>JAOQGH010000051.1:45236516-45255805 GCA_025769975.1 Gallinago jamesoni
CCGGGGAGAGAGGGAGGGAGGGAGAGAGAGGGAGGGAAGCTGGGCTGTGCAGGGATCACCCCGGGGAGGGAGGGAGGGAAGCCGGGCTGTGCAGGGATCACCCCGGGGAGGGAGGGAGGGAAGCCGGGCTGTGCAGGGATCACCCCACTTGGGTTCCATCCTCTGCGTGGGAGGAAGTGCTGCCGGGAGGGCTGGGTCTGCGGGGGAACTGGAGGGTGATGTCAGTGGACTCCGGAAGCTTTTATAAGGTCTGATTTCTCTCCTCCTGATGCGGGTTTTTGGGCAGCTGTGCTCACTCTGACTCTCTGTTTGTAGCATCACTGCAGAAACTGCGGGGACATCTTCTGCAACACGTGTTCCAGTAACGAACTTGCGCTGCCGTCGTATCCGAAACCTGTCCGTGTTTGTGATACTTGTCACACTTTACTCCTTCAGCGGTGTTCGTCTAATTCCTCCTAAGGCTTTCCTAACCCTGCCAGGACCACTTCAACATCGGAAAAGTAGCCATTATTTTTTTAATTCTGAATTGCAGGCACCCTCTGTGGGGCAGGCTGCCTGGGCACTAATCTTATCCCCTGTAAAACAGAGCGGTGTAAAATAATTTGTAGGGATTATGCACACTAACGTTCCTCCAACTGGAATAATTTAAAAAGAAAAAAAAAATCTATCAACTGTAATTTCCCTTAAAGTTCTATTTGAAACTAAAATGCACATTCACTTTTCTGACTTTTGTAGGTATTTGTATTAAAATTTGTATATGGCATTTCTACATTTATTTGATCCTTCCAGATGTTGCTGTCCTTCTGTGCATTAATGTCTCTTCCCCTCTGTCCCTGCCGCAGGCGCTGCAGTGTCTCCCTGGCTCGTGTACAGTTTTGTATTTGTTCTAAGTACAGAGAAAGGTCAATTTATTAATTGTCTATAGAAAGAGCTTTATGATGAGTGTTGATGAATGTGCCTTCTGTTCACTGCGGAGTCAAAAACTACACCCTGTAGTTGCTGGGAGTGGCCGTGACCACGGTACGGTGGTTACACAATAAAGCCTTTTGCAAAAACTGAGAGGGAGAATGAAGTTGTGACTTTTAACAGCTGTTGGTAATAGATCCTGGAAGAGCCTGTTCTCGTACAGCCCTGAACTGACGCAGGGCAATGGATCTGGAATAACTGACCAACACGTGGAAGCTCCTGGTGTTCTTGGTGGGAGGTGCCAGACAAAGCCAAGGCTCTGCCGTGGCAGCCAGCTGTTTCCATGCTCCCAGGAAGGTGGGCAGTGACCCCAGCTTTTATCAGCAAAGGGTGCACAGCTCGCATTAATGAGGTTTTCTCAAAGACAGTCAGAAGTACAGTTTGCCACACGGTGTTAATGAACCACCAGCTCTGCTGCTGCTGTCTCAGAGCTGCCCAGTTACACCAGTGGGGGCTGTAGAGCTGGGCAGGGACCCCCGCGTCCCCAGCAGCACCCACACTGCTGGGCGAGTGCTCACAGTGCAGAGCAGCTCTCAGGGCAAAGGACATGTTGTGTTCGGTGTTGTTTGGGACAGGACAAGCCACAGCAAGACCCTGCTTGCCCTTTGGCTGTTTAGTTCCCCCAGCTCCACTGCAAGCACAGCAGGGACATGGCCTCCAGCACCAACCCCACTCCATCTGTGACATCCCAGGAATGAAACAGGGCTGTAAGCGCAAAGACAACCCCAGCCACAGCAAGGAGCTCTCAGGATCCCCCCCTTCTAGCTCCGCTGCTGCAAAACGTGATGGGCTTTTGAAGCATTCTTCCCTAAGGGTTAGAAATGTGAGGAAATTTGCAAAAAAATGGCAAAATGCCTGGCAGCAGATTCTGTATTTCAGGGGAAGTTCCATCCCTTACAAAACTCAGCTGCTTATAAAACCACATCTTTCAGTGTGATGCTTGACAAGGTGAATTTATTTGAACAGGGTTGCTGCAGTCAGTCAAGGCAGCGCTTTGGCTCCAAAGAGACACCCCCAAGAAATAGAGAAGCACCCCCCAAGACCCTGCCGAGCATGGGCTCGGTCACATCACAGCACCAGGCACTCAGCACCCCCGGGTGCTGGTTTTCATCACCAACCCCCCCAACTCCCACATGGGCAGCTTTGAGGTGGGAGCTGTCACTGGGAGAGGTGACAGTGCTCACCTTGGAGCACAGTGACACTTCTGCAGGTGTAGCAGCCACACCACAGAAGCCGAAGGGCAAGAACGAATGAGTTCCAGTTTTTAAAAGGAAGATTTATTTAACAAGTTTCACTTAGCGCAATACACCTAAAAAGGAAAATCACAATACAATGAAAGATTAAATCAAGGCCTCAGAATTTTATACGAACACCAAGACCAAAATCCTAAAGTAGCCGTATTGCGTCTCAACATGTTTCCCCCATTAACTTAAAAAAAAAAAGCTTTAACGTGCCTTACAGGATATTAAAAGAAATAAACTAGAACTAACATGCCAAATGTTCACTTCGAATTTTCAGACACAGCCCCTATATTGTTTCTTTACAAAAAAGCATGTTTCTTTCAACATGTATTCAAAACAGTGTTGGATGTAATATGGTATAAGAGCAACATTTAACATAATTCAAACAGCTTTAACCTAAATACGCTTAACTGCTTAAATACACTCCTACAACAAAACTAACTTGAGAAACGCTCAGAGTTGTTTAACAGTTATAGTCTTTACTCAACTTGGTTATTACATCCTAGATGAATGTTCATTTCTGTACGTTCAAAAATACTGAACCTGAAAGGTTTTAAAATAACAATCCTGAATCCACTTACAGTAAAGCATAAATCACAAGCTCGTATTGCAAAACTGTTAAACTTAGTTTTTTGTTTTTTTGTTTTTTAAAAAAAGATGCGACCAAAAGTCAGCGATTGGTTACATTCCCCAGCCACCACTCATGTTGGACATGTTGGACATGCCGCCCATGCCGTTCACTCCCATGGACGCGCGGTTCCCGCTGCTGTAGTAACTGCTGTTCATGGCGCCCTGGCTCCCGGGGTCTGGGGGGGAAAACCGACAGCAGGTTCACAGCTGGCTCAGGCAGACTCGTAGCATCCTTCCCCCAACGCCTGTCCTTGCTGGGCCACCGCGTAAACACCATCTACCGTGCCCAACACTGCAAAGCGTCAGTTCATTACAGCTCCGGACCCAAAATCAAGTGTATCGGTTGTTCAATGAAGAGCCAGCTCTGCCTCGCCCTCCCTTCACGGTTGAGTGTTGTGCGGAGGCAGAGAGCACCCAGCCTCCTGCAGACCCTCCCCCCTTCCTCCTCCTTTATCTACCCAGGCTGGTCTCCAGCTTCCACACCCAGAATGAAAGGAATGGAAGTCCGGAGACCCGCCATTTCCTCCCCCTTTCAGAATCATTTCCCACACCTCCCTCCCTCGGCTCCAAGTTCCTGCTTTGAATCCATCCCCCTCCAGTTCTCAAATCCACAACAGCCAAGTCACAGGGCTTGTGGTGCCCGCTCTGTCCCATGACCCTTCAGCAGCAGCAAAACAGCCCCTCGGGGCTGACTAAGCCAGCTGCACTTGGTCCACCTAAAACCAGTGAAGAAATGCTCTTACCATATCCACTCATGCTGCTTTGACCACCATATCCTCCTCCGTAACCCCCACTCAGCTGCTGGTTAGCTGGACCACCATAACTGGATTGGCTTCCTTTTAAGTTAAGGATAAAATCATTAAAGAGTTTGCCTCTCAAAACAGTCTGTTCATTATCAACAAAACCCACCCTTCTCCTACCAGCCCCCAGCACTAGCTCTCTCCCACCTAGATACTTAGGGAAGAAGTCTCCTAAGGTAACAAGCTCAAGGTAAGTGACCAGGTTTCTAAAGACACTCCTATAATCAAGCAGCAACAGGAACTTCCTCTCTCGTGATTCTCAAGCACTCATGGGCGGGTTTACTTCTGCACTTTCTATGGATCAATCTGCTGCTGTATCCAATACACACCCCAAGAGACTCAAACTGGGCTTCACGTGAGCTTAGACCAGGCAGTGACAGCACCCAGAGACATGGTGACTCTGTAACTGGGGTTACTCAGATGGGTACACTCTGGGCAGACTCACTGTGCATCACCCCCACCTAAACCTACTGACTCCCACTCTTCCCCTCAGCACTTGTCTAAGCTCCCACAAAGCTCTTCTGTAGCTGAAATAGCAGCATTAGACCTCAAACATCTTACAATCAAAATACTATAAAAGTCACAGAGTATCTACGTATGCACACACATCCCCACCCTCCAGAAATAAACCCCCCAAAACCAACCACCACCTTCAGCTCTAAGGAACCAGACACGTCAGGTATCAAGAAGGGTATCTGCTTCACAGGCGCAATAGCAGCTTTAGCCTTGTGTTGCAAATTTCAAACAATTTTAGAGTTCTCTAGAGCAATTCAGACAGTTTCTCGAAATTCAAAATAGATTTCCTCTCTCCACCAAGACCAGGCTTGAAGGGCCTTCATGCCACAGATACACCCTCCATCATCAGACGCTGTCTCGGTCTCCAGAAAAAGGGAGGGGAAGGAGAGTCAGAGAACAGGCATCTCCCATGTCACTCCCGCACCACCGTGCTCCCAGGGGCCACTCATCCCACCACACACACACAGACCACATTCAGTGCCTCAGCTTATTCAACCTAGTAATTGTTCAAATTATTCCCAAAAGGTTTATATACCTGGCAATGTGCTAGTGTTCCAATCTTGGACTACCCCTTCCGATTCCTTGACTGTGATTAAGACAGAATGTTGGATTTCAGTTTTTACGCCAGGCATAGAACAAGCAGGAGCTGCAGAACATTAGCCAGCTTCCTTCTTAATAGCAACTGCTTGTTTTGAAGCGCAATTAGACCCTTTACACATACCCATTGCTCCCATCATTTGACTGCCATAGGCACCACCACTTCCTCCTGCTGTAGAATTCAAGAAGAGTTCTACGTATCTGTGTTCTGAAAGACAAAAGAAGTTTTGCCGTGAGAGCATTTCACACCAAACCCACACGCAGTCTGCCTCGCGACAATAAAACCTTTGGCACTGCAGTTCCAGCAGACACACACCACCACAGCGCTGCGTTTTCCCTAAAGCCACCTACTCGGATCGGTCGTACTTACGCATATTTGCTTTGTCTTTGGACATAGCGGCCACTGCATCCTCATGAGTAGCAAATTCGACGTCTGCCTCTCCGGTTACTCTGCCATCTGGTCCGATTTCAATGTGTACTCTTACAGGGTTCAGAGGTGAGAAGAACTACATACAAAAGTCACACAGATTAAAACGCACCGATGCAACAGCTCGGCCTCTAAAGGAACGCTCGTTAACTGCAGCACAGTTGACATGCCCAGTAACGACCGCAGACTCTAGAAGCCATGCATTAAAGGAAAGAGGAGATTTGGGACTCACGTTGTAGATGTCGTTCTCCGTAGCTCTGTAAGGCAGACCTCTCATGTGGACGCAGTGGCCAGTTGTGCTCTGGAAGGTGGATCCCCCGTCGCCGTATCTGTGGTCCGACATTCCTGCAGAGAAAAGAGTCCATTCTAGGTCTTTCAGATGTATTTTAGTTTCTTTTGGAATGTATTGAAAGTTTAGTTACAGTTCCTATTAGAGAAATCTTACCTCTTCCAAATCTATCAGAACCAAAACCATAGCCATCATTATACCCATTGTAGTCATCATAACCTCCATAACCTATAAATAGATTGGACAACATGTTCATTTCAACTACAGCAAGAGCCAAACACACATGAACACACTGCAGACAACTTGTGTTAGAACCTTCCATTTCTTTTAGAAGAAATACAGCCAAGGACATAATACAAACCAGCAGTTACAAAGCAGGGAAGACACTACCGGGATCCAAGTGTTGCTGCTTCTCAGATGAGCAGCTCCCTCTTGGACTTCGTATCCTTACCTCCTCCGTAAGCTCCACGCCTCATTCTTTCCAAGCTACTTCCTCTACCAAGACTGTTATATCCCCGCGTAAGACCGGGTCTGTCGTAAGGACCGGGTCTCTGCATTGCCAGCAGCTTGCGTGGAGGGTCGTAGTGAGTGCGCACTTCCGCTCGACTACTCTTGAAGATCTCAATGTACCTAGAAGTGTTTCCACAGGAAGAAGTCAGTCTTCGACTCCTTCCACAAACGCCTCACAACTTTACATTAAAACAAGCCATTTAGTCATAGCCTCAAAACTGGCGGTATATTTTTAAGCCAGGTTTCTTAACATTATGTAGGCAATGACATACTGTTATAAGCACTACGTTACTTTCAAATCAGTGTATTTTCAAGAAATTACAATTACTGAAGGGTTTACGTGCTCCTCATACTTCACAGTATCCCAACCTTAAGGGTGGGGGAGCAATATTTGATTCCCCACCCACCTCCCCCCAATTTTAAGTGTTAGTCAAAAAACATAGGAGGGACTGACGTCCGCTCAACTCAGCAGTGTTTTGCTCAGGTGGCAATGTAAACAGAGGGTTAAAAACCCCAGTCTCCACCAGGATTTTAACCCATCAGGATGCTAGGAAAAGTTCTGTATGTGCTAGTGAACCCAGCCTACGCTTCAGTGATTCAGCATAGGCAAAAAGTGCATGCTTCAATGAAAAATAGTCACAAATAAAATAGAATAAAAACCCTTTGTGACAATTTCTTGAAAGCTATGCTTATTACATGGAAGATTAATACAGTAAGAAAATTTGTTACATTTCAACTTATAAAACAAGTTTAGAAAGTATCACATTTTCTTATGGTAATAAGAATACTGTGCATGTCTTTAGAGCTAAAGGCATCATTGGTGCTATTTGAGAAGTTAAAGCCATAGTCTCTCAACTTTGTCACTTCCAAGCTATCAGTTTTGCACTCCTCCACAACGAGCCCGTTTCTAAAGCACAATTAAGCTTAGCCCAATTTCGTCTTTCCTTTCGGGTAGATTCAAACAGCCTGTGCCACACGCACATCAGCGATTCCTTTATCATCACCAAATTAGAGACCAAAATACTATTTCTTTTTGGATGTTAATACTTTCAGAAGAGAGAATATGGATTTAATTGTTTACCATAAGAAAAGTGACATAGCCAACCAACCATCCATCCCCACCTGTGCCCTATTCTTTCCTTGTGTTTCTTTAGAGCCTTTTCAGCTATTTCCTGTGAAGCAAACTGCACGAAGGCCTCCCCCGTACTCCTCCCCTGGAAGTCCACCGGCAATGTTATCCCATTTGGCACGATTTCCAACCCTTCAACCCAAGGACAAATAACCCCAGTAGGGGGGCAATATTAACATCACAAGCCCAGTCATGAGTTTTTCTTATAGCTTTAAATACACCAGAATTTTTAACACTTGTTAGTGAATGGTATGTTGATTCTAGAACACTAGAAGAAAAAGCACGTCAACAGAAAGAGATCCACGATCACATACCATTCAGTTTTCCTTCTTAACCCACCCTGCAGAGCACAGAAACGTCCCGAGTGTCACAGACAACTCCTCAGACAAAGCATCTAATGCAGGGTGCATTAAGAAGTTCACATATTACAAACCTCTTCAATTCTGTGAAAGTATTTAAGATGAACTTTTTAAGATAACGTGAATTCAAACACAGCAAGTTAAACAGCTTTATATACACAACAAGTATTTTTACTAGAAGTCACTCAGGTAAAATAATTAGTCTTATGCAAACATCAAGTTTCAGCATTATTTTTGTTTATCTTTAGGAGCGCTTAATTAAGAAAAAATCATGAAGTAATTTCAAAAGTATTAGTTTCTGAACAGAAGAGGCACATTTTGTATATTAAGCAAATTAACAGTTTTTAAAGCTTGAATCACTTAACCACATAAGGAAAAAAATTAAAATGCACATGCTCAGGAATTGCTCTTGTTCACAATATACTACTGATTCAGAAAACAAAAAACAAGTTCTGAAGTTGCAGAATTGGAAATGTTTCTACTGTACTTTAAAGCAAAACAGTAAGGTCAATCGTATGTTGTTATAGCAAAACATTGCAGGTAATTTTAATGCTCACATTTAGAAATCTACTACTTCAAAAATACTACCAGGTTAATTCCTAGGTAAATCAATGTATTTCATTTTTAGGCATTTATAATGGTATTTCAGTTGCTAAAACATAAAACAGCTGCAAAAAAGTGAGAATGAGTCAATGCAAGACATTATCTCTTCGCCTACAAAAAACTTTAGGCTAGACCTAGTATCAAATTTGTTTCTTCTTCCCCTTGGAAAGGGAGTGGAAAGGGGGGAAATTTGTACTTGGGTGGGGCTCAGCAAGCTGTTTTTCCCTGGAATCTTATCCAGTACTAAATCTACGCTTGCAAGTAATCACGTATACGATGCGTGCCCTGCCTGAGACCCCGCTCCTTGTGCCGAGCCCAACGGTGGTGTTCTACATCCTTCACTGAGCAGCATAAGCCAGCTGAGGCTGCGGGTGCAAATATCCTCCCACCTGAATTGTTCGCTTCTAATTTAGAAAGCAAGACACTTGTTTCCTGCTACCTTTACTTGGAACAGTATGTACCTCTAAGTATAAATTAGAGCAGCTTTGTGGAGTTCCCTCAATTATTTAATAAAGAAGTACTTTAGGAAGTCATCCCTTAAGGCTGGATAACTAACGAAGAATTGCTTATTTCCTTTTAATATCCATCAGCATACTGTTTGAAGTACTACTGGGCAATCCGTGGTGATTGGTATTATTTTTTTTAGCATAGACCAATAGTGCTACAGCTACTACTTTTATCCCACATACCTGAAAAAAACTGTACAATTTCTTCTTTACTACAGCCAAATGGGAGTCCTCTAAGACGTACAAAACCATCATTAGCTGTATCGGGGCTGTTGGGACCAGTATGCTTCAGAACCCAATCCATTTCAACGTTGTTTGACTTGAAAACTGTAAAAGGCACTTAGAATTAATGCAATCTGCAATACACAACAGTTCTAAAAGCCATTTGCCTTGAAACTAGTCAACTTATGATATAAAAGTCCATTTGTCCTTTCACATGCATTTTAAAGAGACAAAAAAAACACAATTAACTAAAAAAACCCATCCAGCACAAATACATTTAGTCAGTTACTAGACCAACTGAGTCAAACCTTCAACGTATCTGTGTCCCATTGTTTCTCTGTCTTTTTTCAGTGCCAATTTCACATCTTCCTCTGACTCAAGTTCAGCAAATGCTTCTCCACTTGGTCTGCCCTCCCTGGTGTAGATGAAACGGATACCCAAAGCCCCGTTTAGAATTTTGCAATCTGAAAATGAAACAGGAAGACCAGAATTAATTTTGTTACAAAAACATTGTGACTTTAAAAGTTTCAGATATTCTAAAAGGAAAAAAATAAAAACAACTATCAAATTATACCCGAGATGACAAAACCAGCAGCTGTAATTTTTATAGAGAGCAATAAACTAAGGGACTAACTAAAATCAAATTATTCTTCCTGCCAAGTCTGAAGATTAGCAAAACATGAGGAGTAAATGCAAATTAGCTATCTATTCCCAAAGCTCAGCTGCCTCAACTCAAGTTGAACATGCTATCTGCTTCTGATCATAACTGAACTGAGCCTCCTCATCAGCATGAAGTTAAGCGTAACGAACTAAATGAGAACCAAGTCCAATATACTAGACCTCTGAAGCAGCTTTAAAATCTCCAGCCCCTGGAAAAAGCATGTATTTATCACCTCTACTTATTACTGCAGAATGCTAATAATTTAGGAGAAGAACAGGACACACGGAACACTTAACACAAGAGAGCCTATTAGGATAGCATCAAGAACTAAACTGATCTAGTTCAATCTGAAGCAAAAATTTTCAAGTGTTCTTTAAAATAGAAGCTTCTCTTTCAGGCTGCTCAAAAAGCTAAGGCAGTTGTGGCTATCCCAGAGACGCCCAGAGTAAGCTCCTTTGTATCCAGTTCCTGCTAGCAAAAGCATAGCTTTCCATCCCACATCCTAGCTAAGGTACTTGATGCACTACAAACTTCACCAGCGACTGCAGTGCCCTGAACGCTTTCTGGAACTGCTGACTGCAGTACTCCCACTGCTGCAGCATCCCTACGAGGAAACCTACAATTGTTGAGAACACGGCCCCTCTCCCCCCACAGTTATGCTTACCAGAGAAAAACCTCTGCACTTCCTCAGTGGAGCAGGACCAAGGCAGCCCCCTGACTTTCACCACATATCCCTCGCTGCTCTCCGTGTTGAGCATCACATTGGGGGTGAGGCTCTGCTCCGTCTCAGTTTCTGTGGTTGCTGAAGAAAACCAAAGCAAGTCCTTTGAGATGCTGCACAGCACGGCCGCCACCCGCACCCCCTCAGAGCGCCCGGCGGCCCCCCTGGCCTGCACCCACCCACCCCCGAGCCTCCTCTACCTCGGACCGCTGCCCGCCTCACACACACAGAGCCGCTCCCGCCTGGCCTGGCCCGCCCCCCCGGCCCGCGCCCAGCCCCCGTCCCCGCACGCACA
Source organism: Gallinago jamesoni (assembly GCA_025769975.1). Classification (NCBI taxonomy): domain Eukaryota; kingdom Metazoa; phylum Chordata; class Aves; order Charadriiformes; family Scolopacidae; genus Gallinago; species Gallinago jamesoni. Next base: position 45,246,989 of record JAOQGH010000051.1, read on the forward strand.
CATGGTGGGGCTCCGCGGTGGTTCTAGGGCTCCGAGCCTGATCCGCTGTCCGGAGAGCGCCTAGTCCCAGTCAGGCGGCAGCGAGCGGGCGAGCCTGTGGCGAGAGCGCGCTAGGAAATGGCGGCGGGTAGTCCCGCTTCCGCTGGGCCGGGCCTTCCGCCGCACAAAGAACCCCGGCCCCAAACACCACCCTGGTGGGCCCGACGCCTTGCAGTTCCCCCGCCGACGCGCACGGCACTCGTGGCCGGCAGAAGAGCGGCGTGTGGCGAGCGGCGTGTGGCTAAGCAGCCGCCGAGGAGCGCGGGTTGGCCGAGAAAGGCTGCGGCCTGGCCGAGGGCGGGGCGCATGCGCGTCCACACCGGGCGGGCTCCAACCCCGCCCCGCAGCCCCCACCTGCGCATGCTCCATAGTACCACCGCGCTCCTCCGCCCGGGGACACGCACCCACGCCGCGCCCGCCGGGTTTGCGCATGCGTCCTGGCTAAGCCTAGGCTCTGCCACCCACCCCCGGCAGCTTGTGCGCATGCGTCTCCTGCCTGCCCCCTCCTCCCTCCCCCCAACAAAGCCGCCGCGGCGCTGGCTCCCGCGCTCAGCGCGGGCCGGGCCTACGCGCATGCGCCGCTCAGCGCCGCGCTCCTCACCGCGCATGCCCCGTCCGCCCTCCGCCGCCCGGCCCCGGGGAGGGGAGAGGATGTGGGGGAAGGGATGGCCGGTCCCCGGTACCGACACTCGCCCCCCTTCCCGCTACGGCACGGCACGCGTGGGAGGGGAGAGCGAGGAGTCTGGCTGCACAGAGAGGTGTGTGGGAACTAGCACTTACCAGCTTCAAAGGCTGACGCTACCCCACGTGAAACAATCTGCTCGCTTCGGTCACTGAAGCCTGGTGTGTTTGTAGGAGATGGGGGAAAGAAGAGACACGGGTCACAATTATCATAAAAGAAAGGAAAATATAACTCCCTCCCATCTCCTCCAAACACACCAGACCTAGCTAGATTTCACCCTGAACCTCATTTTTAAGAGAGGCAGCAGGAAACCACAGGCGTAACTACAGTCACGGCCTCAGAGAGTTGCACCCCTAAAAACTCTTTGAGAATCCTCCACCCCCTCTCTTTACCCTTCAATGAAAACACGGGTCCATGTCTGGGCTTGCCCATAGGTGATGGAACCCGTGCCGGGAATCAGGCAGACTCCCCACAGCCCCGGGTGGGCCAGGACTGGCAGGGGACCAGGAGCCAAGCTGCTCCCAGCAGCACCAAGCCCTTTGTGCATGTCTTCTGCCACCAAACCGAGGGTGACCGACCCTCCGTCAGCCCCTTCACTGCAAACCTGCCCGGCCTCAGCCCTCACAGAGCTGTGTAACATGTAAAACGTTTAAGAAACACCCATCCGGACCATAACTGCCCCCCCCCCCCGAGCTGGAGGATTTTTGAAAAATAATATGAGATAATGCTCTCAAGTTTATGTCAGTAAACCAAACAACACAGAGAGCTTGCATCCGTTGATGCAAATCGAAGCAGTGAGTGGAACCGTTTGATACTAAGTTCCTGAAGGCAGCAGCTCGGCCTGACTTCACTCGCTCCACGCCCGGGTTTAATCCCCGACGGCGGCGGCCCCGCTCCCCCAGCCTGGCCCCCACAGCGGCGGGAAGGGAAGGAGGGAGGGGGTATCGCCTCCGCCTCTTCCCGGGGAGTGGCGGCGGCCGCCGCCATCCCGCCCACCGGCTGGCGGGAAGCTTAAAGCGGGCCGGAGCAGCCGGAGGCCCCGAGTGCTGCCGCCATGTCCACCCCTGCTAAACGGCACTGCCGCAGCCCTGCCGGCTCCCTCGACTCCAGCTTCCAGAAGCGCCTCCGAAAGATTTCCATCGAGGGGAATATCGGTGAGCGCAGCGGGGGCGGGAAGCGGCGGCGGGGGCCTCGGGATCGCCCCGAGGTGGCGCGAATGGCGGCGCAGACGCTATGGGGAGAGGGGCGGCCGGGGGCCCTTTCCACCCGCCTCCGCATGAAGGCGGGAGGATGCGGTTGAAGGAGAAGCGCGGCCGCCGCTCATCCGCCCGAGGGCCAAGACCCGCTGCCGGCGGTACTCGGGAATGGGCGCCATCGCCCGGGGAAGGGAGGGGGGAACACGGCTAGGACACACTGTCCTCATCCGCGGTGGGCGGGCTTGAAGACAACAACCATCCCGTCCCGGGGAAGGACGGGAACACCCCCCTTCCCCCGGGTCACCCCCGCACTCTTGGCCCGTCCAAGGACGGAGCCTGGGCACAGCGAGGCCGCCCGCCGCGTCCCGGCCCAACACTGCGCCACACGCCCGCCCGCCGGCGCCAGCTGCCCGCCCGCACCGCGCATGCGCGGCGACATGTTTGTTCCCCCCCTTCGCCCCCGCGCCGCGCATGCGCGGACAGCACCCCCGCCCCGGCCTCAGCCTGCTCCTAAAATGGAGGCCCCCGCCAGTCCCTATCGGCGGCTCGGCACAGGCAGGTCTTCTGGCGCTGGAGATTAGAGCCGCTTTCTTGGAAGGCAGACAAGGCGGCCCGCCAGCCCTTCCCCAGCCTCCCAAAGCCCGCCCGGGCTGCCCTGCGCCTCACACACCACAGCCACGCTGCCTACAGCCCGGAGGGGACACCCCACACCCGCCTGGCCACCACTGTCAGAACAGTCCGGCCCGCACCCTCAGCCAGCTTTTTATACCCTTCGCAGCTGCAGGAAAGTCAACGTTTGTCAGGCTGCTGGAGAAGCACAGCAATGAGTGGGAGATCATCCCCGAGCCCATCGCCAAGTGGTGCAACGTCCAGACAGCTGAGGAGAAGGAGTACGAGGTAGGTGTTGGGGACCAAGATAAGGCACAAGAACAAACCACAGCAGCTGGCTGGGAAGCCATACCACGATCCAGCTACCCTTGGTGGGGATGCCACTAACACACCCGTTGGCCACACATTGTAAAGGCTACTTAGGAGGATACTATTACATGCACCACCAAGTAACCACCTCTAGTCCACAAGAATCACATTAAAGTCTGGAACTCAATGATCAACCCAATCTAAAGAAGCTGTTATAAAGACTACCATCAGCTGAGGGACAAATCTCTATTCCTATGCCTAAACATTTTCAAAAAATTAAACCCCACCCATGAACTCTTATTTCAATATACCAGAATTCTAGATGAAGAGGAATGAAATCATGCAAATACGCTTGTATTAAGTTTTCTCGCTTGTCCCATAGGAGCTTTCAACATCTCAGAAGAGTGGAGGAAATCTACTTAAAATGCTGTATGACAAACCCACCAGATGGGCCTACACATTTCAGACTTACGCTTGCTTGAGCCGTGTAAGAGCCCAATTAAAGCCTGTTTCAGCCAAGCTACATGAAGCAGAACACCCAGTGCAATTTTTTGAGAGATCTGTGTACAGTGACAGGTAATTACTCTCACAACAAGAGTTCAGATTAACAGCTCCATGTCTTTTCCAACAAAGATGTGGAGCTGGGGTAACACTTCACGTTAAGCTAGTGTCTGCAAGGAGCAGGTCTGATTAAACAGGTGAGAGATGGATGGTATTAAGAATGCTTTATGGATGTAAGAGTAGGCATCTATTTTTTCAGTACCATGATTCTGATTCTATTGAGAAGTGTTCTAGTAGTTGACTTTGGTCATTCCTGGTATGAGACTAATACTAATGCCTTTCACTGTAGGTATGTATTTGCTTCTAACCTGTTCGAATCTGGAAATATTAATGAAACAGAGTGGGCTATCTATCAGGACTGGCACACATGGCTTTTGAATCAGTTTGAATCTGATCTAGAACTGGATGGCATCATCTACCTAAGAACCACACCTCAGGTATGTTCACAGTTTTCAGCTCCAGCTTTTGTTTCCAAAACTTATATGTATTCATTAGAGTAATGCAGTGACTAACACTGAATTAGCTGCCCCCCTACAATGTAATGGGAAGTCTATGGTGATTTCATTCAGAGACCAAATTAAGAACCCTCCCTTCTGAACTGCTGTTCTGATGTCAGCAAATGCTGCAGTCACCAGCCAGCACCCACCACTCTCAGTAAGGATCCAAGGCTGAAACTGAACTTCTGAGTAAAATTTGACTTAACTTCAATTCAGGACTGTATGGGAAATTAAGACAATCTGCTAGAGTGGCTCAAAGTTGTGGGTGTTTTATTTTTTTTTAAACAAAACTTATTCTAGATTTAACTCATTTATATTCAGCCAAACATTTAAAATTAATGCTTACTAGTTCTAGCATTAGTCCTTTTGATTTAAGGACCCCTTGATCTATTTAGCCGATTTAACCTTCAACACATGATTAATGCCTAGGTTTGTGCTTTTTTTTAATTTTAGAAATGCATGGAAAGGCTACAGATGAGGGGAAGAGAAGAAGAGCAAGGAGTTGAGCTTGAGTATTTGGAAAGCCTCCACTATAAACATGAAACCTGGCTTCATGAAAGGACTATGAGGTATGAACCCATTTTCTTGTAGGCAACTTTCAACTTAGAGGCAAGGCTCTTTCTTTCCTACCTTATATGCTAAAGGGAAATCACTGCCCAAGCGATGGAACTTGATCTAATTTAAAGTCTTTGTTAAGCATTAGCTTCAACTAGAAAGCTATGTAGCTCTAACTCCAGCAAGGATATGAATTTTGTTACTGGAAGTAGACAGGATTAGAGCAGAGTCGAAGCGGTGTCCAATCACATAAGTTACCTACTAAGCAGCATCCAGTTCTAGTGTAAGGGAGGGCAAGGTCCCAATTACCTTTAAACTAGGATGACTATTTCAACAAAGTTTAAATATTAATCATAGCTTCAAAATAAACGCTAATCAGAAGGCTTTTGGCAGGCACTATTACACACAAGTAACTAAGTAATCTCTGCATACCTTTCCCCTCCGTGTCCTTACTGGCTTTTATTGGCTTTCCCGCCTAAATAATTTCTAAATGTGAAAGCAGACTTTAGATTTTCCCCTAGAGGAGTCTGAAATATTTTACTGAACAGGAAGCATAACAATTCCAGGAAAAGTATGTTACCAGCCACTCTCTTAAGTTTCATGTAAGGTGATGACCCAAATACTTGGAAGACAAGGCAGCCCTGCATACTGGGGAATTTTGGGAATGTTTAACTTTGCATATTCCTTCCAGACTTGTGAGTGAGCATTTCCTGTGGTTTTTCATAGGAACACTTAAGTCTGTGAACACAAGTTAAGAATGTTATTCAGCACACTTACTGTGTTTTAGAAATGCTTTTCACATGTAGGAAGATAATAACTACTGCTTTAAGGGAACAATACATCCAGTTGCACAAGTACTGCTGTCTGCTTCTAGTAGCCAAAGTTGTCTTCTTATCTCTGAGCCATTTTAAATACCAGTCTTATAACCTGCTAAAGAGGTCATCCCCAGCAGAGGAAGCTTTAGACCTGTAGTAAATGGATTAGCAGTTAACTAGAAAGGGGTGGGGGAAACAAGAGGGCAGGTGATACTTTAAAATAAACACTCCCTCTTAACAAAAAAAAAAAAAAATCACATTCCTGGTAATTGATTCTGTAACAAAGAATGAGGTAAAGAAAACTAAGGTAAGAATCATGAACTAGCTTTCCTCCCTAGTTGTACAATAAAAATAGATATTAAAAGGCCAGATCTACATTACAGTTGCAGTGATACAATGTTGACCAGATTATACAAGAGCAATTAAGGACAGACTTGATTTGGGCTTTATACCTAAGTCATGGGCAGCAGCATTAACATCTCAGGTGTGTGTGGTAATCTGAGTAATGAACACTGCACCCTTAGGACAACTTGGAAAGCAATACTGTTTTATACACAGGACACTACAGCATTTTTACTTGCATTATGTTCTTCCATTTAACAGAGTTGATTTTGAGAACCTTAGAGAGATTCCCATTCTAGTTTTGGATGTTAATGAAGACTTTAAGAATGATAAGATTAAACAGGAATACCTGATTGATAAGGTAAGTATTAAATAATGTTTCCTCATAACTGCTCTTCTTGTGCAGTAGTAATAGCTCCAAGTTACCAATTTACATTCTTGACCTTTGTGATGACGTACTTGTTTGGGACTAGTACAGTCAGTCTCCTTCACAGACTTAGGAAGCTACATGGCTGCAGAAAGGTGTTTTACTTTCCTCCCCTCTTCCCCCCCCGCCAAAAAAAAAAAATTTCAAGAAAGGCAATAGTGGGGAATGCAAGTACACAGCAGCTAGAGTAGTCAGACCACTGTCTGCCACGTCTGCACTGCCATACTGGTCATTAAATAGCTCATAGAACAATACTGTCCAATTTGTGTCAGCCATCATGTCCTTAGAAAAATCCTGCAGTCAGCTTAGAGCTATTTATGCCCCCTCGCATTCTAGGGATCTAGGCTCTTCCTGGACAGAGCACAACACATCTGACAAACACGGGGATAACTGAAGCTTGTACATAGCTCTACATGCATGAGGTGACACTGAAGTAGTTGGGAGCGAGAGTAATCAGCCATTTGAGGAAATGAGGCAATAATAAATACATCACTTAAGGCAAAACAGTGTTTGCCAATTCCAAGGAAGGGCAAGACTTGGAAGGTTAAGTGCCCAAAGATTCTTCTGCAGGAGCCATGTGCTGTGTGCCCAGCAAAAAAACCCAAAACAAACCAAAAATCCTAATACTCAAAGGCATGGTGCTCACCCCCAACCCTCCAAGTAGAGCTGTAACATTAATTATACTCACTGGGACACGTTAACCTTTCTTTCTTCCACTGCCCCAACAAGATTATTCTTGTAAGATGAAAACAAGTGCCCTCCTATCAAACCATATAAACCATTTTCTTCATTTTGTTCTTGGTCATTAATTTGAGATCACTGAAAAATGATTCCTTCAAGCCAATTAAATAGCTCTGGATTAACTGGGGAGGGGATTGCTGCGTTCAGTTCTGGAGATAGTTGTTAAGTTATATCTTCATGGAAACCAGCAGTTAACAGCTTGGAGAGTTATGCACCAGACTACACTACACATGCCATCTTTCTTTTAACTTGCCCACTGCAAGTGTGGTCTCCACCAAAACCTCTTCACCACCCAGCACATAAGGTAATGAAGTAACATTCTGTAAAGCATTCCAGAAGGTGCCTTTCATAAGTACTTGCTATTTTTGAGTAATCAAGTTACTTGTTTCTACCCAGTAATTACTTACAAATCTTAGGTTCACAGCCATGTGCTACACTGAAACACATTTCAGGTCATGAATTAATTTGATGGAAAGGCAGAACAGCACTGGAGAATGTACAATAACAAACTACTTGTTTCCCAAGAAAGGAAGGAAAAAGCCTAATGAGTCAGTTTTGCTTTTAATGCAAATATATATGCTTTTTTTGTTTTCACAGGTCAAGTCTTTCCTGACTTCTTAAGAACATGAAAATGACTTGGAATAAGTCCCTCAAGTTCAGGAGTTAAACCTAACAATCAGTGTTTTCCTAAACATTTACTTCAACTGAATGCATTACCTGTCTAGCTTATTTTAAGGCAAGACTGAAGTGTAAAATATGGTTTGAGTTTTTTTGCTTGTCTGACCTGTGTGGTTTTCAATAGAATTTTCTGTATAGTTAAAAGGAAAAACTACGGGGTGCTTTGATAGCGTTCTTTGAGTGTATTTTCTGCTTATTAATAAAGATTTTAAAATAACATTGACTAGTAAGTGGCGTTAACAGTGGAGGAGATAGCCAGTTATCAGCTGTTGACAACCCAGTAAACAGAGATAGGCGCTGGGGCAGGGTTGTTTTGCAATAACTGGCATAGTTCACCATTTTAAGACGAGACTGTTATGGCGTCCAGAAACCTTTACTTTCAAGTTCTGCTTTATTGAATGGCTCTTTTTTTCACGGGATTTACGCTACTTAGGGATGGCCGTTACTGTAGCCGCAAGGGTTACACCTGCAATAAACTGATTTAAACACATCTCGTTTACTCACACACACACAGCACACGGATTTCAAACCCACCCCCCCTACCCTACACAGTACCGGTAGAAGGCAGAGATCGGATCGCCCTCCCCCCCCCTGCAGCCGCCACGACGCACACGAGGGCGTTGGAGGAGGGGAACGGCGCACGCGGCCGCACCGCCAGGGCCACCACCCGGCCGGGACGGGCCCCCGCCGCCATGGCCGCCCCCGCCCGGCGCCGCGCCGGTAGGGCGGTGTGTGGCCTTCCCCCCCCAACCTCCGCCGCCATGAGGCGCCAAGGCGGGGGTTCGGCGGGGCCCCGCGGCGGGCGGGACCGGCCGCCCCTCCTCCCCGCCCCACCCCCACTACACTTCCCCCCTCACTGCGGCCTTCCCCCTCCCCCCCCCCGCAGCCTCACCGCGCCGCCGGGCCTTACCCAAGCCGGGGATTTCGCCCTCGGTCTCCTCGGTGTGACAAGGGTCCATCTTGGCCGCGCCTTCCCCTCAGGGGCCGGAGAGAAGAACAAAAGCTCGGCGGGGGCGCTTCGGGCGCTGCGCAAACGGAAACAAAAGCTCAGCAGCCGCCGAAGGGACGCTTCAGCGAAGACGGATCGGGGCTTTTCGGGGGGTTTCTCCCCGCCGTAGGGGGGGATGAGGCGCGATGAAACTGCCGGCCTTCCCCGGGCCCAACCCGCCTGCTCGCTGCCGCTGCGCAGCGCCCCTCCGCCCCTATAAATACCCGCCGGCCGCGCTGCGCAGCGCCCTGACGTCACGCGCCGGCCGCCAGCCAATGGCAGCGTGACAAATTAAACCAGCCAGTCACGTCCGGCCGCCGCGCGCCGGAGGTGGGGGGGGGGGGGGCACCAGCCCCGAGGGGGGGGCCCCGGGGGTTG
>JAOQGH010000051.1:45263491-45282956 GCA_025769975.1 Gallinago jamesoni
TCCCCGGCTCTTCCCTCATTCAGTTTATCTCGCCAGAGCAGAAGAAAATTAATCCAGGGCACAAAATTAATCCAGGACACAAAATTAAGGCAGGTGGGGGGAGCTGAAGTGGCTGCGTGGGGCTCTCGGGTGGATGGGGAGGGGGCAGAGGGGACGGGGGCAGCAGCGAGGACCCTGCCCCTGCCAGGGGGGGAAGCGGTGTCTCTGCCATCGGCCGGGCAGCAGCACCGGGGCAGTTGGGTTGGTGTCAAACTGGGGCTCACGGGGGGGACAGCCTTTACCCCAGCTGGATGGTGACCCTGGAGCTGTGTGACCTCGGGGTGGGCAGGGGCAGATCCTGTCCCACCCAGCCTGGCATCGCTGCAGGTGGGCAGGGAGGTTTCCTACAGCAGCGATACGCTGAGCGGCGGCAGCGTTTCCAATTGACTAAATCCTGAAACCATCATCACGGACTGCATCGCCGAGCCGTGGTCCAGCATGAAGTGATTTTCCCTGGTGCCAGCTATGAAGTAGCTGAGTAATGACAGCATCCCCGGGTGGAGGGGAGGAGCTTTCCCTCTGCTAGAGGCACCTGAGACAATCCCTCTGAATTATTTGAAGGGGATGACATGCCGTGCAGTTTTTCCGTGGCAGAGGTAGCGACAGCGAGCAGCTGGGGCCAGAACCTGGCTGTGCTGGACCAAGGGTTTTAATGGTCTTCTCTGCATCCAGGGGGAGAAGGCGACTTGCCACGGCCTCGCTGCTGAATCCTTACCTTCCCTCCTCCGAGTCACTCTGCAGCCCTGTCACACACAGAGCAGAGAGGGGCTGAGGTGGGTAGTGGCTCCAGGCTGATACAACGGGGTTAGAAAACTGGTCAGATGGTAAAAGATGGAGGTTGTGTCTGCAGAACCGGTGAGCACCAGCTTGGACTGACCCAAAACATGAGCATTTTGACAGGGAGCCAGGACCCGCACCGGCAGCTGGGGCTTGTTCTTCTATATTAACCCTCTGGGAAGTGACTGGTTATGCTGGTGAAAAGGTGAGGACTGAGAATTGACTTCAGGAGATGGTGGGACGTGTGAATATAAAGGCTAAGGAAGGTCTCACTGGGGGCAGGTGGCGTCTTTCTTCCTCCTTGGACTCGCTACGGCAGAGCTGGGGTTAAATGGTGCTCAGCTTTACCAAAGCTGCTAGAAAAAAAGTTATTTTGTTGTTGTTTATCTTGCTGTGACACCCAGGGGTTCCTGTGGGGATGGGGCCCTGCAAACTTTGCAGAAGCAAGTGCTGTACAGTTATTTTTGCTACGATTTAAGCCTTTCCCTGCAGTGTTTTCCAACTTCAACGCAGTAGCGTGACTCCAAGGCAGGAGAGCCTGAAAGGGAAGCAGACTGGGGGCTTTGCTGGTTAAGCTAATTGAATATGTGGGGAAGGAAATGAAACAACGTGAAAAATTAATCACTTCTTCCAAAAAAACCCTGCCTTTTGTTTTTATAGTCTAGATACACAAACTGCTGAGGAAGGGAGGAGAGGACAGTGGGCTTTAAAATGTGTTTAGACTGGCAGCGTGTCAATGCAGTTGTTTCTTCTGCCGGGGTTTGGCGTGAAGTCCCTCTGTGACGATGGCACAGGGCACTGCTGGCGTTTTTCTGAGCCCTGTCACTAACGTGAGCAAACCCATGGCCAAAAGCATCAGCCTTGTGAACGCTGAGCTCCCGTGAAAATCCAGCCCTCCCTACCGCAGGGGGGCCAAGCCCGGAGGGGGACCTGAGCACCAGCCAGACCACCCCGTGGGGACCACTGCTTGGTGCTGAGCGGCTCAGTCCCTGATCTGGGAGTTCAGCACCTCTGAAAATCAGCTTCTCCCTCCTCAGAGCTCTCCTCCCGCGGGACAGAGGGTCGCAGGCTGCCTTGTGCTGCACGGCGAGGGAACCAGGGCAGCCGCCCTGCGCTCAAACACTTGTGGTTTTTGTTCTCTGCTCATTGTGTACCCACAAGGAGAAGCCCAGCACAGCAAGCTCAGGGCGCTTTTATTTGCGCACGTTGTCACTCAGCAGTACTCAAAGTTATACGTGCGGCAGTGGTTATGAGTTTGCACAGTCTGATTTACGACCCCCTCCCCCCCCCCCCCCAGGCAACGGCTAATAGCCATTTCGAGGGCAATAACAGACTTCTGCACAACGTGTTGGTGGCTGCTCCTGTTTATCTCTCACCTCCTTTGTTATGCCTCAGCCCACATCTGGTTTCGAATAAATGCCTTTCTTAGGTGTGGGCCTTGGAAAACTGGCATGAACCCTGCGTTCGGTGCCTGGGCTGAAGGCAGAGCCACTGGAAAAAGGGAAATGCATGGCAATTCCCTGGGTCAGGTCACTGGGAAGCTCAGGCTGAGATGAGTTTGCTTTTATGTGTCCGGTTTTCCTAAAATTCTCCTGATATGGAGCACTTGGCACAAAATGTGTCGTGAGGGGGGAAAATACCTCTTGAGGAGCTCAGCAGTTCATGCTGGTCCTGGGCACTGGGAAGGGAGGTGTTAAAACCCCAGGTGAGGGTGGACTTGACGTTTGTGCTGTATTAGGTATGTCCAGTGTGTTACCATGGGCAGGAGGGAGCAGGACTCGGAGGTGAGGACACCGATGAGGGACAGAGGAGCAGGTCACGCTGTGAGAAACCGGAGGATGTTCAGCCCCACGTAGTGAGAGAGGAAGAAATGCAAGATGCCCAGGGCTGACGCTGCAATGAGGATCCAGAGAACTCCACTGCTAAGGTATATTGGGGTGAGCCTGAAGGGAGAGAGGGAGCCTGCTGAGACCGAGCATCCCTGCTCTGGCTCGGGAACAGTCCCTTCCTCCCTGGAGAAGGGGGGTGGAAAAGGCAGCCCCTGGCTGTTCCTGGTCCCCTGTGTGGGGTCCCATGCCTTGTTCCCACCTCGAAGGAGCACACCCACCCCCACAACGGCTCCGGGCAGCTCCAGCCTTGCCCAGTATCTGTGTCTCTGGCCCAGCCCTGTACCCATGCCCACGTTATGCCCCTAGGGAGAGCTTGGCAAGGCTGAGTCACACAGGGACCCCGAAGCAGCTAGAGGGAGTCCTGAGCTTCCGCAAAGCACATTCTGTTCCCAAATGCAAGCACACAGGCTGGCAGAGGCATTTACCTTCCTGAGGATGATGCCTTGTATCCCATAAAGTAGGAGTAGCGGGCGTAGAGATAGAGCAGACCCAAGGCTGCAGCCAGACCTGGCGTTAAAAGAGATCACAGTGGCCATTTCCAAAGGCTTTGTAGAGCTCCTTTGAGCCAAGCAGGTAGCCCAGAGTGATGGAATAGAGGCTCTGTGTCCTCTGCCTCTACCCTCCCACCAAAGACAGAATCACTGCCTAATTTATTGTTCAGAAGGTGAGCAGGACCTGAGGACTGAGCCAGCACTCAGGGGAATGGATCCAGTGACAAACCAGGTAACGGGTTCTCACCTTGATGGAAGAAGAGTCCAGCCTGCCACAGAAGTGCCAGGAAAATGGGAAAATATTCAGAGCAGTTCACCCTGGAAGGAAAGAAGAAGTCCATAAAGAAGGGAAAGGTGGAAGATCACAGAATCATAGAATTATAGAATGGTTTGGGTTGGAAGGGACCTTAAAGATCATCTAGTTCCAACCCCCCTGCCATGGGCAGGGACACCTCCAACGAGAGCAGGTTGCTCAAAGCCCCATCCAGATCTTCCTTTTTTGCTCCACCTAGCAGTTTCCAGAGGCTGATGCTTTTTAGAGCTGATGCCACCGTAAAAACCTTCGGGCTTGCACTTTCCCTTCCCAGTTCCTGCCCCACCTTAATCCACAGGAATTAAACGGAGGAAGGAACTGGGTTTCCAGAGCAAAAGAAATTAAGTAAAAGACGCCCCGGTAAGACCGTGCACAAAAAGGCTCCATGACCCACTCCCACTGCCCCTTCCTGAGAGCTGCAGCTTAAACCAGGCTGTGAAAGCCCCAAAGCCTTAGGAAGGGCTGTCCCAGCAGGCTGCAGACTCGTTTAGGGTGAAATGCATCTTAAGCAGATAAGGTCAGAGCATCTTGGACTTCATGCGGGAGTGGGAGGGAACACTTTGCTGTTTGGATTGCTTGTACGCCGTGCCCTGTCCCCCTCTCCTCCCAAAGACAAAGTAGCAGGACCAAGAGAAGCTGGATGAGGCTGAATCCAGGCTGGCAAAGGAGCAGAGGATGGCTGAGGGGATCTTGCTTTTTTTTTGGGTGCTCAGCTACAGCAAAAACGGAAGCTTTTGGCCTCTCTGCCTCCCTCCCCGCTGCATCCCTAGCACAGGTGCCCTGGCAGATATGCTGGATTGTAGCTGTGCGGTCCCAGCCACAGCTGAGATCTCTCTGGGAGCTCGTCCTTCCCCACGAGTGGGGTTCAGCGCAGGGCTGAAGCTACCCGAGGCTGTGACACCGCTTGGCTAAAACCAGCCCAAGTCTCAGGCGCCAACAGCTATGTCTTTAGCAGCCCTTCACTCTACAGCAGAGAGTCCAGTGGCTGCTGTGTTTAGGATGCGGTCTCAATGCCAGCTCCTAAACCCATTAATTAAATCCCAGAGAGGTGGGGGTAACTGCTGAATTACAGTCCCGAGAAATGAGTGGGAAAGCAGGGGAGGGGTGGTGCCGTTAGCCAGGAGGTCTGGAAAACATCTCATAAGAGTTGTTTCTTACTGTGCTCGAAAGATCCTCTCAAATTCAGGTGGGCCTGAGGTCTGTGGAGGAGAAATGCCAAACGCCCTCCTGGCATAGATCACCTGGAGGAAGAAGTAGGCTGCAGCAAGGAGAAAAGTAGCAGTGGTCAGTCCTCTGCTGGGCACAGCGGGGCCAGGAGTCTGGCAGAGGTAAGGGCAAAAGGTCTGTGGTCTCCTCCTAACCTTGTACCCCCACATAGCAGAGAAAACTGGATGAAAATCCCAGATTAAGTTTCAGACAAGGAAAATGAATGACCCAGTGCAATAGCAAAGCAAGGAGTATGCAGTTATGTACCACCAGCAGATAATCTGCTTTCTTTCCTGTGTAATTAACAGATCATCTATTACCTACAGAAATTGTTACACTGTTGAGATGCACTTTTTTACTTCCAATTCTAAGGTTTTTTAAAATCTTTAATTTTTTCCCCCTTCTAAATCCTGACAGCTGAGTAGGGAGGGAATTGATGCCGCAGACAAGCAACCCAGACACCGAATTAAATTGTCATGCAATGTGGAACCATGGCTGGGACCGTGTGTGACCCACCGCAGCCCATTCTTCCACCTCTCTGCACCGCAGTGCTCATTGTATGCTAATATCTACACGAACCTCAGGAACTGCTATAAACCTGTTCAAAGAAAGAAATTCTACATGTTTAGAGGAGAGAAGATCTACCAAGACATTTCTGAACTGAGGAGGTATGTCAGTTCAGAGGAAAGGCTTCCTGCGCGCTCGTTTCATTGAATACTATTCAAAACCCAGACAAGATATCAGTCTACTGTCTGAAAAGCAGGGAAGTGCCAGTGCAACAGCAGAAATGAAATATGGAAGTGAAATGAAATCAATGGAGGTGCAGCAGACGGACCCAGCAAGTACTTGGGCACGTGCATTCAATGGTCTCTACCTTGCTCCAGGACTCCTAGGACTGTCACGGCAGCCAGCAGATGGATCTGATCCAACATATTGACTCTTCTAGACCCTAGAAAATCCGTTTTCTTGATCAGAAGCTCCTCCGGTCAGGTTTAGTCCTTGCTGATGCGGCCGTCGGCGGCGGTAGCTGGCAGCATAAGTTTGCTGTAATGGAACAGGGAAGATTTGTATGTGGTGCTTAAAACCAGGAGGAGTCTGGCTTGCCCATTATCATATATATGCACTGTGGCATTGAGGGAGAGAGATCTAATGGAGAATTTCCGTTCCCACCCTCCCTTTTCCAGGAATGAGTTATGAGGAAGCTAGCAGAGAGCGAGCACATGGGAGAAGGGAACTGGGAGCTGAATGGGAGGACAAATCCCAACAGCCCAGCGATCCGCTCCCCCTGGGTAATTTGGCTTAAAACCACTCCTAAGGAAGGCTGTGGCACGTCCCTCATGCTGAGGTTGCAGGAGAAACCACAGCCCTGCTTGGGCTGTTCTGCACCACTGGAGCATCAGGACGGGCGGCATTCCGTGGTCCGTATCTCTGCCTGCACAGCCCGCGCTGGGCACAGAGCTTACAGCCACGGCACTGAGACAGCATCAGATAAAGCCCCCGAGTTAAAAACCCACTGCGACGGTAAGATAGGATGTGAGATGGTAAAAAAGGTACAGATCTGTCTCGCACGGTTGATACTTTATTTGGGGATGGGTCCTGCAGAGTGATGGTCAGACACCGAGAGGGTTCCAGAGCTGGCTCTCGTACTGGGAAGGCTGGGAGCTGTGCGTTTAAAGCGTCTGATCAATTCGCAGCCAAATTAACTCTTATCACAGACACCAGAGAGAGTTCTTTGTGAGTAAAAGCCTGCAGAATCCATCAGGATACAGCAAAAGGAAAATGATGTTTCCACATGTTAGGGGAGACCCATTTGACTAATTCCTGTCTAAGAGCATGAAGCTGGCGGGGCTGCGAGCTGCTGGGGCTGCCGGCTCTGTTTCCTCCCTCTCCCTCCACTCGAAGGATTTTTCCTTCAGACCAGGGAAAAAGGAAAGCGGGTTAAGACAAAGTGATCATTAAACCTCACTTATTATAGAAAATAAGATCAGATTAAAGCAGTTTACGGAAATTACATTGTATGCCCGATGTCCTTGAGAGACTTTCCAGCAATAAGCTGGTTTCAGTTCTCTGCCTCTCTACAAGGGCACTCACAGAGGCTCTAACCATGTCCCAGCCTAGTATTTCTCCAAACATCAAATGGAGACACCACCATTTTTCAAGCACCGACTGGAAGATTAATTCTTTCATCTCTGAATTGATCCTTTTTTCATTCCAGTGACTGTTTAAAAATACAAGGAACATTGTGTTTTGTTTTCTCCCATTTAGCTGTCAAAGAAATTAAGGACTTCCCTGTGTCAGCTCAGAAAGGGCTGAGCTCTCACAGTGCTTAATGGCATTTGGTTTCCCTCTGCTCCTGTCTGATTACAGCCTGCTAGTGAAAGAAAATATAAAGCAAAACAACAGAACAAAAAAGATCTGAGCTCACACCTCCGTTCGATGACAGTGCAGCAGAACCTGCATCAAAAGTGTCAAATAGGAGTAAGGAAACCTGGGCCAGGAGGAGCTGTAGAGAGCACTCCTGCTCCCCAGATCATTGTTAGGCGCAAAATACTTCTAGTATCACCTAGCGTATTCTAAATATAACAAAGGCTAGTAGAAACATGAATGAATAAACAAGAACAGATGTCTCCCCTCCTCCTCCCTCCCCCATAAGCATAATTTTTCAAGCTGTCTTTACCTCCTGAAGGGCACAGCGCTTTTCTTGTCCCTGTTTGTCCCCGTCAGGACTTGACTTATTTTCTGTTCTCGCTCGGTGTTTGCGAGGAGCAGACACAAGCGCCCTCCTCCCAGCACCCAGTCCCCTTCGGTGTTGGGATGGTCACTGGCGGACACACTCAGCATCCTGTGGACCATATGTGGATGTTACCAGCATCCCTGCGCAGAGGGTGGCAGACATGGTCCACGTCACCACCTCTGTCACCTTCCTGCCCGCTTGCATCTGACCTAACGCCTACGCAACAGCACGGTGACTGGGATCACGCCGTCCATCAGCCAGAAAACCCTCCTGTCTGTGGGCAGAGGGGGACCAGCTTGCAGGTGGCCCAGGGAGCCCAGCAGGGCTGCATGGCCACCACATCCCTGTCTCTGCTGGAGGAGTGGGGCAGCCGGGGTGAGGAGACGGGGACGAGGCGCCACCGCTGTCACCGTCCGCCCGCAGTGACCCTGAGAGAAGGGTATTGCAAAACCTCACCCTCCGAGGCTGACGCGGCCCGATTTCCTCCTGAGGAAAGGCCAAGTTCTGCGGCACCAGGCTCACCTCACGCTGGGTTTGCTGCTGCGGGAGCTGGTGGAACGGTCTCCCCTTCTCCTTCTCCCCGGCGTGCACTTTGCTCTCCGGGTTACACCGAGCACACGTGGCCCTGCATCACAGGGTGGCTGGACCTGGCACGATCCAAACCCTCCCACCGAGTCACCACTGGCGGGATTTCTCTCTGCCCGCCGGGTCTTCTGACACCTCCTCCTGCAGCTGTTAATCCTTTGCGCCTCCTAATTACCACCACAGGGCCACGCTGTGAGCTGGCCTGCAGCACCCATCGGGATTGAAAATAATCTCGGGAAGGAAAATAATTAACACAAAAAGGCTTGGAGGGGGTTTCAGCAGCCACGGAGTTTGCAGAACCTATTACTCCCCAGGAGCAGCGGGGCAAGGAGAAGGCAGCAGCACCAGCTCCGGCACCGTTAGGGACGATACCAGCCTGGTATTATATTCCACCTGGAATTTCAATCATATTCCAACCTGGAAACGTATGCCACGAGGCTACAGCGGGCCAAGAGCTTTCTGTTGGTGGAAGAAGGAACGTTTTGCAGCTGAGCAGCTTTACCATCCAGCCGTGAAGCGTGGAGGCGCCTCGTTCCTTCCGATCATATTGTAAAAATATGGAAGTTGGAGTTTGTGCTTCCTTTCCCTTCGAACGCTTCTGCGGCCCCTGAAGCACATCCAGACCTGTGACCACGGGACTGCTTGTGAGAACAGTTGGTTTCTTTCTTGCAGCCACTTGGAAAAACAATTGAGGTTTTTTTCTTTCAAAAGAATTAAAAACTACACAGGAAAAAAAAAAAAAGGGTGTTTCTAGTTGGAGAAAGCTCAGCCCTGAGCACCTCACTCTGTTCAACGACCAGCTCTCTCAGGCCGGGCAACACGCCCTCCTGACCCCTCCATGCCTGCGGAGCCTTCCTTAACTCAGTCCAACTGAGATTTTCCTGGAATTCTTGGATTTTGCAGCTGTAAGAAGAAGGATGGGCTAAAAACATGGCCAGGAGAGGTCAGTTCGCAATTTCGTGCCTTACAAAGAGGTGGTTGGCCCCGTGTCCGTAGGAAGCAGGGGCAGCTGCGGGGAATTTCTGCTCTCTGGTTCCCATCAGGGCTCCCAGCAAGGCACAAACTGGCTCACATCTCCTGAGTGTTTTTTGAAATGTGTCCTGGGTTCTGCACTTCGTGTGACGAGAATCACCACGTCCTCCCAAAAATGTGGATCTATACAGAGGCTCCTCCTTTCGGGCAGCAAAATAGCGGGTGCTTGGTTTTGCCAGCAGCATCCAGGCTGGCATTATGCGAAGCATCCCTTGGAGTCCAAACAGTCTGTGATGGAGATGTGACCCGCCTGTTGATCCAGATGGATTTCAGACAGATATTTCTGAGATTTCTGGATCTGTGGCATGTCAGAGACGTCACGTAAATGTTCTCAAATGATTAGTTACAGCAAAATTTCTAACAGCAAACCCGATCTTCTCCGGGCTGGTTTAACCCTCTGTGTGAGTGCCACTGTGTGGAGCAGGACCGTGGCCGTGCTCCTACCCACAGCGCTCCTCATCTCCCTAAAGGTGAAGGGCTTCACTTTAAAGATAAAATGGGGAAAACATTCAAAGCCGTTTTCTAAAAAGCAAGATGGAAAGCTGAGGCTTTGGGAAACTACATAAATGAGTAGATGATGAGTATATGATACTCATTTAGTTAGGGACAGTTTGGAGAAATTTTCTTTAAAGCTTTCTTCGCAAGGAGTGTGGTGAGCTTTATCTGCACGCACTTTAAATCTGACTGGAGAGCACACCAGTATAAAAGCAATGTCAAAATTCTCCCCTTAACCCATCATCAAAAGGCACTGATACACAAAAATGAATAATAGCCCTTCTTTTATAGTCAACATCTGTTAAAAATATTGAACCAGGCAAATTAAATCCCTCTCTCGTCCTGCTTCGTCTCACGTTATTGTCACATGAGGCAGCTCCTTTCCATGTCTTTTGCCAATTTTCCTATTCCTTTTTCAGCAGAATGTCAGAAATAGCAAATAAACAAAAAAAGAACAACGCCAGAAAGGCAACTGCACTTCTGGCTAACTCGAGGAAGAACAAATCTTTGGAGTGATAAGTGCATATGGCAGGGAGGGGGAGGATTTCCCTTTGCAGAGGGACAAACAAGCCTTTCAAACATCTTTGGCAGCTCTTACGTTAACACACACTTAGTATTACCCTATAATGATGTGAGGGAAAAAATTGCAAGGCTACAGGACACATTGCAATACATCAAAGGCTCAAGAGTGGTCATGGAGTGCAGCTTCCCTTTCCCTAAATTATAGGGGTGAAAAAAATAGAGCTATTCAGCTTTTCTAGCTTGTTTGGACCAGAAAGCTGGATTCTGGTCAGCCCTGCCCAGTGATGAGACAGAGATGGGCAAGGCATCGGAGAGGGACTGAATGAGGGCAGCTCAAAGGAGATGTTTCCTGGGGAGAGATTGGATTCCTGATAGGTTTCCTGTGAAGGAGAGACCCTTGGCTTGCCAGGCATGGGGATAGAAGGGGGGGATTTGCCTGCCCTGGGAAGGGTTGCTGGGGTAGGGTGGTGTGGGCAGAGATGGGGCAGTCGGGAGGGCAGTGGTCCCTCTGCCGTTACGGTGACTTTCACACCAAAGGGGAAAGGAGGAGATTCAGGGAGACAAGGGGGTCTGGGGGAGATGTGTGGGAAGCAGCGTGATGTGGACAGAGATGCAGGCTGGGCTGCCCGTGCTGGAGACCAGCTCTCTAAGCAGGGACCACACCACTGTGAGGAGATGTGTGAACTGTGAAAAGCTTCTGTGGGGGCTCCCTGATTTGGTCGTGAGGTGCATTTAACTCCAAGCCCTGGCACTCAGTTTTTGCCATGGCCTGGCCTGGCCATTTGCCTTGACCCTGAGCTTGGCTTTCTCAGCTGTCACTCATTGCGATGGGCTGGCATGGCCATCCCTGGGCTGTGTCTGTCCCGGTCACCCTCAGTGAACCTGCTCTGCTCTCCTTGCTTGGTGCTGCAGGACCTGGATCCTGCCGAGCGTCCTGCCCCGTGTCACCCCATCCATCGCCCTGGGCTGCAGCCGAGCTGGATGAACACAGAAGGTGAGACCATGGAGTCACCAACCATCGGCACGGGACAAGGGACAAGGCCTGTGGAAAAGCTCTTGCAAGGGCAGAAGATGCTGTGGGCAGCGCAGCCGGAAGTGTTAGGAGACAGATGGATGTTTCTGTAAAGCTCCTCTGACGTCAGCACTGTTAAAAGGTTTTGAAATACATCTTGGGAAGGAACCAAAGGCAGACACTGCGGATGAGAGCGGGTCATCGTTTGAACTGTTGTTCTTTGAACTCTTTCACTCTTGTGCCCCCAGAAGATGCCCAGAGCGATGTGCCTGGTGGGATGGGGCAGCTGGGCAGGGAAGGGAGCCCGGGTACCGGGTGGGATGCTGCCAGCGAGGGGGACACACACCGTGCTGGAGCCGTGAGACTGCAAGTACAGCGTGAGCCATGTGAAGAGGCTGCCCAGGTCACATAAACAGCTGAGCCCAGAGGAGCATGAATGGCCTCTTGTCCCTTCTCCTGTCTCCAAAGGAGAAGTTAAACAGAGCTGGGCTCTGCATCTCCTGCTGGCTCGGGACCCAGAGCCAGTGGCAGCCACAGGTCACGGGGCAAGACACGAGTCTGGGAGTGGACACGTTTCTGGGTACTGGCTGTTACTTCTTGTAGCCTTTGTGTGTCAGAGTCTGGCCGAGGTTGAGCTGACCTGGGTACACTCGACAGCAGTGGCAGCCGTGGGGAAAGCAGGGCTGGGGACAGTCCCTGGGGAGAGGTGCCACGGGAGCGCGACTCCTTGGCCTCACATGGAGCCCAGACCTCTCATGAAGGCTGACCCAGCTCTGATGTCCACCAGCATGGCCAGACAACTCCTACCCCCAATTATCTCCAGTTGGGGGGCACCACTTAAGGTACCAGAAATGGAGGTTCCTGAGCCTTTCCTTTTCTGTCCCCACTTCTGGCTTGCAAAGCTGGGCCAAGAGCCGTCCTGGATGTGCCACTGGGAGCAAGCACCCATCCTGGCATCGGTCTTCTTCCAGCACCTTCTCAGCAACTTCAGCCTCTCCAGCTGGGGAGGTGCTGGCACACAGAGGCCGGCAGCCAGGGGCTGTGTGGTGAGAAGCCAGGACAGATAGACAGATGGACAGACAGCGTCTCCAAGTTAGAAAATCTTGCTCTTCCCTTCTCAAAGGGGCCTTTTAGAAGCAGCTCATCAAGAACAGGGAGCTTTTGCAAAAGGCAAGAAGCTGTCTCTCAGCAGTCACAAAGCCATGACCAATCCCACACTGGGACAAAGGAATTGCTTTAAAACCAGCTGGGTTTATTTTTAGGGTGTGAAATGATCGCATGATGCAATTGTGTAAAAGAATAGAACAACCAGAAACAGTGCTAAATACCAAACTTGCCTGCACAGCCTTGCTTTTAACCACTGGGAGGCTGAAATGAGAATCAAAGAGATGTTACTTGGCAAACCCTCTGCCCCCCAAAACCTGGAGGCGGGACGGATGGTGCCTGTAAGTGCTTTGACAAGCAGAGGATTCACCGAGTGACACTGGGCAGTTATGGAGACCCTGGTTAGAGCTGCGCTATTGGTACCCTGGAGCTCTGCTGGGGAAAAAGGCAAAGGACCTGCCATAATTTCAGATTTCTTGTAGCCCTCACATGAGAAGTATTCCACTGCCTCCTGTTTCCTGACGTAATTCTATCGCCCACTTCCAACGAGTTGCACGCAGTAGTTGTTTTAAGTAAAAGTTGCTTTCTGAGTGATCCAAATCCCTCACAAGCCATCACACTTTCAATACATTGTCTGCAAACCATGTGGACATACTCTTTCTGCCTCCCTGGTGCCTGTGGTGCAATAAGCAGGACAGTACTGGGATGCAGATCCTGCTGCCCCTTGCATTGCATTTACGGAAACCCATATTCCAGCATCCATCTGAATGCTCCGCTCGGCTCAGGACTGGGATGCTGCCTAATAACTGTGCACGTCTTGATGGTAGCCACTTCCATTAAGCAATTTCTCAATGCCCAAGTCAGTGCTCGACGCCTCCGGGCTATGCAGGCTTCTGTCTGCAGGACAGCATCCCTCCCCGACCCCTGCAGGCTCTTACCCGGGGTCTGACGCGGCAAAGCAGAGCTGAACACAGCACTCAGGAGCCTGGGCTTTGGTATTCGAAAGCCCTGACATTAGTGCTGCTCATCGCAATTTATTCCTTTTGTTTAGCACCTGCAGAGACCCCAAACGGGTGCTATGCCCTGTACAGTTTCAGTGATTACATGTAACAGCTTGTGCACTTTATTTACTGTCTTGGTCTTCTCCTCCTGAATACCCCCCTTACATTTTTGGCTGTTGCTATAGTTCTGCAAATACCAAAGGATAATTTGCCTTGTCCTTTGAGAGGACAAAAGAGCTCTGGTATCTCTGTGACAACTAAGCTTTTGGCAGCAGGAATAACAGCACTAGAAATTAAAAATAAAAGCAGATTATATAAGAAAAGGATTTAAGGGGGCTCAATCTCAAATTCCTGTGGTTGCCCAAAAGGAGCACTGGTGTCTCAGAACCTCTTTAAAAGTTCTTTCACTAAGCCACGTGCCACAGAAAGAGAATTAGCAATAACCCCTATGACTGCTCATAATTCGCTGATATAATCCAATGCTATAAGGACATTGCCTGGGCCGGGGCAGCCAAATAGGATTTTAATTCATTGACACCACCAAACTAGTAATTGCTTGCTGCTTATAACTGCCCGTCTGCCAGACGCTCCAATGCAGGCGAGACAAGAAGTGAGAGTTATGAAGCCATCAGAGAGCTCCTAGGCCTGGCCACAGCCAACCGAGCAAGGAAAATCCCTCCTGAGCCAAGTACCCGGGGCTGGGAAGGTGGGCAAGAGAACTGGGACTGCAGCTTGAACCCCCATTGGGAAGAGCATATCTGGAGGAGAACGTGGATGCTCACCTACAAGGGCATTTCTTGTACGTTAACTTTAAGGATCAGTCTCACCTTTTCTGTGAAGAACCCTCAAAGACCATGCTGCAAGGAAAAATCTTTTGTTTCGTCTGATAAAGAGCAGGGTGGAGGCCAAGCAGACAGTAAGGTCCTGAGAGAGATATCCTTAATTCAAGTGTTTGTGCAAGGTTTTTTTAGGACACTCCTAAATTCTCCAATTTTTAACTTCTGTCAAAGAGGGATGTGGTTACTCAGGAAAATACAATCTGGTCTGTTTGTACAGGGCTTATCAGGGGGAAACGTTGAGATTATTACTAAAGAAAACAGAAAAATCCCAGTTTATTTACAATAGATTAACACTATCTATCTGCGGAACACGTTTTTTTTACTTCAGTGAAAATGAGTTGAAATTCCTCCGAAAGTCCTCTAACGATCAACCCTTTCAGTAATTAACATTTCTTCTACCAGTGACCTTCTTAACCCTAAATACAGGGTTTCTTAACCAGATATATACATATAGATTTTTATTATGTGTATTTTCATTACATATAGATTTTTATTATACATATAGATACAGGGCTTTACTCTATATTTACATGTGTGTATATTAAAAACATGATGAAAAGCTGTAAGGCAAACCATGGTTTAGCAATCAGTTAAAAAAGTTAGTAAACAATTAAAAACAGGTTTCATGTTAAATTTAATTTGCGGATTTTTCTGACTTTGCCTCAGATCTACATCTTTATATTCACGAAGGGAGGAGGATCTCTTTGATTCCTTTTGCAGCCCTGTAAAAAGGTATCAGAAAACAACCTCTAAGAAAAGTCTACCTTGGGTTACAGAAAGCTTGCAGCTCGGTCCACTTCTATCTTGAATAACAGTTGTCTAGCAGGAACAAAAGTCACTGAGTTGAAGGACGGATTAAAAAATGTACCTTTTCACGGGATAAGGTCTTAGATTAAAATGTCCCAACGTAACAAAGGGAGTTAATGATGTGCTGTTGTAAAGGCAGCGACCAATTCCAGTTCCACGTATAGACATTTGCTAAAAAGGAGAGTCTCACGGGGGAAACATTTAGAATAAATGAAAGGAACAAACTGGAAGTGTAAAACCAAAATAGCGAGCTTGTCTGATATGCGCTGGATAGTTGTAATCCACGGTTTCTAAGAAGCAAATGAGGGGGCAGCTCAGATGCAAGCCCATTCCTCTTGGCGGGGTTAATGAATTCCAGCTCTTACCTAGCCTGGTTCCTTGATGGAAAACTAAAGCACCCTATTTTTGACTCTGGAATTTGTGTTTGAGAACACCAACATTCCCTGAGGCACGGCTGATATTTTTATTAGTCTTAATCAGATCTATCTCTTAATACCTCCTCATTCTTTCGAGTTTCTATTGAGCTTGGAAGCAGCTTGCCTTTATAATTTGATCTATTTCTTTCAGTTATAATACTTGCCCC
This sequence comes from Gallinago jamesoni, assembly GCA_025769975.1. Taxonomy (NCBI): domain Eukaryota; kingdom Metazoa; phylum Chordata; class Aves; order Charadriiformes; family Scolopacidae; genus Gallinago; species Gallinago jamesoni. Next base: position 45,278,921 of record JAOQGH010000051.1, read on the forward strand.
ATGATTAATTCAAGTCTTGAGTGATAAGATCTAACTCTAAGCTATTTGACTTGAAAATGAGAGCAAAGGTTGTTGAGCTTCACTTGTGTAACCTTAACCGTGCCTTTCCCTCTCGTGCCCAGCAGACATTTTCTGTGACTGGCTCTAGACTACCTTCATTTTCCTATCAGCCCATATATCAAAGGAAGCCTCTCATCCCTCAACTTCTGTTTGATTTTTTTAATAGCCAGCCAGCTCTGAAATAAATCCCCACCGCCACGCTCTCTTGGGTTTCTACATCAGAAAGCTTCTGCACCTTCTAACCCTGCGGAGAACACTGCACCGCTTGTTGCACTTGCACACAGCCACAGTGCTGCTTTTCAATCCGCGACTCACTGTTTTCCCTGGAAACATTATTAGAACAGCCACATTTAGGGGTTTTTTTAACAATTTCCAGCTTTTCACATAGCTTCACTGAAAACTGGGGTGAATCTAAGCTCAGGACAGTAAAGAAGAGTGAGAACATCACACCCTTAGGGCCATGCTAATCACCCTCCTTACTCCAAAACAGAAGAAAAACCAGTGGATTCCAGATTCTCACTTACATCTTCTTTGGTTCACATGCTCTTGCCTAGATACTATGCTGGGGAGGGCTGCAGAGCTCTCATGGGCACTTGCTGGTGACACTGACAGCCTTGGCTTCCCATCCAAAGGGTTTTCAGATGTCCACAAAGATAATATGGACACCACAGGCTGTGTCTCAGGTTCACCCCACACTTCAGAGAGCTCCTGGGAGCAGTCACCTCAGGTACAATATGAACATAGATATTCTCATGAAAGAACCCTCCAGTACCTCTCCATAGTGCACACCTTTTGCCCATTACCAGATGCTTTCAGGCAGTTATTCAGACTGACAAGAACTAGCAAACCAAAGAAAATTTTCCTCTCTAACCTTTCAAATGAGGGAGGGAATGCATACGGCACCGTAACGCCTTATTATCTGGGTTTTAAACCAATTATCTTGGTTTTGTCAGCCACAGCAATGCAAGAAAATGCAGCGTATTCCCACAGAAAACTCTGGCAGACCACCAGGACACAGCAGCCGAGGTTGCCCTCAATGAACACAGCTCCAGGCAACGGGCTGGTGGTGGGGGTTAGCCCTGATCCTCCTCTCCATCCTGCTGCTGCATCCCCGCCAACTTCCCTGCCATCCCTGCTTCCAGCACGGCACGGCAGCCCTCCTCTCCGGTGGTGACAAAGTCCTTAGCAAACACTTTGCTCCTGCTGGACTTCAGAGGCCAGGCAGGCGGGGGACCACCTCCGGACCCAGCAGCTAATCCTTTCCTAGGAGATGACTATCACAAATACAAGCAGCCACAAATCCTATAAGCCCTTCGCCCCTCGCTACTTTGCTCCTGGCAACCAGGGATGGAAATCCGTTTGCCATTCCCAAATAGCTGATGCCAGGCAGCCGGAGTGAGAGCCTCGGAGGTGCCTGCACGTTTTGGGGCTGTTGGCAACGGGCTGCCAGGAGCCGAGAGCCCCCATGAGAAATGTTGGAGACACGTCTCATCCCAGGAGGCAGAGTCGGACCTTTACAAACACCTTGCTTATTCCCCACCTTCCTTTTTTAGGGACAGAATTGAGCCTTTTCCCGCAGGAAAGAGGAAGAACTTTGGAGTGACTCTGCAGGGAGGGGAGGGCCAGGCGACGCCAGGAAGGGTGCAAGATGGAGCCCCAAACCACATGTCCAGCACAAGTGTCTGGCACCGGTTTGGGAGGAGAAACCCGGGCTGGAAGGGAGATTTTAATGCATTTTTGCCACCAGAAGGCAGTGGGGAGCTGCAGATGTCTGTTCAGCAGGATTTTTTCCCCTGGGAGAAAGAGCAGAAGGAGCCTCCCCCTCCACTGGGCCTGGTTATAGTCCTCTCCTCCAGCCCCCTTCGCTGTCCTTTAGGGAAAGCACAGGGGGTCGCACCTTGCCAAGAGAGCCTTGTTATCGTTTTCTTTGGGAAATAAATGTGCATCAGTGGTTTGGTTTGGTTTTTGGTTCCCCCCCCGAGTAATAGCTATACAAGACAGGAAAATAAAACCATCACAACAGGAAGGTGAGGATGGTCTCCAGCGATGCACAAGCAGCCATAGGGCAGAAGATGTGTTGGTGGGTTTTAGCTGGGAGCGTTGCAGCCCCCTGGGCACAGTGGGCAATGTCCTGCCTGCAAAGGGAGAGATCCCAGCCTGGGGAGAACGTGCCAGAGATCTTCTGGCCACTCCTTGGGGCAGAGCATCTCTGGCTGCTCAGGTCACCTTCCCACCAGGCACGGTTGGTTCAGGGAACACCTCAAGTAGTGGAAGGAAACACAGACACCACGTCCAGTTCAGGGAGTTGAAACCAGCCCTGGAAATGCAGGGAGGGAGCACCCCTGGCCAGGTCAAGGGGAGGTACAAGGACTGGAGCTATTGGTGACTGCAGCTTCTGCAAGGCTTCTGGTGGGTTTGTGAGCTTAGAAGCTGGCATCAGGAAACAGCTCTTAAGTAACTTCCATTTATAGGGAACTATTTTCACCCAATTAATGACAAATTCAAGTTCTAACTGCGAAATGGACCGAAATCCTCAGCACACATAGAGTTACCTTGCACCTCCACGTGCGCCTCCAAGGCTTTCCAACCTTCCAGGGGTGAGCTCAGGCACCGGCCGCCCCCCGGCAGGGACCATTCCTTTGAGCAGGGCTTCTCCAGCACCGCTTCTGTTTTCGGAGAGTGGGGGGAGCTAAATGTGCAAAGTCACCCTGCCCTGCAGCTCTGACATGTGACCGAGCGGTTAACAGGCATCCAGTGAGTGCACTTGGAATCCCTGTTGGCCGGTGGCAGCCGCGGTGGCCGCAGCGCAGCTGTGCTGTGACTCTCCTCGCAGGCATCTGCCCTCCCCAGCATCTCACGCATGGCAGGGAAAGAGCTGTTTCTAGGAGGAGTTTTTCCCTGGGAGGGTTGCTTCTCTGAAGCAAGCCCCTCCTGCACATTGCTGACTGACAGAGCTCTCGATGGCAATGTAAGAGGTTGCCAAGCTCATTTTTCTACCTGGGCCATCCCCCAGAAGATGATGCCCCATAGCAAGGACAAGCGACCAGGATGTATGTCCCACCTCAGCTGTTCTGATTCATAGCAGAGTATTTCAGCACAAACCTACCTTCATCCACAATTACGCTGGGTGTTAGAGATTCAATTTCACAAGTCATTCGAGCATAATAACTAGCCACAGCTGTTTTGCTCCTACAAATGCCAATCTGCTAGTCCAGCTGAGATCAAACCACGTGTCTTTTTAAAGCTGAATGTGTTTTCAGCCAGGACGGATGCCTGACTCCAGCCAGGGCGCAGCCACCTGGGCACGAAGGAGGAAGCAACACGGAGGGAAACACATGGCTAATGCAGAGAGAGATGAGCTCAGTGTGAAACCACATGTGGGATTTAAGTGAAAACAGCACAGAACTGTAAAAAAAAAAGAAAGGGTTTAAAAGCCAGAATGCAAAGTACCAACCACATCTGGGTTTCCATCTTCCTTAAAAGAAGAGAGCAATGAGGGTTTGTTGGTCAGACATGGATAAAGACCCACCAAAAGGACTGAAATGTTTGTCTCCTGCAATCCAGCCACTTCAGCGCCAGGAGCTGATGGCTGTGAGCGGGAGAGTGGCAGGTCCGGGGAGGTCACTGAGTTAAGTGCTGCTAATTCCCTGTTTATTGACTTCAGCAAGTCAGGATTAGGACGGGCCAGGGGTGCGAGGTGGCCTTGTGCTGTTTATGTGGCATGTCAGGAATGCAGCTGCTCTACCATGAGTTTTGCCTGATTTTCAAGAAGAGGAGGTGGTGGGGAAGGCAGGGGGCTGCCCAGGGGAGCACTCAGTTACCCCAGGGTCACATTTGGCCCCAGATGCCAGGCTTCTTGGGCAGGGGCTGGAGGAGGCCATATCACAGAATCACAGAAAGATATGGGGTTGGAAGGGACCTCTGGAGATCATCTAGTCCAACCCCCCCTGCCAAAGCAGGTCCACCCAGAGCAGGT
>JAOQGH010000051.1:45288642-45377998 GCA_025769975.1 Gallinago jamesoni
TTTAAAACAACTCTCCCTTGTGCCCCCCCCCCCCCCCTTTGAATTAAAGCCTGTAGAGCCGATGGCTTTCTTGTCTGTGCTGATTCTGAAGAGTGAACTTTCAAGTGCAGTTTTGTGGTTAAGAACTTTCTAGGCTGTAGAAGGAAAAATGCTGCAGGTGATTTGGTTGTGAAGGGAAGCAGACATGTATTAATAGTACTAGTAGTAATGGTAAAGGTCCAAACTTTATTATTAGTGTTAACGTAATTAACACTGCAGCGTTTCTGCAGAGCTTTGTGGAAAGCTCTTTCTGGAACTTATTTAGAGTATGTTAGATGTCTGAAAACTAGTCTCTAAGAATGTAATGTATTTCTAAATACAGTACATTTTCTTAACATCATCAGATAAGTATAGCTAACACGCAGGTTTTGTGGGACACTTTACCCGCTGCGATTTGGGTTGTTGCTAAAATACTGCAGGGAGATAGCAGAACTGTAGTAATGTATGAGATAATACAGATAAAATACAGGTTAAGTATGAAATATGCTACCCTAGGTTCACTCTGCACTTGAAGTGACTTCAGAAACCTCCTTCCTGTTGATTTGGTCATATTACTTGAGCTTATCCAAAACACTTAGCAAAGCTAGGAAAAGATTTGAGTTAAGCTTTTTGCTTATATTAAGTCTTAGTATTTCTAATTAAAAAATCAAAAAAATATGAAGGGAATACTTGTACAATTCACAGATAACATCACAAGCTGAGTATAAGATGTAAACTTCCTAGTATCAACTGCTCTTGTAGGAAGGAAAGCCTAATGCAAAACAGTAAGAAAGCTTGCAACTTCCGTTAGGTTACCCTCTAACTTGTGCTGCAGCACTTCCCCCCCTAAGTAAATGAATAAATCCTTTACTGAGAATACACTGTAACTTGTATTTAGCCCTGCCCTTAACTTCCTTTTCTGGCCTTTCATTTTTCTGCTTCCAGTACTGATTGCGATGGCAGCCTGTTCTTGCTGGAATCAATTCTGTAGCAGGGCAAACTTGAATTGATTTCTAGGCATGGTGGTCTGAAAGATCTTGGGGCACCTCCAGATCTCCCCCCGCCTAATGTAATTTCCTTAGCAGCCCATCTGTTTTCTGGTCAAAAAGCCTTGCAGTTCTGTTTTTGCCCTCCAAGGACTTCCAGTTCTGCAGGAATGATTTCTTTGCTCACAAACAGCACATGGTGTTTTCTCCGTTTCTGTATCTGCACTGTTGTACATTATTTTTAGAAAGTGGCATATTTGAAATGCTTAATAAAAGCAAGCTTTGTTGCTGTCACCTTTCACACTTAATCTCTTGCCTGGTTTGTGCTCCTTACAACCCAAACAGAAGGCAGCTTTTTTCTGTGGGACTGTCAAGCTCTCCAGGAGAGGTTTGACTAATCCTTTCCAGGAGACCTTTTTTTCCTCAAACCTTATGTGGCAGTGTATCCTAGCCACCCCCTCCTTGAAAATAAATTATTAAAAATCTCCACCATCCCCTTCACAGAGTTCCTGCCTCTGGCCTGTTGTGAGCAAGGCAGTTTTAGTTCAGCCTTGTCTGTTCTTTGTTGAGTTAACGATATTAAAGGCAGAATCTTCACAATGCTGGAAGTTGTTTAGCTGAAAAACTTAGCTTTTAAGGGGGAAAAACAGTGTTATCTGCATCATACAAATTGCTGCATATATGAATATAATTATATGCCTCTCAGAGGGGTGATGAGGTAATGTACTGGTTGCTGAAATTACAATGTTTGGCCACACAGTCGTCCAGCTTTGCCATAGGGTGTAGATCTCCCAAATCTTAGATAAGTGCAGATGACAGAACTGCATGCGAAACTATGGCATTAAGCTGACTCTGCTGCCGACAGCTTAATTTCCTTTATCCTTGGCTACTTACTTTATCTCATAGTACTTTCACTTGTCCTACTGCAGCTCTTTTTGCCTTTGCCTACTGGATTGGACTGGGGTATTGATTCAGGGTTAAAATAGCACAGTAGAAGGACTTCGAGCCATCTTCAACCAGCTGCTGGTTCATCATGAGGCTGTGTAAACAGTTACCCTGGCACCGCAGAGGCACCAGGATGAGGAAGGTGGAATGATTGTGAGATGTAGAAATGGTTTCCTCTGTTGTTCAGTAGTTCTGACTCTAAGCAGCAGCTAGTGGACTACAAAGTAGAGTAGCCAAGCTTTGTTCGGAAACCATAAAGATGTCATTTGAGAGGGAAAATAAGTACCTGTATCTCAGCCTTTCTGTTCTTGTCTCCTTGCATTTTTTTTTTGTTGTTGTAATAAATTTCTTTACTTTTGTGCCTTTAAATTTTTCTTCTGTACCTCTTGTCTTGTGTGAGGACGTATTGTGCTTGTTTCTGCTGGTGTGCTTCCACTGTAAATACCGTCCTGAAATCCAGTATTTGGAACACAGAACTTTGCTAGCAAATTTTGCTCTTCCTTTATTTAAGTCATTCAGGGGTCACTTCAGATGCTGCTGAAATATAAACCACTGATGCTTTTTCAGTTAAATTGCTGAGGTGTAGTTCTCAGTGACTTATTTTTAATAAGCCCTTTTTTATCTGACTGTTAATTCTTCTTAAAAAAAAAAAAGTAACTAGGACCACGCAGCTATTCACTTGCTTCCCTCCTACTCCAAGCAGGATCGGGAGAAAAAGAGGAAAAAAACCTTGTGGATTGAAATAGACAATTTATAGAATAGTAATGGAAGAGAAAATAATAAGTATAATGGTAAAATATATATATATATAAAATAAGGGAGTGATATAGTTGCTCACCACCTGATGATCGATTGTCCAGCTTGTCCCGAGCAGTGATCATGAATTCCTGCCCCCCAGGTAACCCCATCTATGTATTGCGGGAAGCTGAAAAAGTCCTTAATGTAATATAAGCATTACTTAGCAACAACTAAACCAATGTGTTATCAATGTTATTCTCGTACTATATCTAAAACACAGCAGCTACTAGGAAGAAAATTAACTCTATCCCAGCTAAAATCAGGGCAGTAGTAAACTAGATAGACAGTAGTGATTCCAGTGTGGTTATGCATTCTGAAATATGCAGTGTTAAGAACTGGCTTGATGAACCACTCAAATAGATTAATAACCAAGGAGGTGATTAAACTGGTTTTGCAGGCTCTGTTTGACCTGACAGGGAAGTTACCTTCTAGATAGTATGTTCTAGAAGTATGATAGCATCCTTTGTGTGGGCAGTTTTGCTGTCTGTCCTTCCCCAGGACATGTGTGTTGGAGAGCGGTGACAACTGTCTCCTGTTATGGGTCAACTGTTTCCAATGTCATGCCAATAATTAAGAACTTACCCCTTTATGCACGGTGAAGGGGGAATTCTAAATAAAAATAAATCTCTAAAGTTGTATGACTTCCTTGAAAGTCTTGAAATCCAAATATAGGAGTCACTTAGCCCTGTATTTTAAAAGTGCTGCTTTTATGGCAAGAAGCTGATCTTGTCTCTGAATCTCATTCCAATTTTACTTTGTAAAGTCTGTGTAGTGTGGCTGTTCCGGGTGTCTGTTTTCAGCACTGTGCTCCTGTAAATTCCAGGGGAAAATGCTTCAGCCTTTTGACAGTCAGGAGTTGGTGAACAGTACTTAAATGTCACCTATATTTTTTTCTAGTGTAGAAACTGGCTGTGGATGGACGCACAGACACAGAACCAGTGATTTGTTAGCCCTGGCACTCTCGAGCTCTCTTCCTAGTTAGTACTTTGGTATTATACTGTAGTATTGTTTTCCCTTTGATCCAAGTGGTGTGCCAAGGTCTGTAAGTGTCTGAAGACCTTTTTTTTTTAAAAAAAAAAGTAGACAAAGTTTTGGTTGTCTCTGACTTGCAGCAGTGTTATGGTGAAAATGAGGGTTGCACTGAAGTAGAATGGAGACATCAGCAGCTCTTGCCTATTATGAAAGAGTTCCTTTGTTAAAGGCTTTTGGCAGTTATGTGATCAGAAATACACTAACCTTCAGAAATATTACACAGTTAAACCTAAGGGAGGGAAGTGCAGGCAGAGTCAAAAATGGCTAATGATGGTAATTGCTTGGAAATAGGATACTTCTTCAAGGGAGAAATCTCATCATAATAGAGTAGGTGGCTGTGCGTCTGAAGGTTAGACTACATTTTAGGTGACTAATGGAACACCTGTAGTTGCTGGCAACTTAAAGCTCCTCTGAAAAATTGGTTTATGCCTCTTTTGTAGAAAACCTGAGTTTCTTCTCTCTCCCCCTCCCTTCCCTTTCTATCTTCTATTTAGGAATAACCTAATTTACTAGGGCATAATCATGTTTATGTTGTGTCCCTAAGGATTGTTTGAAGTTGAAATTTTCTCTTGTAGCAGTACATCCATTACAGATAAAAGTAGCTTTGAAATATCAAAAATGCGTGCTTTACTTAAATTGCTCTTCTGAGAACATAGTCTTTTATTTCTTATAATTTAGTTAGTTTGTGTATTGATACAGATTTAACAGAATAAGGAGCTTGGTCTGACAACTGGCACTTGCAGGAGATGCTACCAGTCTGTACTCAAGGTGTATGAATATTAGCTTATGTTGAATTTGGGACTGATTTAATACGTAGGAGGTGTCCTAAACAGCTTTCTGTAGGGATATAAACTTGTGAATACTGCTTGCCAATGATGATAAAGAGGCAAGAACATGAAAATGGATTAGCTTCTCTTTATGCTTTTCGCTTTCTTTTTTTTTTGGGGGGGAGGGAGGGGAAAGAACCTTGCTTGGGAATGTGAACAGATAGTACTTCTGTGTGGAACTGAGGTTAGATGAGGCCTCAAATTCAGCTGTAGACCTAAGCTCTGAGGCTGTGCAGCTTTGCCACTGGGCCAAGCAAGAAGCGCTGGCATTTAGCAAAGTCCCTTTGCTGCTGACAGGTATTTCCCAAGGCTGGTAGTTGGGGTGAGATTGTGAAGTAGGTAATTATTACATATGGACTTGGTACAGGCATGAAAGTTAAAGGGGGATGATTTGGTTCTTTCACCAAAACTTTATTGCTGGTTGGCTAATGGTAGATTACTTAAGAGATTACTTGTATGCTAAATCATTAATATCCTTTGCACAGGCTTGGGAGGAGTTACACAGAAATTCCTTCCGCTTCAAAGGAGGAGTATTGACTTATCTTTAACCTTGCTATATTTTTAAGATAAGCTTCCTTGTATCACTTTCCAGATAACGAAGTGGTCATTCTGTCTGCATAATATAATTTGAAAGCAGTTATAAAACTTGGTGTAAAATATTCCTGAATTTAGCTGTGCTAAAAGCGTATTTGGTGAGGCCCTGTTGGTAAGGTAAGACAAAGCCCAGCCCTTCTCTTGGAAAGGTGTCCTGGTGCTATCTCCTCCGTAGATGCTTCAGTCACACAGGACACGTCCAGGGCTCTAAAAATCACTTTTTCAAATGGAGTTTCGGGCTCTTGTTTTCTGTACTGTTTGTTTGTTTTTTTTTTTTCTGGGGGGCGTGAGTTTAGTTAGAGAGCATGCCATCTATGTAAGAGGTAGCTGAACTTCCAAACCAATGTTTGCCTGGCAGTTTTCACGCCTTGGTTTTGTGTTGTGGTTCCCACATCAGTAATAAGAACTATGAGCTGTTACAAGGTCTGTAACTGTTTTCAGATTTGCTTGTACACTGTGCATTAAGCAAACAAGCTTTGCTCATATGTAACAACACTTGAAAGTTTGTTTTTGTCAGCTGTTCATGCTGTGAATTATGCCCTTTTGGCTCGGAGGTGTTTTGGTGCAGTTGCCCAAACCATGAGGGGGAGGGTTGCAAGCATGAATTTAGTCCATAATCCTCAGGGCCATCACTATTGTTAAACTGGCTGCAGTTGCATGTTACTGTAGTGACAAACTGGACATGACCTCAGCAAAAGTCTTTAAAATACAGTTTTGTTGTAGTTATAGAGCATCCCCTCCATCAGAAGTAAGTTAAAGAATAATCTAAGAATGGCAGATCTGGTATGCAATGTAGTTTTGGAGTATTGGATAGTCCTGTTAAGCCTTTAAGACTCTTAAATTCTTCTGGTTGCCTAAACATGCTTTGGAAAGTTGGAAGTTTGTTTTCTAGCATGAACTTGTGCCCCTACAGATACTATTAGCTCTGCTTGAGTTATGTTTGTAAGTCTACGGGGCTGCGGCCTGAGGCAGCAGTGTAAGGGAAGGAGGGGGGATGTTTGCTTTTATACTTTCAAAAAAGTGTTAGTTGCAGCTCTGGTTTGGGAAGAAAAATTTGGAATGAGATTCAAAGGAGTAAAGGTGCGCAAAGCACAGGTTTGTTTTGTGTTTTGGGTTCTTTTTGGGCAGATAAACTGAGCAGAAAGCTAGGAATGTTGCCTTCTGTATTACCCTAAAGAAAGCCAAATTGAAACCTATTTCTTACAAGGTCTTTTGAGCTACGTCTTGCCAAGTTGTACCGTATTTTAGGTGTGACAATGCATTGGGCACCTTACAAATTAGTGTGATACTTAAATTCTCTAAAGCTCCTGTTACAGATTTTCTTCTTCTTCTTTGCTTATCTTGTTAAATTAGAGCTTGAAAGAGGGGAATCAATTCAACTGTTAAATAGTGAGTAGTTTTCTTCCTGAGTCTGCCTCAGTATCTAACTGCATATAGACATCTGCCAGTAATATCAATGACTGTTGGCAGTAATTCAGGAATAAAGCCCGGGAAAGGGGACTAATGAATGAAAATGCCAGTGTCCTGTGGTTGAAAGGACAAAAAAAAACAACTGAGGAGAGAGGATTAATTACTTCATAGATTACTCCATGCTTGAAAGATCTAGCTAATTGTATTGCAATTCCCAAATGGAATGGAAATTTCACTTTCTCTATGGGGCATTTAAAGTCCTTCATAAGGAAGAAATAGGTGATTTGTTTGGGCTTTTGCAGGTACATAGGTTGTGGTGGTGTGTATGTGTGTCTGCTGTTCTGCATATGGACTGTGGCAGTGTGAGAGCAAAATTATGACACTTCTGCAGCATGATCTACAGAACTTATGCACATGGTCCTCCACTCAGTTAATATCTGTTTTATATTAAATATTTACCTTTGTGTTGTATTCCTTTGCTCTGTATATGGTGCTGGCTTGACCTCTTTGCCTTGTCTTATTTATTCAGATCATGGAGCTGAAATGGCTACTGTGTGTGACCCTGCTGGCTCTCGGGACTCTTGCCGTCCAGGCACATGATATGGATGATGACAATGATGGCGATGATGTAGTTGATATTGAGGATGACTTGGACGATGGCATAGAGGAGGTAGAAGAATTAAAGCCTGAAACGAGCACTCCTCCAACTCCAAAGGTTTGGCATGGAACTTCTTTTAAAAATTGAATTACTGTTTGTGCTGTGGTTAATGTAAATCTGATCAGAGTTGTCTTTACTTTGCTAACACTTAATATGTTGTGATGTTATTAAATATGTTATCTGGAAGTAAGGCTTGGAATTAAGCTTGGCTGCTTTGTTCCTCTTCTCATGTTCCTCACAGTCTTTCTGGAAACATAGATCCACCCTTGAAGTCTGTGATGTGACTATCAGGGGTTAATGCTAATGTTTCCAGCTAGATATATGCTTTAGTTTTAGTTGCAAACAAGAGCACAATGGCTTGGCACAAGCAGCAATATTAATGTAACTTCTGTATTTATGCTGCAAGGGTGTTCCAGGTAGGCTCTACTTGAGTGTAGAGGGGGGATGTGAGCTTGTGTTTCTTTAGGGCAGAGGATGTGCCTTGAAAGGTGCATAAATGCCTCTCTTCTCCCATAGGTTACCTACAAGGCCCCAGTCCCAACTGGTGAGGTGTATTTTGCAGAGTCCTTTGATAAAGGAACTCTGGATGGGTGAGTATAATCTAAAGGATGATTCGCTATAGCAAATAATTTAAAAATTATGCTGAAAAGCAATGAAACCCTCTCTAGAGCCTGTGTTGTTAAAAATTGAATGAAAGGGCAGTTGTTAGGATTACAGCAGTGACTGTATGAGGCGATGAGGCTGTACGTTAAAGTGCTGAGCTAAACTAGTATTTCCTTAAGTTCTATCAACAAGGGGAAGGTGAGCAATACCTGTGTAATGTTTTAATCCTCATTTGACTTTTTACTTTCTTCAGGTAATGAGAGGATGATGAAGTACTACTTTTTTTTTGAGCAAGACACTTGAGGCTGTGCTTTAGGGATAGGAAGTTGCAAATGCAGAAAACTTTGTAGGTGTGGGGACAGAACTCCTTGGGGGATCAAGACACTGGGGTGTAGTCATAGGCCAGCAAGTGTTATCTTAAGGGTAGAGTTTTTATTGGGGAAAAAATTATTGTTTTGTAATCATTAGATATCTGTCTTCTAGATGGATCCTTTCCAGAGCCAAAAAAGATGATACAGATGATGAGATTGCCAAATATGATGGTGAGTCTGACACAAGTTTTGGATGATAAATGTTTTTCATGTCTTTTGTCATATCTGATAGAGGTGCAAGTCTTTGTTTGCTGTTTCCCAGTTAAAATTTTATTTACTGAAGAAAATAGGAGGAGTGTTAATATACCTGGCTAACAATATGAAGTGCAGTTCTGGTTTAGACAAAATATTGTCTTGGAGATTTTTGAAGTAATTATTAGTGAAGATGTTATGCTAATAATTTGGTAAGGTACCCAGTAGTGTGTTATTGCAGAATGCTGTCTATCTTGTTCAAAATTGGGCTAAACAAAGACTGTCTTGAACAAGTTTTGATAACATTCAGTTAATTTCTCTCCAGGTAAATGGGAAGTTCAAGACATGAAGGACACTAAACTTCCAGGAGACAAAGGGCTTGTGTTGGTAACTCGAGCCAAGCATCATGCAATTTCATCCAAACTTTCAAAGCCTTTTGTATTTGATACCAAACCCCTTATTATACAGTAAGTAAAGGATAACTCGGTGTTCTGTTATTTCAAGGGTGACATGATAGCAGGCTGGGGTTAATTCCATTACTGAGCTTTTGTTGACTGTTTTCAATGACACAAGATGTTGTAACCTATTATTATACTGTTTAAGTAAGAGTAAAATAGCAACCCAGATTCCTGAAGTGGGAAGTTAGGGAACAGCATGCATATCTCTGGAGCCTTAAAACGAAAGAAATCTATGAAAACTTGGTAACCTGTCTTGAGACTTCAATTTGATTGTAGTAACAAGGTTGGGCAACTGACTTATGTACTACTAATTATGAAAGTGCTTGTCCTTTTGGACAAAAGCTGGTTTGTATGTAGGTCGGAGTACTTCCTTATGCGGTGAACTGCTCCCTGTTTCCAGGGTGGAGTGGATGGAGTGCTAAAGATACGCTCCTTTCCTCCTTCCTTTGTCTTGGTTCCGTCTGGCATGGGAGGTGAACAGCTTGCCCAATTCTGGCCATGACTAGTGTAGAAGAATCTGCTTGTGTGTATGTTAGACTAGCAAGTCTGGGGAGAGAAAATCATTTGGAGTGAACAGTTGAATTGCAGGTTATTACCTACTTTATCAGTTTTAAACAGAGTAAGCTAATTCATGTTTGTGTGAGATAATGAATTGGTCACTTTGCTTTGCATGACTGTTTAGTTTTGGCTTAAAATACAAGGCTAAAAATAAATCCCAGTGGTCATCCACTCCAGCTGCTGGCATTGAGAGAGAATCAAGCATACTTTGCCTATTCCTGACCCTGAAGGGGCTTCTCCTAGGATCCAATTGTTGTTGCTTTGATAGTTTTACAAATTGAGTGTCTGCCATAGTAGTTGTGTAGAAAATAGTTGGCTTGCTTTAATCTTTGTTGCAGTGTCTTACATATTGGAAAGCTTTTCCTTCCTTCCTTTTCTCTACTTCTAGATCATAATCTTGTAGACCAGCACTCAATTCCTTTTAATCTTTTCTGTCAGGTTAAGTCTTCTAAATTTTCATTTTTTTCTTATTTCTCAGGCCCTTGTGAATATTTGCTTAGTACTTTGAGTGCAGTGTGTAGTTTGGTAATCACTGGGCATATGATTTAAAGCAAACAGCAATAGAACAGTCTTGCTCTTCACTTGTACTTGAAAATTGTTGCTGTATATTACAGAAGTACTTTTTCCTCATGTATAACACGTTCTCTCCTCTGTCCAAAATAAAAATTAGGTATGAAGTAAACTTCCAAAACGGAATAGAATGTGGTGGGGCCTATGTGAAATTGCTTTCAAAAACACCTGAATTGAACCTGGTGAGTAATGCTGCTACTTTGAGTATTGGCTGTGAAAGGAAGCTTGCTTTCCTTCTGCCTGAAGAAACCTCTTCAGTAAAGGCAGTGAGGGCATGTTTAGGGCCTGATCTCCAAAGTACTTTGCACTCAGCGTTTCCCACTATTTTTAGTTGGAGAGGATAAATATTGAAATCTTATGGCCTCGTCAGTGAAGACTGGAGTTTCCTGGTAGCTGAACAGCTCTAGACCTTTGCTAAAGGGCAATACTTTAGATTTTCCTAGGTTCTGGGACCAAAGAGGAGGTATCTTATGAAAGTAGCCAGTATATGAGGAGAAACCTCAGGATGCCGTTGCACAGAAGAAAGATTCCATGTTTCATTTTCTAAAACAGACTGATGCAAATAACTAAAAAATATACCTTGCATTTATTGCCTTGCCTTTGCCAGGTGAACCCACTTATTAGTTACTGGGTGTATTTTAAAATAAGCCTTGAGAGGCTGGACTGGATAGAACCTTATACGTTCAGCTGCACATGGTCACTGTATAGAATCTTTTGCTTCATAAATGCCCCTTGAATGCATTGTCTTAAAAGTGTGGCCAATGGAAGAGACCATGCTACAACTCCAAAGGATTAAGAATCATTTTCTCTCCTGTCAATTGTATACCTGCCCAAAGTGGTTTAGCCTCTTCAGACAAAGCTTAACTGCTGGGTCACCTTGCATAGACTTTTGTAGCCCATGGGTTTTCTTTTGCCATCTTCCTAGATGCGGTAGGAAGTACATTTTATGGCTTGTTGCCCTTCCTTCTCCTGACCGTCTGCAGTCTCATCTGATTTGTATTAACACAGATTCCAAAATATTAAAAAAAGACACCCAGAATACTACTTGGCTGTGTAACCAGTTTCATAGGTGCATTGAATTTTAAGATAAGATTAGCAAGAACCAATAGACTTGTTTGCAGTGTTCAATGATGAGATTATATCCAGTTAGCTCTTAAATTGAGGCAGTACACCAGTTTATAACTAAACTAAATACAACTTGACCTCACTTGTAATTCCACTCATCACTTTGCGTGAAAGAAACTGGACTAGCTAGTCACTCATTATTACCAGTAACTGATACTTCTATATGGATAGCTTTTAAAATCTGTTAAGGGAGAAGCCTCTGCCTGAGCATCACACACTGTTCAAGGAGTTGCACACACCCCACCTGAGTTTCAGCTGCTTGGACCAGGGTCCCTTCTCAGTGGGTGACTCCAGTGAGCTGATGGGTGCCCCTTTCCATTCCTCACACTCATTACTCTCGGGTGTGCTTCCTCCTCCGTCCTCAACCCTGGGTTTGCTGCAGCAGAGTCTCAGGTGACAGATTTTATAAAAATAACTGAATTGAAAGGTACAGCAGCAGGGTCAGCTAGCTGGGTGCCTCTGCAGAGGGGCTGTGAACAAGAAATCCCTGGGCAATTAACTCCTTAGGATCTATATACCAGCCCGCCATGTGCTCTTTGCACACTGTTTGTGTGTCTTAGTCCAATGGGGGTTTTTTGGTCTGGGGTCTTAATGATGGATTCTTCTTCTGTGTCCAGGAAGGCTGCTGACTGCTCTTACTTTGTTGATTTGCAGACTCTGCTGATGGTTGTAGCCTCTTTATCTTCTGGTTTATACTTCTTGTGTACCTGGGCTCACTGGCAGAACAGGGGGAACTGAAAAGCACCAGACTTAGGGAAAATACTACCGAAACATCAGTGTGTTATCAACGTTTTTCTTATACTAAAAGACTAAACACAGAACTGTACCAGCTTCTAGGAGAATTACTAAGAAAATTAACTCAACTGCAGCCTAAAGGCTTCAGGAAATCTAGCCACTCATGCTAAGTAAAGCTAAGTAGCAAAAATTGCACAGTATAATAAATTACTTAGGATTATAATAATTAAAACTTAATTATTTAAGCAAAACAACTAATGACTCTCAACAGAATTCTTTGTTGTAATGTAGAGACGTACCGAAGCATTGTGGTTGTCACTTTACTTCTCTTTGAAGTTCCATCTGGGAAGTAGAGACCAAAGGTGCCAAAATCAAGTAACTGGGAGAATTCTGGTGCAAAAATCAAGTAGCTGGGAGAATTCTGGTGGTTTTTCTAGAGGCTTTTATTCAGCCTACAGGCTTCAGTGTGGGCACTTCACTGGCTTGATATGCAAGTTGCAGAATAATTTCTAATGACTTGGAAGTTCTTATGCCTGGCAGGGACTTAAATATATTTCAAAATGATGGAATGAAGTTTTGCATTGTTTTTAAAGGATCAGTTCCATGACAAAACTCCATATACGATCATGTTTGGCCCTGACAAATGCGGAGAGGACTATAAATTGCACTTCATCTTCCGGCACAAAAACCCAAAGACTGGCAAATATGAGGAGAAGCATGCAAAGCGTCCAGATGCAGACCTGAAGACTTACTTTACTGATAAGAAGACCCATCTTTATACTCTAGGTACGGTGACTGTTAACTATGCATATTAATACTGCTACTATATTTCCTGATTCAAAAGCTGATAAAATGACCCAGATGAACAACTGAGTATTTGTGTCAACACAACACATGCCTGAAAACCACTTGAAAGCTCTGAATGCAAAAACTGGCCTTCTTATACAAAGGCTTACTTCTTCCTTGCAAGGAGTCTTTATTCATATAGGAAAGGTCATGAGACCTTGAACTTGGTAGTTCCAGGAGAACTGAATTTCAGAGCAGTCATGAGTAACTTGATACACTAAGTGTATCCAAAATAATTATCAACATTTATAAACTGCTTGAATGCTGCCCCCTTGGGACATATTAGGCTTTAGATTTAGAGGGTTAGTCTTTTATTTTTTTTTTGGCTCTTTTCAGAGCAGCAAACTCAGTGGTTGTTGAAGTACAAGTGGTTCTTGTCTGGTCTGGTATAGTAGCTATGACTATTACTCTTTTAGGGCAGGGACTACTCGGGAGGATCTCTCTAGCTTTTCCTACTAAGAGGCAGCAATGGATAAAGGAGTGAGATTAAATTCCTGTGAGTCAGTAGTGGGGAGTCTTATTCTAGAGTACAATGTGAATAGATGCATTCTTACTACTGTAACAATACTTGTTGTGCCAAAGGAAACTTGCTCTGGTAATTGGTAAATCACTCTACGAGCTTCTTTGTGCTTTTAGCATATTTAAAGTAGAACTCCTGCAATAAGTCCTCATTTTCACGAGGTGAGATGTAATACATCATCACTAGTTATGCTTTGGCATAAGGAGAAGGGTTTCTAATCCTTTAAAACAGTTGTTGGACAGGTAGTAGCTTGGACTGCTGAAGTTTTAGTGGTACAGTGGGGAGTGAGTGATGCTTTATGATGTATGCTTTGTGTCATATATGTCATGGCTACATAACTTTTCTTACAGTCTTGAATCCTGATAATAGTTTTGAAATACTGGTTGATCAAACGGTTGTCAATAGTGGGAATTTGCTAAATGACATGTCACCTCCTGTGAATCCACCCCGAGAGATTGAGGACCCAAATGACCAGAAGCCTGAGGACTGGGATGAGAGACCAAAAATCCCAGACCCAGATGCTGTTAAACCAGATGACTGGTAAGCTGTTGGAGGGGTGGAATTGAGGGAGGCCTTAGCCTGATAATTTTGTCCTGTTCAAAAAGTCTTTCTCATCTGACTTATGGAAGGTTTTGGGTCTCACCTGTGTAATCAAAACACAGTCAGTTCAGGCAGCTGAGCAGCAGTTTGGTAGACAAAGGCAGACAGGATCTGTGTCCTCTGGGAATTACGGTTTAGTGCTCCTGTTACTGTGCTGGCCACAGATGAAGGTTTTACTGAAACATCTATGCTACCTGATGCATTCATCACTGATGAGATCAAAAGGTGAGCAGCAGAAGGTATAACTGTAAGATGTTTGTTGTTGTTTAATGTGTAATTATAAGTGACTGAAATATCTGACATCCTAAATCAGAAACGGATACTGGGTTTCAGCCTTTGAACCTATGTTTTGTGAACCATAGACTCAATTTCAAGCTCAAACATGTGTTTGCAGCAACCACGAAGATATAGGATTTGCTGTTATATGCCCTTTATAGGTTGGTTTTAAAAAATTAGTAGTACGACCTTACAGTTGGTACCATGACTGTCCCATGAGGCACAGGTATAGGTAACAGATGGCAAGGCAATTCCATTCTGAAATCATGGTGACAACCAGTCAGCTTCACTCTGATAGATTTAGATCAGTGGGCTTGTTAAGGTTTAGTAGAATAATGGCTTGGAGTTAAGAACTTTTATGTGTTATGTGTGTTAATACGTAATATTCTGTCCTCAAGGGATGAGGATGCTCCTGCAAAGATAGCAGATGAAAATGCTGTGAAACCAGAGGGCTGGCTGGATGATGAGCCAGAATATGTAGCAGACCCTGATGCTGAGAAGCCTGAAGATTGGTATGTTTACTGCCTGTTGCAAATGACAGCAAATACTTCACAGCTTTGGTACTGGCTTTTACAAGTATAAGAATAGTTAGTTCATTATTGCTTACTAACAGAGCTGTCGATTCTGGTTATCTTGCTTCAAAAGTAGAAGGGCAGAGTTGGTCTGAGGAGTTGTCGTGTCTTGCATTCACCTGTGCACTTTTGAATTGTGAGTGTAAGCTGAACAGGGCAGGGGTGGTCATCTTGCAGTTGTACCATACTTGGAAGGGATAGCAGGGGAGGCTATGCACAAGGACAGGCTTTTGCTGAGCATCTGTGTTTCCAAGTTACTACTTGAAACCACCATTCCTTCTGCAGTGTCTTTATCTACAGGCCTATGCTATAAAAGTTTCGGTATCTACATTTTATGGCAGGAATTTTAATTTTCCTGTAAATCAGACATTGTCTAAGTCTTAGTCTGTATAAAGACAAGGGGAGGACTTCAAAACAGAATTTCTCATTTCAGGGATGAGGATATGGATGGTGAGTGGGAGGCACCTCAGATTGCAAATCCTAAATGTGAGACAGCCCCTGGCTGTGGTACCTGGCAGCGACCAATGATTGACAATCCAAACTACAAGGGCAAATGGAAGCCTCCTATGATTGATAATGTGAACTACCAGGTTGGTGTTTTCATTGCTTACACTGCTGGCCAATGCAGCATTGCTCTTATAAAAAAGTCATTCCGATTTAGATTCGGCAAGTGTAACTAAGAATACAAATACTGTCATGGTTGTACTGTGTTTCAAGTGGACAGATTGAAGTGCTCTTTTACTTGGCTTCATTTCTTTGTGGCACAAATGAAAATTGATTCCCCAAACCTGACAAGTTGCACCCTAGGCATTGTAATTACATGCAATGGATTAGTCTTCCTCTTGCCTCAAAATCTGAAAACTGAAAATTGTATTATAGCAGGTGAGGCTGAATGTCTTGTCTTTCCTAGGGTATATGGAAACCTAGGAAGATCCCAAACCCAGATTTCTTTGAGGACTTGGAACCTTTCAAGATGACTCCCTTCAGTGCTGTGGGACTTGAGTTATGGTCAATGACTTCTGACATCTTTTTTGACAACTTTATCATCTGCACTGAAAGAGCTGTGGCTGATGATTGGGCCAATGATGGATGGGGATTGAAGAAAGCAGCTGATGGTGCTGCAGAGGTAAGAAAGAAAGGTGTTAAGTGTGTGCATTGTGATTGGAACAATGGGAACATTGC
Source organism: Gallinago jamesoni (assembly GCA_025769975.1). Classification (NCBI taxonomy): domain Eukaryota; kingdom Metazoa; phylum Chordata; class Aves; order Charadriiformes; family Scolopacidae; genus Gallinago; species Gallinago jamesoni. The sequence goes on from JAOQGH010000051.1 coordinate 45,304,519, forward strand.
TGTTGTTCTTTCCCACAGTCTCTATCAATACATACTATATGTACTTCTGCTAGGGGTTGTGATAAACCAGATTGGAATCTCAGTTCCTAATTATAATATGGTAATGGTTGCTATAAATAGCAGTGAGTACTTGCTGCTCTTTCGTGAGATTTTTGCTCTGTCAATTGGACTGTTAACTTTAGCCTAATGCTTAATTTTTAAACTATGGGAAAAGTGCTTATGCAGGTTAGCATTAATTTTTTTGAGGTATGAAATACAATGTTCAAAGTTGCAGAAAGCTTATTTGAAAATTCTGTAGCTTAACCTTAACTACTACTACTTGCTGTATGGGATGAAATTTGTGGAATTTAATAGGCTTTTTTTATCTACAGCCTGGTGTTGTGGGCCAGATGATGGCAGCTGCTGAAGAGCGTCCCTGGCTTTGGGTAGTTTACATCCTCACTGTGGCTTTGCCAGTGTTCCTTGTGGTACTTTTCTACTGTTCTGGGAAGGTATGAATTTCCTCTGATAGTAAGTAGTATAATGTTTAAAATATTTACCAAAATGGGCCTTAGTGTCATAAATAATTGCTGGCTTTTGACAACTTTGTTTAGAAACAGCCAAGTGCTGCAGAATACAAAAAGACTGATGCTCCTCAGCCTGACGTCATGGATGAGGAGAAAGAGGAAGAAAAAGACAAAGGGGACAAGGAAGAGGAGGAGGAAGAGGAAGCAAATGAGGAAAAACTAGGTAGGTAAATTGGATAATCTTCAAACAGTTTTGAGTTTTCTCTCTGATAGAATAAAACAGGAGGATTGGCAGACATGGAGTAAAGCCAACTGTGAACTAAAGGTAGGTCAGAAATGAGAATGAGATTTTTTTTTTTTCCTATTTCCCTTAGAAGAGAAGCAGAAAAGTGATGCTGACATAGGAAATGCTAGTCAAGAGGAGGAAGAGGAGGAGGATGAAGAAGATAGGAAAGCTGCATCAGAGGTAAGAGTGCTTAATCTTTAAGGGAAGTCTTATGCATTTTTTTTTTCCTTTAGTAGGGCTTGTTCTACATGACTTAAGTGTTAAAAGTTAACTTGGCTCTTGTGAAACTCCCTCCCAATGTCAGAACTTTGGAAAACTCAGTCACCCTGCAGAGTAGGAATTCCTGTGGCCAAGTTCAGCAGAGCTGGCACCTTACTAAAAGCACTGCTGTAGACCTTGCCCTGTGAGAGGGGTGGGATTGTGTGGAATGCATCTTTGTGAGGCAAAAGGCTTATTTGACTTGAGACACAATAAGGATGTGACCTCAAGTGCTCCACACTGACATAATGGCTGACTTAAAAATGGGCGGAGTGTTGGTTGAAGTTAAAGGGATTCTTGAAGCAGCAGCTGTTGAGTACTCTCAGCACATAGTGCACAGGCACTGTGAAAACAGGAGGATCTGTGTGTTTGCTGTGTATAGGAAGGAAGGGGTAGTAGCAGCAATAAGTCCATTCAAAAATTAAATCCCGATGTAGAACTGAAAGTAGGTTATTCTTTGTAGCTTTTCTCAAAATGATTTTTACGGGTATTCTTAGATTTTTATTTCCTTGACATTTATACAAATTACTTTCTTACAGGAGGAAGAAACTGTGAATAGATCACCCAGAAACAGAAAGCCAAGGAAAGATTGAAAAAAAAGTCATAAGAACTTGATCTGTGATTTATTTTTTCTCAAACGTGGTTCTGGGAGAGGACCTTGGACACCTTACATTGAAACTTGGACAAACCTCAAGATTTCACCATCCACAGGTTCCAGTCACACTATCCAATGTAATGGAGTGTCTAGCAGTAAAATATTTGCAATCATCTGTTTTAAAGAACATCATTCCTGTAGAAAGAATGCATTTAATATAATGGGCTGTGGATTTTGGAATGTAACATAACTAACCTTTTCATTTTTGGTTTTTAAATATTCTTTTGTTTTTAAGTAGATTGGTAGAACTTTTCCAGTCTCAAACCTTGGCTTAATTTAATATATTAATTAGTGAAAAATAACAATGAATCTTGAAAGTGCTAGGTGATAAACTGCAGTTTTATAACTAGTTTTTTTTTTACAAAGATGTAAATTCCTAAATGCACCAGTGTCTTTATATCCCTTAAAATTTGATAAATGTTTAAAGAAAAGTTGTCAATATATTTGACAGCCCCCTGCCCTCAAACTGAAAGGAAACTGGGGGGGTGTATGGGGAAAACAGTAGTGAAAGTCTCTAATCAACTTAATTATTTTGTGGGGAGGGGTAAGAGGAAGAAGGGTGGAAGGCAGGGGAAGTCTTTAGAATATGCATACTGTGCATGGCTAAAGCCCTGTTAAGTGTTGACAAATTATCTAGGATTTGGAGTGGGTCATCTTAATGTGGCATTTAATCCTGCAGACCTTGCAGATAATGAATTTTGTTAGTTCTTGAGCTCTTTGTAAAGCTTATGAGTTGTTGCCCGGGGGGGGGGGGTGGGGGGGTGTGTTAGGCTACTTCCCCTTTTTCCCTCCTCTGTGCGGCCACTGATGCTTTCCTTTCTCTGTGACTGTACAGCTCTTTTTTTTTCCCTGAGCGCAGCTTTGCCTCGGTTGCTGAAACGCTTCATTTCTCAGCTCGTTGTCAAACTCTTTATTTTTATAGCTAGGCCTACTCCTTTCCAGGGTCCAAGCACTGGATAGGACAATGTCCCATATCCTCTCACTGTTATCACTGTATGTCTATTCCTGTAGAAAGGGGGGAGGTAGTCAGGTAGACAAGTTGAACCGAGTATTTGTTAAGGAATAAGGAAAAAAAAAAAGTAACAAAAGAAAAAAACTACCAAGACGTCAGTATTGTAGGTGGGAAAGGAGCATGTGGAATATCTTAACTGGTATGTGAAACTGTTGAAGTCTTTATCTGCTCTTCATGTAACAAATGCATCCTAAATTATATTGTGAATGTTAGGGAGTTCCAATTCCAGCTGAATAAATTTTTTTAAAGTGTTGGAGTCTACCATATTATACTGTTTCAAACACCTTTTTTTTTGTGTGTGGAATGCAGGTGATCACTATAAGAGCATACCTCTGAGGGTGAAATCTATGTAACTTCATTACACTGTACCAAATACGTTGGTGTTTGGATGTCTATATAGATAAACTTTTGCCTTTGTTTAGAGTGAAATTAAATGTCCTGAAATTACTCTTCTTGCACTGAATTTAAACACTCCAGTGTTGTTTGGTCATAGCATAGGAGTAGTGCTGGGAATAATTCCCAGGGGATGGGGAGGGTTGAGTGTTCCAGTTACCTTGCAAATAATCTAACCAATTACTGAAAAAATCTTTTGTTTTGGGGTGGGTTTTTTTTTTTTGTAATACACCTTTTGCTGCCTGTCCTCATGTTGTATCCCTTGGTTGTTGTGTTTGAAATATTAGTGATCACAAATGCATAGCAGGATTTCTTGATCTCTCTGCAGTGTGCAAATAAACTGTTGTAAGCAAGATACTGGAAGTAATTTCAAACTTCTGTTGGGAGCTATTGCATGTTTAGAAATGGCTTTGCCTGTTGAACACCTGGTAAATAACTGCTCCTTATTGCAAAAATAGCTTATACTCTGACATGGAAGATGTCATAGCTTAAGCATTGCTACTCGCTTGTTCTCAGGACTGTAATTTTATCAAGGAGCAGCTGCTATTTATGAGTCTCAGTCCTTTGAGATGAAATATATGTAAATGGTTTCAATTCAGCTACTGTTTTGAGCACAACCTAAAAAATCTATTAATCTAATTTTTTTATCTTAAATGCAAATTGCCTTAAATTCCCAAACAGTTCTTGTGCATACATGTTCTTTCAAAGCATCAAAAGTGAACTTAAGATCTGCTCTCAGCTTTTAAATAATATTATATTAAAGCTAATTGTAAATCTACATTTGCTTCTGCTGAATCTCCTGAAAAGGTCTCGTGTCTGCATGTTATGGCTTTTTTTTTTTGATACCATAGTGTATGCTTCTTAAATAATCACTACAATAAATGAAGACTTTCCAAAATGGATGGACAACTCCAAAGTTACTTCTTATCCTGCTGTCTGACTCAGGTGCCTCAGTTTAACCTCAGAATCACTCTTATTTTCAAGAACAGGAAGGAAAGAGGAAAAAAGCTATCTGCTTCTTGTGAGTATTTCTAAAGCGTAGCTGTGTTTTCAAAGCACTGAAGCTTTGCTTGGTTGTAACCTCTTAACTGGGGTTGGAGCTTACAAATACTCTGCCTGTGCTTCTGAAAAAGATGCTCCACGGCAAGTGCTGGGGGGAGTTAGACTGGGGATGGGAAATCAAACCAAAATCCTGGGGGGAGTAGGTACAGGCGGGGTCTGAAGCCCAAGGCTGTAGAAATGCTGAAAAAAAGGGTTTTGGTGCTCAGTAAAGGGAGTGGATAAAGATGCATCTAACCCACTAACCTGTTCCAGAGCTGTTGGAAGGGACTGAGCCTCTCTGGGTGTGGCTAATAGTCAATTATCACAGCTTGGGGCTGTGCCCTTTAAATTGTGTTGTGAGTCCTGGACCCGAGGAGGGGATTCTCACAAGTGCTAATTGCAGCAGATGTCCATCTCTAGCTATCCTTCCTCAAAAGCAGTGCTCCACTTGGGCTGTGGTTACCTCTGTGGGGCTGTGACTGCTCTTTCCACCCCAACTAGTCTCCAGTTAATACTGTTGTTGCCTCGTGGTTCAAAGAGAGGGTTTGGGGTTTTTTTTCTAGTTTTTTTTTTTTAGTGTTGCTGAAAAAGGACTGTTGATTTCATTTGCAGAAAAGACCTGTCCATTTCATAAAGGTACCTGTAGATGCAACTTGGTTTGGAAAAAAACAAACCAGTATGTAAAAACTAATCAATAAAGAAACTTAAACATGTTTGGTTTTCTTTGTCTAATTAGCAAAACTATGTCTTCATCACTTCTGCTTGACACAGAGCGCAGGGAGTACTAGGACAGGGCAGCACAGGTGCTGAAGAGGAGGTGACGGTATCCTGTGGGTATCCCGCCTTGCTGCGGGACTAGTTCCCCCTCTCAGTCCCCCGCTCCACAGCCAAAACTCACGTTTTGTCCCAAAAGCAGGGATTCTGCGACGCGGCGGTAGGTGAGCCGGGCCGTGCTCCGCTCCTGCGGGCGTGGCCATTCCTCTGTCAATTAATTCTGGCTCCACCTCCCCTGAGGTGATGCCCCGCCCACTCCCCGCCCCTCTCACTGTTCCTGCCTTTTAAACGCGCGGAAGGCCGCCTCCGGAGCCCCGCCCTTCCCTCCCACGCCTCTGCGCCTTCATTCTCGCTTCCGCGCCTTTCTATTGGTTGGGGGGCACGTCCCTCACGGCTCGCGACGCGCTACGCGGCGTGACGTACCCCACCACCCAGGAAGCTCCGCCTATTTATTCTCAACTCGGCTCTTGAGGGGAAAAACAATTTCAAGATGGCGGCGGCGCGGATAACAATGGGGAGTCGGGGGTTCGGGCCGGCCCGTGCCTGAGAGCGGCGGTCGCCAGGCCGCGCCGCGCCTTGGGGGGGAGCGGAGCGGGCTCCGGGCGGGCCCCGGGGAGGGCGGGCAGCGGCCGCCGGGCAGGACTGAGGGAGAGGAGCCGGGAGGGGGGAAGTGAAGCGGCACCGGCCTCGGGGGAGAAGGAGGAAGTGAGGTGGGGGGGAGCGAAGCGGGCGCTGGGCTGAGCCGGGAGGAGGAACCGGGGCGGGGGCGAGCCCCGGTGGGGAGCCCAGGTAAGGCCCGCGGGAGGAGGGGGGAGCGGCGGAGACCGGGGAAGGCCCGAGGGGGGGAGCCCCCCGCCATGGCGGGGGCCGGTGTGAGGAGCCGGTGAACGGCGGCGGCCGCCCCCCTGGTTCTCCGGTCCATGGTGCTGCCCCCCTGCCCCATGGCGGAGTTCGTGGTGCCGCGGCACAGCGCGGTGATGGAGCGGCTCCGCCGGCGCATCGAGCTCTGCCGGCGGCACCACAGCGCCTGCGAGTCCCGCTACCAGGCCGTCTCCCCGGAGCGCCTGGAGCTGGAGCGCCAGCAAACCTTCGCCCTGCACCAGCGCTGCCTGCAGGCCAAGGCCAAGCGGGCCGGCAAGCACCGGCAGCCCCCGCCGGCCCCGCCGCCGCCCGCGCCCCCTCCGCCGGCCGCCGCCGTCGTCGCGGGAAGCGCCGACCGGACCGGAGCCAACGGGCTGGAGGCCGAGGCGGCGAGCGGCGAGCAGCACGGCCGCAGCAGCACCTTGATCGCGGTAAGTGGTGGGGACGGTCGGGGCCGTGGCGGGGGGGAGGCCGGTCGGCGCGGCGGAGGCGGGCTGGCACTGTGAGCTCCCTCCCCACCCCGGGATGGTGGGGAGAAAGAAGCCCGCACGGCCGGTGCGGTGGCCCGCGGTGGGAGGGCGGAGGTTGGCGTCGCTGTGCGGAACGTCCGCGCTGTTCCAGCTTCGCAGCTGATCGCGGCCGGTTTATTTTCCCCCTTGTCACCTTTGCGCGCTGGGGGAGTGCGTTAAAAACCGCTGCTTGCTGAGGCAGGAATAGGGGACGGCCTGCCGCGGTGGCCACAGGCGTTGGGAGCAGCGTGCTGAATGTTTCTGGCTAATTCACCTAAAACCTTCCTGCAGAAACTGTCAGAGGGGCATTAATACTGTGGTGGCTTTGGATTTTTTTTTTTTTTTTTTGCTTGCTTGCTTATGTCTTTAATTCAGGTCGTCAGGGTTTAGTGTGGTCACTTGATAAGGATATGTGTATTACTGAGCTTATACTTATTATTTAAGATAAATAATGTGTCTGTTAATTCTGGTACATATTGGAAAAAAATTCCTTGGAAAGGCAGCTGCTTATTTGCCACTCAGGCTCGTGGGTGTGAGCACTATGGGAATCCCACTCCACCCATTAAAAACTGGCTTAGCTCAAAATCTTAATGTTTCTCTGGCTTCTCTAGCATTTCTGGTTGTCAGGATATATTCATGCAGCCCTGTTTGTATATCAAGATAGCTATTGCTTAACTTATTCTGAGTCCTTTAAATATACTGCCGTGTAGTAATGTGTCAGTAATGTAGGTTAGTAGGATAACCTCTTAAAGGCTGCCGCTCTTAATACTTGTCTGTCTTAAAACCAGGTATTTCTAAATGGTGTCCTGGATCAAAATGATACAGTGTTGTTTTAAGTGACTTTAAAAGGAGATACTGGATTAACCTGAGACATTTCTAGATTAATATATAGATGAAATACTTTTAAGATGGTGTCTGATTTTTGATCACATTGGAAGGGAGGGAGGATGTGTTTCTCTGCTGTCTTGGACATCATTTAGTTACAGTTTTAAAAATAGGATCATGATAGAGCTTATTGTATACGACTGGACATGATGTGAAATATTGAAACGTGGGGCTAATCCTTCGTGTAACAAGCACTAGGCAGCGTGTGTGCAGTTTGTACTATTTACAAGATTAACTGAAAGTGTTTCTAGTCTTGCTAATATGCATGTGAGAATCTAGGACTTGCTGACATTTCTGAAGGCTTAGACACTTGTGACACAGTTAGAGCCCTTCAGCTGGTTGTTGAAGCAGGGTACTTGAGGAAGAGAGGAAACCTTGTGTGTTCCTGGCAGTGATTCTGTAAAACTTTCCGGGTAGCTGTTGTTTAGTAGACTGATCTTGAATGCAAACTTTTGTCAGAACAGAAGTGACTCAAAATCGTGTTTTATTATCTGAAGACTTGGTGGGATTTCTGTTTATTTCCTGTCTGGGCTCTAAGGCTATTTGCATATGGGGCTCTACCTATTAATAATGCGTATACACACAGAGCTCTTTAGCATGTCAAACCCTGTTGCTTAAATTGCCACCACACGTCTTCATATTGATCTTTTTTTTTTAAAAAAAAGATGTCTTTAATTCATTGGTGTTGTTTCTTTTAAATTGCTGTGGATGTGGATTTGATCTAATTAGCATCCATTATAATGAGAGCTCTCAACAGCAGTGAGGTTCTGAAATGCACTGCACATCTGGGGAAGCCCTTCTTGTACAGGAAGCTGCTGCCAGCAGCCAATTTACACAACAGAAGAGGGTTTTACTGTATGAATGACTCTTCCTCGTGCTGGCCTGCTGTTTCCTTCCTAGGATACATGACTGAAGGTTAATTGCAGCTGCTGATTCATCACCTCGTTACTAGGGTATAAAGTTGGTTTGCTTAGTAATTCAAGTTTTGAAAAAAAAACAACCACCAACAACAGCAAACCCTCTCTGCTGCTCATTTCATTCCTTTGGTGTAAAAGGTACCTCTCTAGGTTGGTATTTTACCTTTAGCAGTCATGTAGCTGTTATCAAGACCAAGCATGTGCTTTGTAAGGGAAGGACATGGGTTTCATTTACAATATTCAATAACGTTTGGATGAACACCAAAATTATCGTGTTTTAAAATACCCTGGATGCATTCCTTTCAAAAGAATGCTGCTAGATCAGTGAAACATGCATTATATCAACTCTCACTGCTGTTACGATCCAGAGTTTTCCATGAAGTTGCATATGAATCTTCTCTTGGAAACCGGTACTTGGTGTTGAAAGTTGATGAAGTGTTTATTTTGATCCTTGAAGAAGAATGCAACTCATGTAAAGGTAGAGGGTTTGTGATCTAGTGTTAGATGGCTTGTTATAGAAGGATGCAAAGCTGCACTGCCACAAGGGTGGGCAGTGGACAGTGTGTGTGCTCCCAGATGCTGTACTTCAGAGCATCTTCTGCAATTTTAGAATACCACAGAGAAAAGGGTTGCACTGCCACTTCCTTCTTAATGTCTTGTATGATTTTTCATGTGGCCAAAATCAGATACTTTATTTTCCATTCCAGTCTTTTCTCTGTTTTAGATCCTGAAGTTGTATGGATCTTGCTTAGAAGCAAGAGTAAGGGGTAGATTCTTCCTTTGTTTTCATACTAGGTGGCTCTAAAGTTTGAGACACAGAAACCAAGAGGATACAGTATTGATACAGAAATACCTTAGATGATTTGTGCACCATCTAGACCTGCCCTTCCTTTGAGGAAAAAGATGCAGAACTTGTTAGCTTCCTTTTATTTTTTTTTTGAGATCATTATTTAATGGGAAATTCAAATGTTGAAATTTAATTCACATTTCTGTTGTTTAAGATTACATTATTAAGACTATGTTCAAAGTCAAAGATGCTCAATATTTGGATAGTGTATTGTTTGTTGTGTTAATCTTCTGTTTTTGAAAAAATGGGGAAGAGACAGGAGTTGTCATCTAGAATGTTTGGGGTTTTTTTTCCCTCTTTGCCTGGGTTCTGGTTTGAGAAATTTCATTCTAATAACGCTATTTAAATTCTCTGTAGTAGAAAGGTTGGCTTCCTTGTATTTCTCTGGTGGACTATGATGTACTGTATCCCTGAGCTGAACAGAAAACGTTTCATTGACATGCGAATGGGCGGAATGGCAAGATCCGAATTTTCATCTCCACTCCTTGTTTTATGATGTGGTCTCTTGGAAGGAGACTTGCTCCCTGTTTCTTACTGGGTGTTCCCCCCCCCCAACCTGAGAGCAGTTGTTGTATGGATGGTTTGCTTTGTCTAGGGCTGCCGCAAAACCACAAACAGAATTTCTGGAATGGGCAGAGACAGTCTAGTTGGTGGCCTGTCTTGGGAATGCTTTGTGTTAAAGCTGAAGAGCAGACCAGCATTTGTTTGGGAGCGATAAAAGTTTTTATATTGATAGTAGTTCTCTGATGAGTTCTAATTTAGGCAGAGGCACTGAGTAAAAAGTTTAAGAAGAAATTTAAGTATAAGGAGAGCAAAGCAACATTTCTTGGTTGAAAAAAACTTAAGCCATAAATTAAAGGGGAGAGATTGCCTGGATTGTACTGACAAGCATTAATAACATTCCACTAACGAAGCTCAGACTAGTACAAGAACAATTCAGAAGACCTCTTTTTTGTGTAAGCTGTGGTATAGGGGTGTTAAACTGTGAAATTATGTTTTACCACAAAAATAGCAAATTATTTCCATGTTATTTATACATAACTATAGTGCAGTGTAGGCTTGCCACCATTGTTTGTTTTTGCTGACAAGTCTGATAGTTTGTTGCCCAACAACTCAGACAGGTTTTTCTTTGTCTCCTTTTAATTCTGAGTGAGGTATTGTTGTATGTTTGAAACATTTCCCTTCCTAGATTAGTTAGATATGCAGTGATGCTTCCTAAATTGTAAGGCTCTGGGAGTGACTGATCTGCTGCTGCTGTTTAAGTTCAAGTGAGGTGGAGGATCCGGCGTAGCAGCTGAAGGCACAGCAGTTTTTTTTTGATTCAGCAGAACAATTCCTGTAGCAGAAGCTGCCCCTTGTGACTAATGCAGGCTCGGGATATTTATAGACATGCATATCCACAGCCCTTCTTCACTCCAGCAGGCAGTCACCCAAACACAAAAGTCTTCTGGAATTAAAGTAAAAGGCAAAATTAGTCCCACAGTTTGGTTCTGACAAGGCAGGGGAATGCAGGAACACATTGAGAAATAAAATGCTTTCCTTGCAGGGAGAGTGCAACTTTGGAAGCTGTGGGTAGATGCACAGTAAATGGGGAGTTCTTAGTATGTCATGTAGTCAAAAGGTTATGTTTTCTATCCAGAATTCATACACTACAATTTCTGATACTTGCATTGTTGTTCCAGCTTAAGAGGTTTCTCCTGTCCTTGGCCAGGCAGGAGAGGAGAATCTGTGCCTAGAGAGGATCTACTGTAAGCTCTGGTTCATGGGAGTTTATCTGTGCTGTAGTACGACCACTTCCATGGCAGAAAACCACATATAGTCTATTTTGGTTTCCCCATCTAGGTGAGAATGCTGGTAACTAGCTAGGAGGCATATTGGAACTAGATTTCTATTATGTTTCTAGGGTAATGTAGTGTTTCTTCTTTGAAAATGACCAGCATAGTATTTCTCTTGCTGGTATTTCATGACAAAGCCTTGTAGACATAACTTAATTCTGAGACTGAAATGGTGAACTTAGTCCAAATAAAACATAAAAAAAATAAAGCTCTATTGAATCCTGTAAGAGTATTCTAATCTCTGTAGCAGATGCTTAAACAAAACTAAACAAGAACATTATATGAAGCCTAAAAGGCACAATATCAGAACCAGATTTTTTTTTTAGTTTTATTTCTGCTGTGTTCAAGAGGTATTTTTTTCAGGAAAAAATGAAACTTGCATGGTTTCTATTATATATTTATTTACTGGCTTGAGTTAGTTACAGGACTCAAAGTATAACAAATTACTGGATTTTTAGGAAAGTAGATTAATTGACTGTCCTCAGTTTTAAAATTCTGCATTGTGAAGGATTTCTTGCTTTCAAGTGAACAATTTGAACTAAACTTTTGTGCTTGTTAAGTTTAATGCATTGAAATGTCATTGGTTTCAGATTATTATCTAAAACTAGCTTCAGGTAGTGGGTGTCTCACACTGATGTTTTAATTACTAGAATAATCTATTTCTCTTAAAAAAAAATAGAAAAAAAATGCTCCCAGATCCCCCACCAACAAACAGACAAAAAAACCCACCGGAAGAGCTTTGAGCCACTGTTTTGATCAGTGATTCATGCCCCCTCTCCCACCAAGGCAGTATGAGAGCACCACACTGGTCTCTGAAGATTTGAACTCTGCCAGTGCCAGTGGAAAAGGCTGAGATGAAGTTTTAAAGCTTTTCTGATGTCTTCGTGTTGGGCCTCGGTGGTGGTTTGTGGACAGCTTTTATGAAGTCTGCCATCTCGCCCCTGCAGTAGGAGCACGGTATGGCTGAGCATCATTGTAGTAAAGCTGGTGGGTTTAAGGCTTGAGATTGAAAATAGCTTATCAGAATTATTTGTGTGCTTTCCTTTTTCTGATGGGAGCCTTGACTGGACATTCATCCATCTCCGGCATTGTGGTCCCGTGTCCTAGTTAAGTACAGCGTGTGTGTGTGATACTGTGAATTACATGATCAGGGGGTGCTTGTGTTGGAGACCCCTTTTGTTACGATGGATGACACCCGGGTTTTATCGATCTGCGTTTCCTCACTTGAGGAATCGACAGTTGTGGCCTGACTTGTGTGTGTGCGCTTCTACAAAGTGTATTTATTGCCACGTTGAGGACTGTCTTTTGCTCACATGAATAAGATACAGTTCTGATGATGTGATGTGGAGGAGGTGCAGCCTTTAGCCCTTTAGTGGCTCTTTGAGAAACCGTTAAGTCATTCCTATATTGGTTTAAATACTTTAGATAAATGCATTTGGGGTGATTCTTTTAGGTAAAGCTAAATAACAGAGATCTTGGAGGTTCGTCTTTTGTTGGGAAGTTGAGTAGGCTGAAAAAATGGGAATCAATTTCTGTATCCCATCTTGTGACAATGGAAAGAATTGACTTGTGTTATAAATAAAACTGATTGATTCTGTTAAGGAAACCATAGACAGCATACCAGAGGGCACTGTGTCTGGCAGAACCATAGTGGACAACAAAATTAAAGTGAAAGGGATTTTCTTAGTGAGTAGTAAGCTATGCTTTACTTTGTTGGTGCTTTTTTTTTTTTTTTTTGAGTTTTGGCAGAAGAGAACAGGTTTTTCTTGCCTTGAGAACTCTGTTGGAGCAGCTTGATATGTAGATAGCTTGCAGTCGGACTTGTATCTCACATGCTCCTTGTTACTTTTTCCCCCTGAAACCAGATTATTTGGATAGACACAGAAAAATTGGGGAAGAACTGAATTTAACATTTCTTTTTCTATTGGGAAATCAAGAGCTGAGATAGTATGTGAGAAATGCATAAAAGAAAGGGATTTTACAAGATAAAGTTGCGTTATTTGTAGACTAGTTATATGAATGTATTCGGTGTGAGAATTTCAGATTATGTTAATCAAAATTGAAGATTGTACCTGTAACTTTTGGCTGCCACAAATTTTTATAGCACTGTCTTGTCTTGAGAGAGAAAAGGAGGTAGAAAAGGGAGCACTGTTACTGGGTTGTTTTAAGCTGGCGGTATTGTAGGTGGTGTAACTACAGTAGCATAAAACTGAGTGTAAACTTACTACCACAATATCCAAGCACACTTTTGACTCTTATAACGTGAAAAGTGAACTGGGATGCAAAGTGCAGTTGGTGAATAGTTTCTTAAACTCAGAAGTTAAGTGTCCTGGTTACAAACTGGGCTCTGTCTTTTCTAATACGGATAGAAGATAAGCAGATTTTCTGATTTTCCTCTGTGTCTATTGGCTGCTGTGTACAGGTAGAATATCTTTCAAATAATCTTAGATTTAGCTGAGGTGAAGCAAGGCTGGAAGCAGTCACCCCCAAATTCTGCATCATTAGTGAATTTCTTAAAGTTTTTTTTTTTCTTTTATTTTTTTTTTTTAGTAAAGGAATATAGGAGGAGAAAGAATGACTATGTCTAGAGCGACTAAAGTCAAGATATCATCAAGAATCAGATATGAGTGTTGTAACCATTAAAACCCATACATATATAAAAGCTCTTAGATATTCTTTTTTGAGTGAAAGAGCCTGTGATGGAGATTAGGGGTTTATCTTTTTTTAGATAAGTTTAGTAAGGGGTTTAGAAAAACCCCTATTTTTTTAGACTACATCAAATGTAGTTTATAAGGATGGATTGTTTAGTCTTAGACATTGCAAATGGTGTAGTACAATAGCAAATATTTTGGGATGGATTAACTTCTGGAATATTTGTCCAGCAACCCAGGTGGGTTTTGCAGTCTGTGAAGAGCTGTGTGCGATTATAGCTATAACACCACCAAAATCCTACTTGCCTAGAGTTGTCTGTATGAATTATAATTACAGCAGTGACCCCAACGGGCATATATTCTTTTTTAATACAGAAATTTGCTTCAACTATGAGAAGATGTTCAGTGTACGCAACTCTGTTATTACTTGTAAGTCATCAGGGAGTGTTTTTTTCCTAGTGCTTTAGAAGTAAGGAGGATCCATTCCCAAAGTCTGAGTGATTGACTCATCATATGACCTTGGGCAAGTTACTCATCCACCTTGAGCTTCAGCTTTCCCGGTTGGAGTATTAAGTAAACAGTGGCAAACTTGCTGAAAGCCAAATGTTGTGTTTTTGTTGAGGCTTTCTTGCTTTCTATTGTTTTGCCTTTTTACAAAAAAAACCCCTATAGATTTCCGTTACTCTTTCAAGTCTGTATTTGAAAAATTCACTCTAGATTCACTTATAGCTCCTCCAAGCTGTAGGCCTAATGTTGAAATGAAGAGAATTCTAGTTTCAGCCTCCTCTGCAAATGTAGACCTCACCTTGTCCTACTAGGTCTTCTGCTGATCTCAGTACTCTCCTGCTATTTCCGTGAACCATCTAGAACATCATAGTCTCCTGGGAAGCTGCAGTCTATCCCTCAGATCAAAATACAGTTTTGCTGTTCTACCTATGCAAGCATTGGACAGATAGTGTTTTTTTCCGAAGATCAGCTAACTGTAGATTGTTCAAAAAAACCCCATAATTAGAACAATTAACTGTGAACCAGTCCTTTTGTCCTTAAATCTAAGAATGCTGTTGCCCAGGCAAGTGCTGTAAAATTCTTCTGATAATTTATGCTGGCTCTACATACACCCTCTTGCTTGAGCGCTGAGATCTTGAGGTTTCCCCTGTTTGTTCTTGGATGAGACAGTTTCCCCCAAGGGTTAGTGGACTGCATTGTGGAGACTGCGAGTAATATTAAAATAAGCATACTTATCTTGAGGTTTGTTTAATGAGCTGCTTTTTTTGCCATCTGAGAGAGCTGTTGTTTGATGAACTGGGCTTCAACAGGGTGTTTTTTTTGTGGGGATTCTCCTTGTGTGCCCGGCTGAGATGCAATAAGGCATCTCCTACAGGTCAGGGGAGCTGATGGGAGCTTCTCCTCTTAAGTGCCCTGCTCTGTTCCAGCAGTGTCTCTGCCCTACAGGTTTCTCTGTGTTCGTGTAGTGTTCCAGCACAAGCAAAGCAAAGCTATTTTTTTTTTTTCTTACGGAATGCATCTGAGGGAAGGAAAAGTTTATAGTTATCTTTGATGTGTGCGTGAATTCTGTTCTCAGATGTTTTTGAGGTCAGTGGAAAGAACTTTATATTTGAAAGAATGCTGCCAGGAAGGAGGAGTTGAACAAAGGCTCTCAAGCTCTGCTTGTAAAACCGTTGCTGTACCCTCTGGTTGCTTCTAGGTGGCACTACAATAAAAAGAATATGTGCATTCACTAGATACAAGGAGCCAACTGTTGAGCTCGTTGGAGCTTTGGTGGCCTTGGGGCAAAGAGGGGCAGCTGGCAAATACTCTGGGAGAAAGGAGGAAAGGAATAAACTTACTCTGCTGTGATGGAATTGACTAAACTCTGAATTGAATTTCACCTTTGTGAAACCATGGTCACTTAGTGACAAACTGGTTTTGCTTTTGTGCCAAAAATGTGATTATATGCAAAATACATAGTTCTTCTCAAAAAAATCATAATCATAAGATAAATAGTTTTCTTTTTCTCTAAATATTTAAATGTGAGACTGCTTTATGAAGCAGTATTAGAGAAGAATTATACTGTGTGTACATGGGCCAAATAAAATGCAGGGGTTTATTCTCATCTAAAATTTGAATCTTAACGTTCTTCAATATTTTTTTTTTTGAATAGGAAAAATAATAATGTATTGCACTACACAGCCATTTCTCAACTTTTTGTTTTTGTCAAAGTATATGGTAGCTTTTGGTTTTGTTTGAAGAAGGGGGCTCTGATATAGTACATATTTTTGGAAGTTTGTTCTAAGATTATAGTAAGGAAGTAGTCTCACATGATGACTTACAAAACAAACCTTATCAAAGCAAAGATGTAACCTTTTTATTTTCCTAGAATGTTTTATTCAGAACTAGGCAACCATGAAAATTTTGTGATTCTGTGTGATTCTGTAATCTATGAAACTAAATGTCTAAAATCTCCTTTTTTTTTTTTTTTTCCAGCAGCTCCATGAGACTGTGAAAAGAAAGCTTGATAGTGCTGCTTCCCCTCAGAATGGAGACCAGCAGAATGGCTATGGTGATGTGTTTTCTGTGTCCAAGAAACTGCGTCGTGATGATGGTCTTGGTGGAGTGAGTGGTTCTTCCAATGGAATGCCCCCTGTGTCTCCACTCCATCATCTTGACAAGAAATCTGGCACTGGAGATACCTTGCAACTCAATGGAAAACATCCAATGGGGCTAGATGGCATCAGCAAGAAGTGTCTTCCAGATTCCAGCCTGCAGATGAATGGAGGTGGTGATGCTGATGACTCATTTCCTCTGAGTCTGAACAAAGAGCTGAAGCAGGAGCCTGTAGATGATCTTCCATGTATGATTGCTGGAGCAGGGGGGTCTATATCTCAGAATAACTTGATGCCTGATCTTAATCTTAATGAGCAAGAATGGAAGGAACTTATTGAGGAGCTTAATAGATCAGTGCCCGATGAAGACATGAAGGATCTGTTTAATGAAGACTTTGAAGAGAAAAAAGATGCAGATTCTTCAAATTCAGCTGCACAGACTCCATTGCCACAAGATATTAACATAAAGACTGAGTTTTCCCCAGCACCCTTTGAACAGGAACAGATGGGATCTCCCCAGGTGAGATCCACTTCATCAGGTCAAGCATTTATTGGTGCTGCTTCTGCACCTGTAAGTGCCGCTTCTCCAGCGGTCGGTAGTTCTCAGGCTATGTTTCAGCCTTCCAGTCAGTCAATGACTGAAAATCCTAATCAGCCCATGATGCAGGCATCAAACCACTCTCAAAATGTCCAGAGGCCTCTCCCCAATGTATTGTTACCTGGGAAGGGTGCAGGAAGTGCCAAAGAAATGTCTTCTGCTCATCAGCTTCAGCAGATTGCTGCCAAGCAGAAGAGAGACCAGATGTTGCAGAACCAGCAGCAAGCTTCACAAGTCCACCAAACAAATCAGATGTCTACGTGGCAACAGTCTGGGCCTTCTCATAGTCCACTGGCTGTCCCATATACCATGGAAAATCCCACCAGCCCATCGGTTTACCAGCCAGACTTCAACAATCAGAAACTCATGATGCCTAATATGGGAAATAAAAGCTCTCCGAGAGCCGGAGGCAATTACCATGTGAACATTTTGGGTCATCAACAAAACAACTTGAACCAGAACCCTGTGAACAGTCAAGGCTCTATGCTGGACTATGGGAACACCAAACCTCTTTCACATTACAAAGCGGAATGTGAACAGGGGGTCACGGTGCCCGGGCAGAACAAGACTCCCATGTTGGCCTACATACAACAGCGCCAGCAGGCACCGCTCTCTCACGTGGGCGATGACCAAAATGGGATGATCCTGTTGAAACCCAAGTCTGGAAACATTGCCTACCGACTGCCGCACAGTCAGGTGAGTGTTCCGGGGTTTGTTACTTTTGTGTAGTAGCAGATTTAAGGTTTTGCAAAGAAGGTGTTGGATAGGTAAGGCTGGAGTACAGACTGCTTGGTGTTGTTTCAAAACAGTTGCTGCATGATTTTGAAGAAGATGATGATAATATGCAATAAGCTGAGACAAGAATCAAGAACTCTATTTTCTGCTGGGGAGAGTTTTTAATGCTGGTTCTAGGTCATGTGGTAATGTGTGATTTCCAGCTTAATATACTTTGTGGGCAACGAATTATGTCACACTTCATAGAAGCTTCTGCTTGTGAAGATGAATAGATGCTTTGTAAACTTTTGCCTAAAATAACTTGTATAAAACTGTAGTGTTAAACAGTGTTCTCAAAGAAGCTTTGATTTCTTTACCTTCTTTTTAGTCCCCGACTTGTGTCAGAGTTGGCTTATTATAAAAAGCCATGGCTTTGGTTGCTTCTTTTTTGAAGAAAGATGGAGGTGGGGGCTGCATTTCTGATTTCTTGAGTATTCCTTGAGGTTTTTCAAATCTAAGAATTTGTTCTTGGTTAAGTCTCTGGGGATTGGGGAAGCATGGGATAGGAGAGAATTAAATCTTTAAGAATGAAGAATAGAAATATTTGTCTGCTTGAAGCAATACCCTTCAGGTTTTCCTGTAAAGGAAGATTCCAGATGGTGCTTTTTTGCCTTTATATAACATGTTACAGGTGTGCTGCAGGTGAAGGCTTATGTAGTAGATGGGAGGTATAGACTCATTTGGATTCTGTAACATGTGCCTGCGGTGTACATCCTAGAGGGCTTGTTGAGAAAAAAAGCTCTTTTTTCTATGGATTAAAGCTCCTCTTGCAAAAGCTGTTGATATGTTCCCTCAGCAAAACAAAAAAGCCCATGAAAAAATTTGATTAGTCTGTGATAAAGCCCACACTGATGTACAAAGGAACATCTGAGATCAATGTGTGCTTCATAAGGTATAAAAAAATCAATATTTAAAAACTAGCAGAAGTAACAATCTTAACAACATCTTGATGGAAGAAGAAAGGGAACGGTAGAGATGATTGTGTATGTCACATCTCTCCCTCAGTGACCTTCTATCTACACTGGCACACTTGCGCTGAATTAACAGAAATACTGTTGAATGCTTCTGGAGAATTTCTGAAAAGCTTGCACAGCGTTACCTATAGTTGGATTATGGTTTCTTACGAAACTGCAGAGTGAGAACCAACAACCAAACCCATTAGAATCATAACATAGTTTGGGTCGGAAGGAACCTTTAAAGGTCATCTAGTCCAACCCCCCTGCAATGATCAGGGATGTCTTCAACTCGGTCAAGTTGCTCAGAGGCTTGTCCAACCTGACCTGGGATGTTTCCAGGGATGGGGCGTTTACCACTTCTCTGGGCAACCTGGGCCAGTGTTTCACCACCCTCATCATGAAAAATTCCCTCCTTACATCCAGTCTAAATCTGACCTCTTTAAGTTTAAAACCATTACCCCTTGTATTGCAACAGACCATGCCAAAAAGTTTATTCCTGTCTTTCTTATAAGCCCCCTTTAGATACTGTAAAGCTGCTGTAAGGTCTCCCTGGAGCCTTCCCCAGGCTGAACACCCGAAACTCTCTCAGCCTGTCCTCAAAGGGGTGTTCTAGCCCTCTGATAATTTTTGTGGCCCCAATTAGCTGAGTTATAATCTTGAAAGTACTATTTGTTTGCGTGATTAGAGAGGAGGCTGAAATGTCCTTAAAAATGATAAAAGTTGTCAATTTTCAAATGGATTTGCTGGTACAAAGAGGACAGTATGAGATCTTGAATGAAAATTGTTCCATGTTATTTTTGCTTATCCCAAGTTATGGTCTTCAAAAAAAGCAGACTTACGAAAAATGAATAACAACAGGCTTATCTGTAGTAGTATTTTCCTCTGTGGAATATAAGACTCATTTTGATCAGTGATAGCCTTCTTCCCTTTTACCTGCAAATAGTAAATACTGTGATACTAAAAAAAGCAACTTCAGGAGGGGAGGCATAAACACTTGCTGAATTAAATGTTGACAGAAAAGGCAGGATTTAAATAAATGTTTTGTATAATAAAAATTTAAAATGTAGTATTTGAAAAGATGCTACCAAAGTAAACTGAAGTTGGTGTGTAACTGGCACCGTTCCTCTGGCTGAGCAGGAGTATGTAGAGCTGCAGTCACCTTTTTGAGCTGGACTTTGGGAGACTGAAGTTAAAGCCTCTGTTCCTAAACCTTGTGGAGCTTCTGACCTTAACTCTGAACTGTCACTTTGTGTATGGCACTTTATAGATGGGCTTTTGGTTGTCTTTAGCTGAACTGGAAACTGTATCATACTTTGCCTTTTCTGTTAAGAAGCTTCACAAGTGAGGAAGCTATTGCATAAGGATGGCAAAATGTAAGGAAAGGATCTGATTTGTATTAAGTAGTATAAATGTACAAAGGACAAATAACTGACAATTTCTGTTTTTCTAAGATGTGTTACGATTACCCTCCCTGTCCCATGAAATGATAAAAATAACACAAATTGTGGTCATCACCATGAAAGTACTTTTCCTCATCTGTGTAACTACATAAGAGTTTCTAAATTCTGGAAGAATAACTGCTTTCTGTAACTTGTGTCACTTTTTCTATGTTCTGCAGGATCAAAACCCTTCTCCTAACGTTCCTCGCGTCCCGGTTTCTGTCCCGGGCCCTGGGGTGGGTGCCCAGGCTCCCAGTGTCTCCATGGCAGGTAACCACAGCAACCCACCTTATCTCAGCAATCAGCAGCAAGCAGCGGTGATGAAGCAACACCAAATGCTGATGGACCAGCAGAAGCAGAGGGAGCAACAACAAAAGCACTTGCTCATGGAGCAACAGAAGCAGCAATTCCTCATGGAGCAGAGACAGCAACATCTTCTGGCCGAGCAGGTAAGAGGGACCAGCAGTCTTTTTTTTTTTCTCGGCGCTGATTTGCTTTGGTGGCTGAAACAGCATTTGAGATTTTGCCAAACATTACAAACATTACAAAATAGGGGATGTAAACTACAAGGCACTTTGGTATTGTAAGTATAATTGCTGTTTTATGTTTCTAGAAAAGTAACCCAAATATATATCACTTGATTGCTGAGACTTTATTTCTTCTGTTGTTACAAGGCACTGTGGTGAATTGAAAGAATAAAATAGTTAGAATTGAGTAGTGTGAAAATACAAGACAATATCTACATGGAGAGAATGTATCATACCAGAACTGGTGTAATTCTTTGTGGAAGAAGAAAGGCAAACGGAATCAGAGCAAAAATAAAAGATACGGTTTGGATACTATTGATATGTTCTGTAGAGCTTTAAAAATGGAAGCAATGAAGAAGAGACTCTATAAGCTCATTGTACCTTCTGCCTTTCTTCCCTGTGAGATCCACAGCAGCTTATGTTTCCAATTTTGAAACACCTTTCACTTGTTTATTTGGAGAAAATAATTAGACATCTGCGTTTCACCCTGCCAAAAGAATTTAACTCTGCTGTCCATCCGACTGCAGAAAGTTGCTTTAGCCTCTCTCAGGGAAATGGGCTTCTTGTGTGAACCTTTCTAAGCTTTAAACTTTCTGCAAGTCTTTCAGCTGGGAATTAACCCAAAGGGCTTTATTCCTGCCATCAGTGCTTTTCTGCATTTTTAAAAGTCCATGCAGGCTCATTCCAGGCACTGGCACTGTACATACAGAGAAATTATTAATATCTGGTATGAAGGAAGGGGAAGACGAACTTTCAGTGAAGGTTTAAGACCCAGGGAGAACCTGCTATTCAGATCTTCTGTAAAAAGTGTAATGATCTCTACTTCTGAAAAGTTGTCTTTGAAGATATTGGAGGGAGGGAAGAGCCACAGAAACTGTTGTCCTTGGGGATAATGAGGGGGGAAAAAAAAGAGCTAGTGATTTAATGGGAAAAATTGTGAACTAGATCTATCTCTGAGAATTAAAAAAATGTTTAAAAAAAATTAAATGCTCTGGAGTCCTTCAAATAATAACAGTTGGGAATGTGTAATTCCCTTAATATTCAGCATTGTTAGAAGCTGATAAATCTCAATGTTCTCAACTTTAAAGTAGGGAGTTGTTATCCTGGTAGATAAGATATTTTTTTTTTACTGTAATAATAGTTTGGAAAATAGAGGTGGTGAGAGAAGGTCAGGTAATGGTTGTGTGTCGGGACATACATCTTAAGTTTTATTGCAGCAGCTGTCCATCAGAAGCTTTATTTAAGAAAGATGAAAATGATAAGAGTCTTCTCTGAGCCGAAAATGTGTGAAAGCCTGTTTTGAGGGGAATGGTGTAGTACTTGATCTTAAATAAGGAGCAGCTTTGCTTTGAGCAGACTTGGGTATTGCATTTGCCATCTTTCTTGGCCTTGTACTGCCCAGTCAAGCTACATCTTGTTAGCATTCTAATTTGATACTTACAGAATCATAGAATGGTTAGAGTTGGAATGGACCCTAAAGATCATCGAGTTCCAACCCCCCTGGATGTAGTTTTACAAAAAGATTTCTGAATCAGCTGGTCTTTATTTTGCAGGAGAACTGCAGTTTCATGTAGCTTCAGGGCGATTCCCTACCACTCCAGAGCTGTCTTTGCATTTGGTATTCTGCATCTTTATTTATTTATTTACTGGTTTGGGGTTTTTTTTTCTGAGCCATGTTCTGCAGCTCCAGGTTTCTCTCAGAACTTTGGCATCTCTTCTTGGCTTCTGTGGTCAGCCTCTTTCAGGTTTGACTGGTCCTGCAAGCAGCAGGTCCTTTCTGTCAGGCAGCCTGCCCTCTTCATTCCTCTGCGTGTCTCAACAGCTTTGTAGTGTTAGACGTTTCCAAAGGATGGTAGTAATGTTGGTTACATTGCACTGGTCTCTTCTTTAAAGGCTTATCGCTTATGTCTTTACCCCAGTAGCCTTGGAAGGGAATTTCTGTCCCCTTCTGTGCTTTGTGTAACTTTTCAGATGAGTAAGTAGTTGTATGTTGTATCACTACTTAGTTATCTCAGAAATTCAGTCTGGTTGAAGATACCTGTGGAAGAGGAGCCAGAAATGCTATGCCTCATTTGTTTCATATTGTAAAAGCAGCCTGTTGACTGTTTATTCTGTTGAGATCTCCAAGTGTACTATTAGCGCATGTACATACGCTCTCCATGTTCCCATCAATGTTTTAAATCTCGTTTTCCCCAAAAGTTTCCTAGTAGAAAATTTGCTTGTTTTATTTCTTATAATCATAAGGTAAGTACGGGTTGAACATGCTTTTAAAAAGGCAAGGTTGTTTTGAATCATTAGTAGGGTTGGTTTCAATTGATTAGGTTCATTATTAAGAAAGTGGTTTTGAACAATAATCACAAAACTTGTGTAGTTCCTGTTATAAACCTAGCTCTGCAGTTTTCTAGAATCTTCTAGGAAAAATCTGTGGTTTAAAAGAATTTGGGTTTATGTATAGTTTTAATTTTTGAAAACAAGGGCTAGAAAATATTTACATGTTCAGTTTTTACTTTTCTTTATATCATCTTAATTTCTAAAGAGAGGTCTAAAACTGATCTGGGGATAAAGAGCAAAAAAGTATATGTGACTTTTTTCATACACACTCATTTTTGCTCTTTTTGTATCTGTCCCTCTCTTTAGAGTATTGCTAAAAATGCCTGTTGATTATGTTACCAGTTTAAAAACTAACATAGATTTTTAATGTTTCCTCATTACGCTTCAGGCGTAATGGCTTCAGGCATAGATTGCAGTAACTCCTGCAATGCATGCTGTTTGTCCCCGAGTTCCCAGTCTTGTCACTTGTCACAGATGAAATTGACTGTGTTTGAACCTTGAGAACAAAGGTCTGAAGTGACTTCAAGGTTGTAGAAGCCCCTTTAATTACCAGCTCCACATAAAAGTATGCAGGTAGCTTGTTTGTATCCATAGATTGTCACCCTTGGAAAAAGCTTGACTTGTTTCCTGATCGTTTTGCGTTGGGACCTTTCTTAGGAGAAGCAGCGGCAGCAGCAAGAGCAGCAGCTGCAGCGGCATCTGACGCGGCCACCTCCCCAGTACCAGGATCAGCCACAGAACCCCTACCAGCAACAGGTTGGACAGTTCGCAGGTGAGTAAGCATGGCAGGTGAAATAGTGGCAGAAAAAAATATCAGGAGTGAAAAAACAAGGCGTCTTCAAGTGTCCTGGATTGGATAGCTTTTAATTAATTTATTACAACATCTTTCCACGTCACTGTGCCTTAAAACTTTTAGACCTATCCTCTGGTTCAGATGCAAATTAACAGTTTCCCCTGTCCCAGATACCTGGGACAACAGAAGCTTCCGATTTTTAATATTGCTTTGGAAATGGGTAAAATTCTTAAGTACCTTTGTTGTTCTAAAGGCCTTTTTATACTACTGTTTCCCTTTACAGGTTATAAATTCTTCTGAACTTCCATATATTTGTGTGGTATTAGGATTCAGCTTTTTTTCTGAAGCTGATCACTACTGCTTGTACCTGTCTCAGGCCCTCATTAAAGAAAAATAAGTGATGTATTATTTCTCTCATTTACTAGAATGAGTTTAAAATTCGCTAATATTCTTATCCCTGATATCTTTAGAAGGGAATGCAATTTGAATTCTCTTCATTACATGTTAGTGTCCTACATGGGTTTTTTGGTAGAAGCAGCAACTTGGTACATCCTTACTGTATTAGCACTAATAAATAAATGATGATGTTACTGTTAAGCTGGAATAGCTTCGTGAATGTGGAAGAACTAGAGAAGAATAAAAGCTTACCTCCTTACCTGAAAAATCCTTACTTAATGGGGCATCAAGAAGCCACTTGTCTTTTTTGATAAACCTGGAGTACAAAAAAGTGCTTATTCCCTTCCTTTTATTTCCTTACTCTCTGTGTTCCCACAGAAATGAATACTGAAGGGAAAAGATGCAAATAGAAATGCAATACCCTCATTCTGACAGTGCTGGTGACTCTGTGGTGTCTCTTAGAGCTATGGCTGGGTTTTGTTACTTAACTGAAAGAACTTGATACCAATACGGAAGGATTGTGTGTTAACACAAGGATCAGTAGCATCATCCTTCAAATATTGCACTGAAACTTATTTTTTCTCTCCTACCACTTTACTACAGAATACAATAGGACATCTGTTAGAAATAATATTTTGCAGTAATGAACATCAGTATTATTAAAACTACATTTTCCTTGTTACAATAATTGTAACTGTTTTTTGCATCTGAAATCCTGGTATGTGTATGACCTTTTCACTGCAGTGTTCCAGTAAGACTCTTCCCCTACCCATCCAGCCCCTACAATAACATCAGTGTTTTTATGGTGTGCTTTGTTGATAACTAATTCAATATCATTTGAATTTTATTTTAATATATTTGAATAAATAATATTTTAATGAAAAAATTGAATCAGTAACAATGGAGAATATACCTCAGCCATCTTAAAATATGAAAAAAAAAATTCTGAAGTTTTCTTTTTGGTTTGAAAGTGGAGAAAGTACCAGTGTAGGGGGGGGGGTGTTATATGCATTACAGTGCTTTTTTTTTTTTTTCCTTTAAGTAGGGGGCTGTTTCTTCTATAGGAATAAACTTTGTTACTCAGAATTTACAAGAATAGAGGACTTTTTTTTGGTTTTCCGAGAAAACCAAAAACCGACTTGTTTTTGCGAGTCATCTTTCTTGTTTGTCACCATTGCATATTAACATTTCATTGTGGAAATCCGAAAGATATTTGCCCCAAAATTTCTGCAATTTATATAAAATAGAAGAAATTTCTGGAATAAGGAAAACAGAGGCCTACTGGAAACTCTGCAGTTGTACAATAAGAGCTATACATTGTATGCACGGAATAACTGACAATGTGGTGTAAGTGGTATTTTTTTAACAGCCTGGCAAATTGTGCATGCACTTCAAAGTGTGTATACCTTTGTTCACAAAGAAAGGCAGAGTCCTGCCTTTAAACTCTTAAATTTTTTTTTAATTGATGATGCTGAACTCTCAGAAGTGGTATTCAAATTTTTTTAGGACATTGGCATATCTGTGTTTGAGATCAAGGTGGAGGTGCTAAATGGAGCAACAGTTGACACTCTTTAATTAAAGTACTGCTGTCTGTGTGTCTTGCAAAGGTTGCTTTGTACAAATGCAGGTGCAACTCCGTTGTGGATTATAGTGTCTACAAGCCTTGCCTGGCAGTGGTTGAACTGAGGTATTTACTGTACCAAAATGATAAGAGGGTGGAAGGGACCTCTGGAGGTCATCTAGTCCAACCCCCTGCCAGAGCAGGTCCGCCTAGAGCAGGTTGCACATGAATGTGTCCAGGTGGGTTTTGAATGTTACCAGAGACTCCACCACCTTTCTGGGCAGCCTGTTCCAGGGCTCTGCCACCCTCAAAGGAAAGAAGTTCCTCCTCATGTTTAGATGGAATTTCTTATGTTCGAGTTTGTGCCCATTTCCTCTTGTTCTGTCACTGGGTACCACTGAAAAAAGACCAGCCCTATCCTTTTGACCTTTTGGCAGCCTTTCCTCATAAGAGAGGTGTTCTAGGCCCCTAATCATCTTTGTAGCCCTCTGCTGTACCCTCTCCAGCAGTTCCCTGTCTTTCTTGAACTGGGGAGCCTGGAACTGGACACAGCGCTCCAGATGGGGCCTCACCAGGGCAGAGTAGAGGGGTAGCATGACCCCCCTCGACCTGCTGGTCACACTCTTCTTCTGTTTGGATTTCAGGGTCATCTTCAGCCATGCCTGGTGTCAGCAATTTAGGACAGTCCAGCTCCAGTAGTCCACGGATGTTTCCTCAGACCCAGAATATGATTCAGATGGGACCCGGACACAGTTCTGTTCCTCCGCTCCAGTCGGGCTCCAGTCAGCAGGATCGAGGGGTGTCTCAATATACCAATATGCAAAACATTCAGCGAGGGGGATTGTACAACTTGGCGTCTGGTATGACACAGATGGTTCCCCAGCACGCAACGCAGAGTGCCAATGGACAGCCACCGATGCAGAGACAAGGGAGCCTGGGCCAGGGTGCCGCCGTTCCTGCAGGGTATGGGCAGAACACCTTAGCAAACTCAACAATTTCTCAGCAGCACAGTAAAGGTGCACTGAATCCAACCTTATCCAAACCACAGATGGCAAGAGTACCAGCTGCTATGGGGGCTCAAAATCCATCGTGGCAACACCAAGGTATCCCTAATATTAACAACCAAACACAAGCAAACAGTGGCCTGGGACCGTTTACCGCCAGCTCCTCTTTCCACGTGCAGCAAACCCATCTAAAGATGGCCAACCAGCAGTTTGCCCAAGGAATGCCTCAGGTAAGCCTAAGCACCAGCAGACCGATGACCTCTATGAACGCTGCCGTCTCGGGGCAGATGTTGTCGTCATCTTTAGGTGCACAGCAGCGGACAAACCCACCTACGCAACAGCAGGTACCCTCACAGCAAGTCTTGCCCGGCATGAACCAGAGCGTTCCAGATCTGAATGCTTTCAACCAGAATCCAAATCAGCAAATGCCCAACAGAGGTAACCTGCACTGTAGTCAAGGGTACCCTGTGAGGACAACCAGTCAAGAGCTGCCTTTTGCCTACAGTGGCCAGTCGGGCAATAATGGACTTCAGAACTTAACTGGGGACACAGATCTGATAGACTCTTTGCTGAAAAACAGGACTTCAGAGGAATGGATGAATGATTTGGATGAGTTGTTAGGAACTCATTAAAATGGGGCCGGGGGTGGGGGTTCTACTTTTTTTAATTATTTCATGAAATATAAGCAACACTTGGACCAAAAAACCTGTGGCATTGAGGAGACTTGCAGGCATTAGAGGTAAATGGTTGGGAAAAGGACTGGAGCTGCTTCTCAATGAGTGTTGAGACGTGGTAGTGGCGCACCAAGCAGGTCTGCAGGAGCAGTGCGCTTTATCTTGGTGTCTCTAAGGAGTCGCACACTTGAACAGGTCAAAAAATACTGTGTGTGTCCTAGCCAGCCTTTCAGAAATCTCACTTGCAGTGTTCTAAAATGAAATTTTTTAATTATTTAAAAATAAAATTCCACAGAAATAGCGCAGAAAGAAAGCAAATAGTTGCACAAATGGTGTTTAGGGCTTAGTGTGCTGCAGCTATTACTTGCAATCATTATTTGTTCGTAGCTTGACGTGCTGTTATAGTACTGTCCATCAAACCTCTGACTTTTTGTTTGAGAAGAGGCTCTATGCACCTGAGTACGCTTGCAAAATGTTTGTAATTGTTTCTTTTCCCCATTGCTGAAGCATGTGCCTGTACTCTTGATAAGCAAGTGATATTTCACAGTAATTATTTCTAGATGCTGGTAATAGATGGAAGAAAGTATTAAAACCTGGCCAGTTAGTCTAGGTAGTCGTCTTAATAGATTGTAGTCCTTTAAGCTGCAGTTTGCACTCTGTTGTAGAGAGGCACAGTTCTTGGCTTATACCTTGCTGTGTTTAAAGGGGGAATTTCTTACGGGAGAACTTTTAAACTCTAGTAGGTCTAACATGAATTGTAAAGCCATTTACTTTGCACCTGTTTCTTCATAACTTATTTCCAAAGGTAGTTGTATTTAAGTGAAGGCTTTGCTTCATGACAGCTCATCTAGTTTTCTTTGTTGTAAAAAGTAAAACTAACTTTTGAGATCTGTTCATTCCCCAAAGTTAACCATGACGCAGTGAGCACAAGACTTTGTCACTTCAGGATAAAAATGAGGAAAAAAGAATTTGGCTGAGAGGTGAAAAGTCCTTATCAGCAATAATAGCACAGGCAGCCTGGGAGAATACTTGTATCAGGGTTGCTCCAATATGGAAGTCTCCCCCTTTAAATACCTTTTGGTTTTTGTTTTGTTTTTTAAATACTGGGTTACGAGTTTGATAATCTTTCTATAGACTGGTGGATTTACTTCTTTAACATCCCTTGAAGCAGATGCTGGTTCTTCAGCTCAGCCCAAGGAGACCTCTTATTCCATGTGTTGGGGTCAGCCCCAGAAAGGACAGAAAACCACAGTGGGAACAGTCAGTGTTCCAAAGTCCTTACTTTCTACCAAAAAAATCCCCTATCCACCAACAAACCACCTTGCCTTAACCTTTATTTTTAAAATGAAAATAAAGTTGAAAGCTTTTGTTTTAAATGCACAAATACCTCTTCCCTTTGAAGTCCACTTTTTTGGAAAACTCCTTTAAACTTTCTAATCAAACCCAGCATTGTGATCTAAATACGATTTCCTTCAACACAGACTGGCTTCTTCAGGAGTTTTCTGCACTGCAGAGATGGGTGAGAGAGGGTTTTTTCCAGAGTGGGTGAAGGGAAGTGAAGGATAACGTTGATTTCAAAGAAGGAAAATATTTTACTGTATCTGCAGCTCCTTTATGAGACAATTTGCACTTTTAAAAACTGCTTTTTAACACTAATACTTTAACCCTTTCCAAATATGCATGGATCATGGTTTGTCCAGCACACTTACCTAGTGTGGATGAATTACGCTCTGTTGAACAGATTTGATGTTGTATCATATTGAACTGTTGGTGACAGATGTGCGTTGATCAGTGGATCCCACCGTTGAATAGTGGATAAAACTTCACTGAAGCAGACTTAATCCCTCGTAGAGCTTTTGAAAACGTAAAGATTGTCTTTGGATGGGAAGACGAAGGTGTTAGTGACTTTGGTTGTTGACACTTTGGATATTTTCTAGAATAAGTAGATGAGATGCAAATAACTGATGCTAACTTTTCTTATGCTGGCAATCTAAGAAAAGAGCTAGTGAGTTTGGTTTACTATGAAGTTAAACCAAAAACTGGTCCAAGGTAAGTGTCATTAGAAGAGTATAGATATTAACTAGCAATGGCAGGGGAAGGAATGTTTGCTGTATTTTTATTTTTAAGGGTTAACTTTGCACCAGTGTGCCTTCCCTTCCTGTTGGGGGTGCTTGGGACCTCATAATTTCAAGTGGCATCCTTCAATGTCACTAGTTTTTTCTCCCCCTTACAAACACTTGAGAGAAAGAACAGGGTAGTAGGACTCAGTTTTTCTTCCCTGTTTAGGTTGTGGTGAAATCTGCTTCCTTTTCCAGTAGATTTTGCACACAGACTTTGTTCTGAATAAGTCAAAATACAATCCATCCAGTTGTGATTTCTTAATTGGAGGAAAAGAACATCTGCTGTTTGCATTATTACTACCAAAAAGGCAATCCAGCTAAATGTCCAGGAAAATGCAGATGTGCTCTTTCCTCCACTGTTTCTGGAAGCTAAGGTGGATATTGCCCTGCTTGACCAGAGGGTTTGTTCAGGAAGGTATCTAGATCTGATGACAGGGCCTTTTCATGGTACTGTTGAAGTAAAATGAAGTGGGATTCTAGGCAAACTGGCTTATAATGCCCGCTGGTCTTTGTATGTGAACAGGATCCAAACAGTTTATAACCTGGTAGAAAAAACACCTCTCTCTTTTGGTTTTATTCCCTGTCCACATAATACCATCAGACTGTTGGAAATATGGTATCACTGTAACAAAGTGGAAACAGTTCAATGGAAATTAAAATATGATTTAGATGTATATAGGTGCATGGGTGGGGCTGGGCTTTGCCTTTATGCCCTTTGACATGTAGCTGTCTATATATGCACTTGGGCTTTCCATTTGCTGCAGCTTCAGAGCAATAAAAACTTATCTCCCCTGAACTGTACCTAACCAGCCGCCCATGGCTTTATTTATATTATAAACTGCGGTTTTGGTTGGGTAGGAAAGGTGAGAGTGTCACTGTGCAACATCCACTGCCTTCCAAAAACCACCATTCAATTGAAAAGGGTGCTCGAAATTTTGTTATACACATTTCCTTTGTGTAAATAAATGTTTACAATTTTATATTAAAGATTTGAATAAGAGTTAGATCTTCTGACTGTATATTTTTTACTTTTTATAGATTTAAAAACTATAATTCTTTATATATGTGTTTGGGGGGTATTATGGTAAGTTTTATGCTTGTAAATGGAGAACAGTTGAATTTGATGCTAACCTTTATGAATTTTTGTCATTGAAATGTATAAAGAGTCCATTAATCCCCTTATTCTTTTACTACAATTACTGGTGCACACCAAAAAGAAATCCTTCACTTCTGTTTTATCATTATAAAATAAATATTTTGCTAGTGTATTAAACATACATGGTGTGACTTTATACGTTTGTGTGAGCTGAGCAGTTTCAGCATTGTTGTTCCTAGTGAGATGGTTCCCTTCATCCCAACGCACACAGTTTTGGTCAGCCCCTTACTAAGGCTTGAATTCTTCTGCTGTGTCTTACCAATTCTTACAGTTTCAGAAAGTCCATTTAAACAGGCCCAGAACTGCATAAAGAGACTTTAGAAAGCTTTATTTTTGAAAACAAGGCTTTGTGCTACGCCCACTGGTTGTGGACTTTTTTTTTTTTTTAATGCAGTTGTATGCATTCAGCTGGGAAATGGGACTGCAGGGTTTGTTGTTACTAGTGAAAAGTATGTTAATAACTACTCACGTGCAAAAATGGTAGAATTCAAAAAAATATGCTCAGATTCCCTCAAAATAACAGGCCTTGGAGGCTCAAATTGGTTTCCTTGAGACTTTTAAAAAGATGAAGATTATGTTTGTTTGACATAGGCAGATTGCACCAAAAAAAAACCCCAAACTGAGAAATGAGGAGCACGTACTGCAAGCATGTGTTAATGTTCCTGAACAAGGATCCGAATACTGGCAGGGAGCTGGGTGAAGGTTTTGGCTGAGAGCTGGCATGGTCCCTAAGCCCCTGCTGAGAGCTGGGGGGCTGAAGAGAATGTGGAAAATAATGGCAAAATCGGTTTTTTGGACTGTGCTGGGTTGTTGAGCCTCTGGAGGTGGACACTCACACATGTGTTGGTTAGAAGTAAAATGAGGATCTGTGGCTCCATCAGTGCCTGAAGGAGCCAAGCCTTAGTGGTGTGTGATTGGATGTTAATACGTTCTTGTTAACAACTTATTACTTGACAGATTCCTCTGAATCTAACATTTCAAAGCAGTTCTCTTGGTGAATCCTACCACTTGCAACAGACCCAAGAATTCAGTTATTGATGTAGTATTTCCTGTTTCTCAAGCGTACCTTTTAACTGATGGTATCTAGCCTTCAGTGCTAAACTAACTTCTCCAATCTCTCCAACCACAGATTAAGCAGTAATGATAAAGAATTTGCAAAAGATGTGACACATGCTAAGCACTTGCTAAGGCTGTGCTCGTTTTTCATGTTACTGTAATTTCAAGGATCCCCCTATGTAATAAGAATTTTAATTGGCTGCAAAAGGTGAAGGATCATTCTCCAAGCACTGGAGTTGGTGTCTTAATATATACCTGTTGTGTTTAAAGCCCCAGCTCAGAGCCTTCAGATTTCCTCACGAAGTGTGTCCTGATTTATCTGAGTATATTTTGGGTGCATTCCTACTCTGCGAGTCTTGCGTTGTGTTTAGGGACAGGGGGTGACCTGTAACTCCAGAAGCTTATAAAGCACCAAACCTAATAATAAGTAACAGTACCAGGATGAGCCGCTTCTAGCCCACGGGGAGCTGTGAAGGTACTACTTTTATTAACTGTTGCTTTATTGTCCAGTTAAAAGCACTGTGTTGTATTTACTGTTGAGTAAAACAGAAATTTCTCAAACTGTCCCCTGTTGAAGTGAGGTGCATGTGCCTGCTTGTACAAGGACTTGAAGGAATCGGTGGCAGCCTCTGCTCAGAAACTGCGATCAACCTCTGCTCAGAAACTGGTTTTATTTATTTTACTTTGGTTTTGCCCTGCTTAGTGTTTTTTCCTGAGGCTGATGGAACTCTGCAATGGAAGTGTTTTCTAGTGCTTGAATTGTTTGTTGAAATGGTGTGAGCAGAAGTAGATGTTTGCTCTCTGACTTTCACATTAGACACCCCAGATGAAATCTTGGGTCACCGATAGATTCTGTTCAGGTTAATTGTTTTATTTTTCTTTCAGTCTGGGTGTTCTGGAGTCCCAGAGGGTCAAAAGTCATGTCCTGTGAGCGTTTTGCAGAGAAAGGGGAGCAGTTTTGCTGTTCTACTTGCATATTTTACAACAAATGTACAACTGCCTATTTGAATTCAGTGTTCGGTTTGATAGGTTGTCAGGATGGGGTTTTGAGGTGTGAGGGTCCGTGTGTTTCTGCATCCTGTGCCACCATCCCTTCTGAACTGAGAACTTTCGCTTTGTATGTTAGCCAGGACAAGGCTAATTTGAAAATTAGCAGAATTTTAAAACCACCAGAAAACTACAAGAGCACTAGGAAAGAACAGGACTCTTACTTGGTAGACTTCCAGTATTAATAGGATAAGATATCTGAGTGTTCTTTAAAAAAGTCAGAATCCAGTAACAGAATTGAGTTATTCTAGCTGAAGTCTAGAAAGTCTTTCCTGTGGTCAGCTCCACTGTTTGGAGTAAGAGCAGAAAGTCAAGTCATTAATTTGTAAATGCTTGTTAATAATTTTTACAACCTCGCATATAATTTAGATACTACAGAGCCGATTAAAACTAGCAATAAAAAGGGCTGGAAAAATTACTATCATCTTTCAATTGCCGGCAATAAGTAATGCCATCCTGATAGAGAACTTATAATTGCAAGAATATCACAGTTTGTGCTTGCAAAACTTTTGCTGTCGTGTAGTTATGCAGAAGACACTTGTCTCAAATAGATGTTTTCTGGTGTCTGGCTCTTGGGAAGGTGGTGTAATTGGGGTGGGGAGAGTTTATGTGTGGTGGAGGAAGCACGTGTCGGGACAGAGCAATAAGAGGGCTCTGCTGTGGAGGATGCAGCAGTGGGAGGGTGGGAGAAGGGACTGGAGGAGAGCAGCTCATCACACATGGCCAGGGGTTTGCTCCCCGGTCAGCAACATGAGGAATCAGATAGACCTGCTGGCCACCGTCACGGTTCTGGGAGTCCTGGAGCAAGGTAAGTGTCCTTTATATAATGCTAGGTAGCATTAAGCTAATTGTATTAAACTTTGTGGAACTTGGTTCCTGTATTTTGCTTGAGGTCTCTGTGGAATGAAAGTTGCTGTTTTCCAACGCGGTAAACCGACGGAAAAGTTTGGCTGTTCGTGGTTGGGAGTGTCACACCTGAGGATGTTTGTTACTCAATAGGGACTAAAATGGCTTTGAGCTTTGCAGATCCGTATCCTAGAAGGAAATGAAATTTAAGTTTTACTTTTAAATTCAGAACAATTTCAACAATAGAATCTCTTTAAAATACTTTCTGTGGTTGAATTTCAGCAGGTAATCTGTAAATTAGAGTGGCTGGAGGCAGCAGAAGTAAAGACAGGTTAATAAATAATGCTGATGAAAGTCAGTGGTCAAACATACCCTGCATATGTGGAAAAGAGCATCGTGCACGCGTGTTTCTGGGTGCTCGATTCATGTAGCTTCGCTGCAGGGAGCAGATGAGGAGATGAGTTGATAACACGCAGTAATTTGGAAACTAACACAAGCCCTTCTGGTCAGAAATAGACACAGACAACTTCAGAGGAACTCAGCAACTTCTCATTTAAATAGATGTGTTTGTTTTAGGCTGTTTAGGAAGAAGCAGTAGCTCTGCCAAGTTATCTCTACCTCTACCTTCCTTTGGGCAAAGCCTCTCCCCCTTGGGCTTTGGGAGGGTCAGAAAAGGGGGTGCTTCCACTGCCTGGGGTGCAGCCAGAGCCCCTTTTATATTAAAATCTTCAATTTCTGTGACATAAGGTTTGTTTGTGGGGTTTTTTTTATTACTGAATTAGTTACTGTTGCACCTCTTTACTTACAAATGGATGTGAATCTCTGAGCAGCCTGATGTATTTTAGCCATCAGGTGATATGTTAATACAAACATCACTTAAAACACAAATATGCTACATGAGGAATAGAGTTCGAGATCTCTGAATTATCAGTAATTTCCTCTCGATTTGCAGAGATATAATCAGCAACTGCAAATGGAAGATACTTTTTTTTAATTATTTTTTTGGTTATTAAGATAAGTGGGGATGGACGGAGCATTTAGTGTGCAAAGGGCAGGGCATGGAGAAAACCTGAAACTGATTTTCAGGGAGGTTGCTAAGCCCTTTCCATTAGGAAACCCTCAGTAGCAAATCTCTAGATAGCAATTTTGTCTCAAATGTATTTCTTTAATCAGAACTTCAAGTGTATTTTTTAAAGTTGCAGCCTGAGGCGTGTTGCTCTCAAGCCAGGTGAAGGGTACCTTGGTGTGAAACCAGCAGATACATAGCAAGTGCTGGCACCCTCTTGTCGGCGGTAGATCGGATAAAGTAGCCCCGTTTTATGGTCTCTGCATGGGAAGCCAAGGAGCAATTACAAGATAGTACCTGTTTTCCTTCCTCCCCGCCAGTAGGAAATATGTGTGCTAATGTCATCTCGAGTCAGAGCTGGGCAGTAGCTTTTCTTGCATGTTTTTGAAAGGAGAGTTCCATAGGTGAGTTACAGACCTGAGGTTCATTTGGAGAATGCAGCACGCTGAAACAGTGACATGTGCTGTATGTACAAATATATGCACCAAAAAAATGCCCTCCTCCATCACCTCCTGATGGAGGAGACGATTTAATGGCTGAGCTTAGTACAGCGTTGGCTGATTTTTGCTTTATTTTCTGCGAGCTCACAGTTTTTGCATTCTTTCAAGTAACCTTCTCCCTTTTTAGGTTAGTTATGCTCAGTTTGGCGAAGCTCTGGGCTCAGTGCTCTGCAGAGAACGTTCCCCTGGCCCCGTGTCAGACACTACCTGAGAACAGAACAATGCTACCACAGTTGATATTTTTCCCCCACGCCCCTTTTTCAATGGCTTCAAAGGAAACAAAGGTTATGCCATGCTGTCTGTCAGCCCCCACAGAGCTCGTTTGCCAGGTCCACCCAAATGTGGTGGGTATCAGCTCTAATACAGTTTGACAAGCGTGTGGACATAGTCAAATGGAGAGTCAAGGTCTGGCTGATGCTTCCACTGAGGAGCAAAGTGCAGGGAGAGCTCAGCCCCTATGATCTGTGTTTAACTTTGAGATGTGAATCACAAAAAAAAAAAGTAGATGGAACTCTTTTCCCCGAAAATCCACGCTGAGAAGGCTTGTGCAGTGCAGGGTTTTCCAAAACCTCATTCTGAGAAGTGCTTTTGGAGGGCAGTTCCTCACCTGAACACGAGGTTTGGAGGACAGGCAGCCCTCCTCCAAAAGGCTCTGGCTCCTCTTGGGTGGTTGTTTTATATATTACCCACCCCTAAGCAAAGGGGATTTGTCCGAATGTTTGCCCTTGTAGACAGGGAAGCTGCTAAGCGTGGAGTTGATGGAGGGGTTGGGTCTGAAGGTTCTTGCCGTGCTCATCAGTCACAAGAAGGCCAGGGTAGGAAGGGTGCAGATGGCACAGAGCAGGATGAAGGCTGTTGCCCAGCATGGCCAGGCTTATGCCACAGCAACTGAACTCAGCCCGTGCCTTGAGAGGAGTCTGGAAGGAGACCCTGGGAGCACTAACCAGCCTCCGGTGCGGGGCTGGGTCACTGTGGAAGTCACTAGAACACGTGGGTGTTTTCTTAAATGAATGTCTGTCTGTTTAAATGGATAATACGTTGTGTAATACACAGGTCACATAGCATCCAATTATTTACATTTCTAATTCCCTTTTCTTCTGCATATGTTCTAATGCTTTTCTGCAGGCACACATGGATCTGTCTTGTCTTTAATCTTGCAACATCTGTCCCTACTTTCCTCCTCTCTCCTGCCGTTCTGCTTTTATCTTCTTTGTTGGAATAAGAGAGTCCACGAGGCATCCTTGCAGCCTGGCTCCTTGGCTCTCTGTTCTGATGCTCTGGAGATGTTGCTACGATAGGACCTTGCTAATTGGAGTGACTCGCTTAGCAGCACACTGCCACAGCCACCAAAGGAACTGGTTTTTATAATTTTATATATTTTTTAATATATAAAATATAAATATTTTTTATAATTTAGTTTTCTTCTATATGAAATTTCTCATTTTCAACAAAGGCAACAGTGGTTACTGCACCTAAATATAAACACTTGAAACATCAGCAATCGCCCGTGGGAGTAAGAACTTCCAGCAAATACTGAAACAGTCCAAATCTTCATGTTAACAAGTTTTCATCATTTTGAAGAGACTTTTCGTGTCCCTTACAAATGCACAAAGGAGCGATGTTAGCAGACACACAGTACTTGGTCCCGAAATGGCACAGACTGAGAGCGGTCACTGGGAGCTCCTTGACCTGCTTGCACCTTGGGGCTGCCCTGAGGGAGTGAAGTGGAGGAAAGAGTCACCCCCTTCCCCATTTCCTTCTATTGCCATGGTTAAGAGCATCTCCAATTGACTTAACGACATCCCAGTGCTTCACAGTTTGGATGCTGCTCTGTGACGTGGTGCTTTGCACCCGCTGGGTGTAGCGGGAGGTGTTATACATTATTCCATCCGACTGGCTGAGGGTGCACCAACACTCTAACTACAGAGTGTCACGTTAAAAAAAAATAAAAATTCTGTGATGGGATGTGAACTCAGTAAGGTTTTTAATGTGTGTTTCTGGCCTTCACGGGCGTGTTGGATCTGTTGGGGAGCAGCCCTGAGGGTTCTGCTGCTGTTTTGAGACTATGCAAAGTGCCAGGTGGCTCTGCAGCAGGAAAACCAAATCTGGGTTTAAAGCATTAAATAAATGGCACATTTATTCCAGGTTGTTTGTGACAGCCCTGGACTATGAACCCAGACAGTTGCAGCTCTTTCCTCTAACCGCTAGCTCGATACCAAGCTAGATAAAGCTTGGCTAAATGAGGTGCTGCTGGACTGTTCCTGTTCCTGTGTTGTTTTGTGGTTTTTTTTTTGTTTTTTAGCCTATTTTACGCTGCAGGTGATCTATGCCCGGCGGAAGTACAAGATCTTTCCCCCCGCGACATCAGGTCACCCTGAATTTGAGCGGATCTTCAGAGCTCAGTAAGATTTTGACCTTTTTTTTTTATTTTTTTTTCTTTTTTTCTGGTGACTCCATCGAAGTATGACTTGAGTCAAGTGTCATTACCAGGGAAGACTGAAGTCATCCCCAAGTCACCTTTTCACTTATTGCTGCTGATACTAGACTGGGGTTAGTATTTTGTTTTAATGCTTTGTGTGCAGACGTCTGAGTTTTCATTTTGAGCACTTTGCTCTGGCTGGAGTGTTTCTGTCCATCCACGATAATCCTCCTTCTGGCATCGTGAGAGGCAGCCAAATTACAAATTAGTGGCTGTATGGAAGAGGTGCTGAGCATTAATGCATTACAGTGATTAAATTTGATATTAACATTGGCTCCAAACTGCGAGAGCAGCTGAAGCTAAATTAATAACCTAATATTTGCTTGTATGTTTTTTGCTGCGGAATTGGAGCAACGGCCCTTGCTGGCGGAACCAGCTTACGAGGACGTTTTAATTTTTCCCTTTATTTTTTTTTTAAAGCTGTTGTACTGTGAAAGTCGGCACTCACAGGCCCGTGCCGAGGGCTGTTTCTTTGCGCTCTGTTCCTATGGAGCGAGCGATGCTGGAGCTAAACTGGAAACGTTCACGGGTTCCCTTTGGCTTCCAGCAAGCGCCAGGTTCCCGTCTTTCATCTCAGTCGTGCTGTTTCACGAGCGAGTGAAAGGAGCTGGCCGGAGGTGGTTTGAAGGGGGGGGGGAGAGCTCAAGCACTAAATCCTCAACAAAGCAGCTGCGTTTCCTTGCCAGCGTGCGGCAAACATTTGTGGAGTGACAAAAACACCCGCTTCGGTCCTTTCGGCGATGCCACGAAAGGCCAGCCTGCAGGGGAGGCATCGGCCTTTGCTTAGCTGGGTAGCCGTTGATGAGGCTTTTAATTAAACGCCGGGCCGTGCGTTAACCGAGTCGTGCTGTGGGCTCTGGCGTGCTGGGAAGCCCTCTGCTGTATTCTGCAGAGGAGGCAACCTCAGGGAAACCTGAGTTTGAAAGGGTATTTCTTCACTGTGTGCTTTTTTTCATCCCTTTATTCTTTTCCCTGCAGAAAAAGATACAAATGGATAATTTGTTTTGATATATTAAAAAAAAGGAGGGGGGGGGGAAGAAAGATATTGATTTATTACTCACTCATGGAAAACTGGCAGTCTCCCCTTGCTGAGGCTCAAACTGCATTTGCAGCATAAGGTTCTTCAGACTTTTTCCAGCTCCTAAGCTGGCTCCGTTCCCTGAGGTTTGGTAAACTTTTGGCCAAATTTAAGATTAAATTGCTTAGGGAACAGTAAAATGTAGGAGAAATTGAAAAACAAAATCATTGTCTTTAATAGCACAGTTCCCACTGTCCTTTCTTGTAGAAAATCTGTATTTTTCTCACCAAAAGAAAAAAGAAGGAAGAAAACCTGGTTGTGTATCTGATCACCTTCTGCTGAATTAAATCTGGGGGAAGGCTCCTTCTTGGAGTATGGCTTGTGTGACACCCAAATTTGAGCTGTTCTCACCCAAGGGGGAGAGAATGTTCCTTAAATACAGTCAAGAAACCTCTTCCCTTGTGGATTTTAAGCCGTAGCTGCACTCCAGGTCTGTAAAGGCAACGGGTGTGGGGCTGAGGACGGAGCCTGGGGGAGGGTCCAGCAAATACAGGTCTCCATCTCAGGTGTGGCTCTTCATTGCAGGGTCCATGTGAATGTGGATGAGGTGAATGCTGTGTGGTGTTAGGGTGATTTCCTCCCTAAAATGTTGGGTATCTTTGGTCACAGAAAAGGCCCTTTCTCCCCAGCACAGCACATCGGTGCCTCTTATCAGCCCTTTAATTTTGTGCCGCCGTGTGTTTCCAGCTCGCCTCTCTGGCCTCGGTTAACCGGTTTCTGACGTACGAGGTTGCAGTTTTAACTCTCATCTCTGGTTCTCACCAGGGTGAATTGCTCAGAGTACTTCCCCATCTTTGTCTCGCTCCTCTGGGTTGCTGGAATCTTCTTCCATCAAGGTAAGGGGGAGGGGGAACCCCAACCCAAACCACGTGCACAAACTGAAAAAACCAAAACAACCCAATTTCAGTCCTGCTGTGACTCGGGCATGTCCTCTCTGTACCTGTGAGGCTGTTACTTGGGGAAAACAAAGTTCTCCCTGACGAGCACCCCAACTCCAGTGTGCATGAAGCTGCTGGGAGCAGCCAAGAGGGTCTCTTGCCCAGAGGAGAGGTTTGGTGGCAGCGGGAGCCTGTGTTCCTTCACCAGAGCCTGGCTCTCCCCTGCGCTGCATCTCTTAGATAAGGTCAGGATGGCGCGTGGTGCCAGGGTGGCAGCAAGCTGAAGCAGAGCTAAAACATGATACCTGAATAGTGAGAAACCATAACCCAAACAATTAGCCATCCCCTCTCCACCCCGTACCAAGTGGGCTTTGGTGATTCAGCTGCCACCGTGGGGAAGGTGCGGGACTGTTGCAAGCCCAAGTCTTGCGGCAACTTTGGGTGGGCAGAGAAGTTCACCCCTCACAAAAAGGGAAGGAAATAAACCCGTTTAAACACCCACAGTGTTTTAAAGCCGAGTTTCTCGACATTTGGGTCTGGTGGCTGTGCCCCAACTTGCCCCTGCAGATGGGGCATGGGTGACTGAGCTGGGCAGCATCAGGGGACCCCTGTCCCCACCAGGACCTTGCTCTCCTCTCCCCCACAGGTGTGGCCGCGGTGTGTGGGCTGCTGTACCTCTACACCCGCTTCAAGTATTTCCAGGGATACGCCATGGCTGCGCAGGGACGGTTAGTACCCAGCCGGGGCGGTGGGCACCCCAAAACAACCCGGGGAGGATGCAGGATGTGTCCCCCGGGGCAGGTCTCCTTCCCGTGGGTGGGACTCGGAGGCAGATTTGCATCACCTCCTTCTCCTCCCCTTCTGGCCCTGCCAGCTCTTCCCCAGCTGAGTTTTGGAGGAGGATGGGGGGACACCAAGCCCTTACCAGCAAGTGTTGTGCCTCATGTTGGCTGGCAGCATCTGATGGTGTTTTTTCCCCGAGCAGGTTGGGGCCACTCTACGCCAGCACCTGGCTGCTGTGGCTGCTGGTGGGGCTGGCTGTGGTCGGGCTCCTGGCACATTTCCTGCTGTCTGGCTTCTCCACATGGACGGCAGTGCTGGCACAGCCCCTCCAGCTGCTCAGGGGCTGGTGAGCAGGACCAGTGTTCTCCCAAAATCACTGCTTGCCCTCTCTGGAGGGGAGGGAGTTGCATGGCATGGATGGAGTATCTCCCCAGCACTGCACTTACCTTTGAAGGGAGGCGGATGCTGGCACACCTCTGCTCGCAAAGCTCTGCTCTCCACAGAGAATGTCCTTTCTAGAAAGCAAATGCTGCCCAGCCTCAGCCCCTGCCTGGGGGCTTCACAGCTGGGTTTTGCAGCGCTCTCTGCTCTAAAACCTGTCATGCCTTTGGCTCTGCCTGTGGAGCACAGGTTGACCCATGTGTTGTTATCGCTCTTCCTTACTGCTGTAATCATAGCTGTTGAAGGATCACACCATGGATATACAAAAAATAAATTCCTTTTCTCAGGAGAAATCACCTGTCATTGTCAAAGGTGCTTGGGGGCTGGGTGTAAGAGCAGCAGATTAGGGGAATGGGTTGCATGGGAAAAGCTGCTGTTATTAAATCTAACTTGAAAGGGTGGGTAAACCTGTCCTAAAACCTTATCTAAACTTTGGGAAAAAAAGCCTGACTCCAGTCCAAATACTAATGTCTGTGTTTGTTTGGTATTGATTTGAATGACCTTGACTTGGCCCTGATTTCATTTAGCATCAACCTACCAGTAGAACTTTGCCCTCTCTCTCAAGATTTCAACCTTCACTCAAAACTCAGTGTTGGCAGGTAACTGAATCAGGTGTCACCCAGGGCAGCTCCTTGCTAAATTGTATGTGAGAATAAAAAAAAAAAAAAAAAAAAAAAAAATATTTTGTAAGACAACTGTTGCACAGGTGCATCCTTATGTGTACAGGTGCCCAAGTGCCTTCCTTGCTCCCTCCCAAGGAAAGAGTTGATCATCTTTTCCTTTTTAATAACTGCTAAAGGTTTCTTTGATGCTGGGGCAAAATAGACTGGTCTCCTGCTGGGCTGTTCTAAGTGGTTTCCATGGCATGAGGGATGCTTTGGGAGTACTGGGTAGTGGTGAGCGCTGAGGAATGACTTCATTTCAGGTGTAGAGGCTCCCGCTGGTCCATGGCCCCCGCCTCCAGGGACACCCACAGTGTCACAGCCTCAGCAGGTGCCTCGCTGCTGCGAGTGACTCTCACTGCTGCACAAAAGCTTTAAATTTAGCTTTTATTACAGTGCACATTATTTTATATATTTATATATAGAGATGTACTTGAAAAATCAAATGTATCCAATAATAAAAAATACAGCACATTAAAGTAGTATAATGCATTCCAGTGTATAGCTGAAGAGACATTGGGATTTACACTAATCCCTACTATTTTTACTGGGCTACTTCTCTTTGTTTCCCCCCCCCCCAAAATTCACACCTATCAATAACTGAAAAAGTTATTTAAAAAGATGGTTTCTGCACTCAATCTCAAGGCATGAAGACACTGGAGATTTCACCGTGAGTTAAGGGGCTGTGTTCGATGCTGGCAGGCACAGTGTGGCATTTTTTTTTTTTTTTTGTTTTCCCTGCCATACTCATAGCTCCAACCCCTTCGGCTTCGTTCCTCTGCTGAAGGAGGGACAGTT
Source organism: Gallinago jamesoni (assembly GCA_025769975.1). NCBI lineage: Eukaryota > Metazoa > Chordata > Aves > Charadriiformes > Scolopacidae > Gallinago > Gallinago jamesoni. Next base: position 45,346,515 of record JAOQGH010000051.1, read on the forward strand.
TTCACCCTCGCTTGATCCTCAGCTGGGGCCAGGGCCATTGCCTGGGCGAAGGGGAGGGAGACCTTGGTCCCTGCCCATCTCCATCCCAGCAGGACTCAACGTGACCAAGCCCCTCCTCGACTCTGTCCCCAAATACAGCCAGCCAGCCCTCTCCTGGGCTGAAGGTGCTTCTAGTCCCCACACTTGCCAAAGCTCATCCCGACCCCAAAACTGTCCCTTGTGTCGGGGAGTGAGGCGCGTGGCAGCCATGCCGCCATGAGGGGCTGAGGGAGCACCCCGGGGCCTTGCCAGGGGGAGCAAAGCCAACCCTCTGTGCAGGATATTGGTTTCAGCTTTTTGCTGCTCTTCTAGAGAAGACGACGTCCTGGCCCTGCAGTGCCGGCTGGGGAGGGTGTTGCCGGCCTGGCAGCCCATTTGCCGAGGCCCGTTGGGCTGTGCCACCTCCTGGCAGCCGGGCCCGCGCCTCGCCGACATGGCTGCTCCTGCGCCCGGGCGAGACGCCACGGGGAAGGAGGGAGCGAGGGGAGGGAGCAGGACCGGGGATCCACACGCGGCCACCCTTCCTCACACCTGTGTCACTCCGCTTTTTTGATAAAAATCTGCAAGGAGAGAAGGCTGGGATGAGAGAGAAGCTGGGGGAGGCGGCAGAGAGCCCCAGGCTCTGGTGATGAAGGCTGTCTTACCTCACTCAGGATGATCCACACCGGGGAGTCGGTCTGGATGGACAGCCTGATGGCCTCCAGCGGCCCGAAGGATGGGTCCACCTCGCCCTCTGCGACACCCTTGGAGAAGGAACCTGGTGGTGAGAGCACAGGGGGGATGTGGGGAGGGTCCCCTGGCAGCCAGCCTCCCCCTTCAAGGGCACCAGGAACAGCCATGGCAGCCTCCGCCCGCAGCCCCCCGACACCAGAGATGGGCTGAAAACCAGCAGCATGGACGTCAATACGGGACGAAATGCTGCACTGAGGGGAGCAAAACACCAGCTACACAGACAAAATGGGGAACATTTGGCTACATTTCCCCGCTGTGTGAAAGGGGAGCAGAGTGGCCTGATGGCAGCACTGTCCTGCAAGAGAACAAAGGTCAGTTCAGGATCCATCCCTGGAGAAAATCTTATATCCACAGTTTTGGCAAAGTCAGAGCCTGTTGCTGTGTGTCTCTTTTTAGGTGTGATTGATTTTTTTTTTTGAAAATGCAGCTGGGAGAAACCAGACAGCATGCAGAGGACCTCAAAAATTGTAAAAAGCTATGCATGGAACTTTTCTTTTATTTGTCTATTTAAAAATAAAAAAAAGTCAGCAGGGACACTAGTGCTTTACCACACACCGCTGGGTCCCCATAGGCTTCTCATTCTTCTGCAAGGTCAGGACAAGCACTAAAACAAGCTCAGGTGGCAGAAGACAAAGTCTAAGCTGCAAGTGGTGAGATTACTGAGATGGGTTGTGGAGGGAGAGCAAGAAATTGCCTCTGGTGAAGGTTTTTACCACCAGATTAGGCGAATGGATACCCTGAATAATCTGGTTGCAGCTCTGAGCGGGAACAGGCAGAGACACAGAACTGACAATTACCTGAGGAAGAGCCTTAGTCTGAGAGGGAGGGCAGGAGAGGAGCCAATGACAATTAAATCCGATTCCAACCCTGCTCCTGGCAAGCAGAAATTACTCTTTGCCAAGCAAACAGTGTTAAGGGTCTCAATTCACTTGAAGGTGAGGCTACGGGCTGTGTTACCAAACCCTGTGGGCAGGTTACCACCCCACACCCACTGTACCTATCTGGATGTAGCCATCCGGCGTCCTGCGGTATTTGACGGCTGTTCCTCTTCCCTCCTGCAAGGCTTCCTTATCTGACTGCAGACTCTGTGGGAAGGAGAGAAGCTCTGCACAAGGCCAGCGGAAAGAGCCCCCCCCCCAAATCTCCAAGTCACAGCAGCAGTCCCACAGCTTCCCCCACCAGCAGCTCCCTGGCATCTTGTCCCCAGCTCCTGGTACCCTGAGCACTCATGCCCCAAAACAAGAGGACACTTGCTGCCCTCGTGCTGCTCCTTCCACTGCACCATTCCAGCTCCATCCCCTCCTCTGGAGCCATCCCATCCATCTGAGCATCCCCTCTGCAAGCCTGGATGGCTCTCATGGTGACTGCTCAGTCACATCCCCATTCCCGAGATGGTACCACACCAGGCGTGACTCCCCGGTTCCCAGCCATCACTCCTCAAAGGCAATGACTCTTGTGAAGAATTTCCTGATGGATTTAAGCAGTTCCCTTCTCTCAAAACCTCTTTCGCTTCCCACTCCACCCCCATCTCAATTCTCAATAAAACACTTACGTCAAACGGCAGAACTTCCACAGTCGTATTGAAGAGTTTGTCTTCTGGGTGCTCGATGTTCCCACTGCGGAAGAAGAACCTGTGACAAGAGACCAAAGCCATGGAAACCCACGCTAAGCGAAGGGGGACTTGATGGCTTTCACCCCAGCTGAACCACCAAACAGCTCAACATAACAGACACCTTCCCAGAAAGCCCACAGGCCCATGGTTTAGAAGGTGACCAGCTGTGCCAGATTAGCAAAGAGTAGATTGCTCACAGGTGCAAGAAAGCAAAGCAAAAGGCTTCAGCAGACCCACAAACAAGGGTCAAATTATCCTCCTCACTCTCTTCCAAGAGGAGGAGGTAGGCAAGAAATTCAACATGGGAAAGTGTCTCTGCGTGTTTCAGGCTGTCCTTATGTTCCCCTGTCACCGAACCCCTCTCCCCAGGTACTGGCCTTTCAATGCGGAGTGGTTTGAAGAATCTGAATCTGATGAAGTCTCCAGCGGTGGGAGTGAAGGCCCAGAAGAAGTCCTCCCGCAGGTAAGCCTTCTCCAAGGTGAAGTGCTGGTAGGTTTTCAGACTGGTGCTCACCTCCGCAGGAGGGTTGACGTGCTCCTTCCGCAGGGCCTGCTTGCCAAAGTCCTTGTCCTTGGTGGAGGCAAAGCAAAGGGACAGAAAAGGGTCATGAGCTGCTCTTGCCTGTGAGGAACAGGAGTCCCAGCCACAAAGCACTGCAAATTAAAAGCTCTTGATTTGCACAGTGCAGAAGGATGAGGAGACAGAAGTGATCTGGGGAAGGTACCAGTGTGGCTGGATCCCAGGAGGACACAACTTCAGGAGAGGCAGCACAGAGAAGCACCACTGCTCTGTACTCTGATCTGGCACCAAAATGCCTTTAATTGCCCAAGCATCCTTGAATGCCTGTCCCTGCCCCAGGAGCTCTGCAAACAGTCCTCACACCTGAGGACAAGGCAGCTGGGAGGGTGACAATCGCATAAAACAACTGGATTACACAGCCTGATGGGCACTGCACTGTGATACAAACTGGATTACAAACCCAGGGATGAGTGTCTATAGGTCCTACACGTATAGGTGTGGGAAAATTGATTTTGTTGATGTTTAAGCACACACAAACAATTTAAGTTCTCACTCAGCAAGCTCAGGTTTGCCTAACAGCAAATCCCAGGAACAAGGAATGGGGTGGGGAGGGAGTCAGAGCAACCCAGGTGTCATCTCTCCAGGGTTTGTCACTAGATGCTTTGAAATCATTTGCCTGGACCCTGGTTTGGCACTTGGGATGGGCGGCCAGGACCAGTACCAAGGCTTTAAAAGCTTGCAGCAACTCTTGGTACATGTCACTGCCATGCTGACAAGAAGGAGCCACACGAGCTCGCTGTAATTCAGAATAAAACACAACTACTGCACAGAAATCCAGCCACCACCGTCTCACCAGTTGCTGCCACTGATGTCCCCACCCTAAAAGCAGCCAGTTCCCATGTGCCTGCAGGCCAGGGCTGGCACAAAGGCCATCTGTGGCTTGGACAGACAGCTGGTACCTACCTTCAGCTTCTGTATCTTCCCAGCCAAGGAGGAGTGGGTTCCCACGTGCTGGAAGAGCGAGGGCTTGAAGCGGATCCGCAGGTTTGCCTTCTGCCTGTCGCAGTGTTTCTGAAATGAGACAACCCCCCAGAGCCCTGTGCTTCAACCTCTGTGAGAGGAACGGGCGAGGGCATGACCAAACCCCAGGGAAAGAGGAGGTATAAACAGACCCTCCATCTCTGTGCCTTTGTTGGCAAGATGGCTTTTAACTGCACTCTAGAGGACCTTGACCATGACTCTTGGCCAGGCACCCCCCGGGCTCTGCAGGACCCAGGTTCAAGTGCCAAGTGTCTCCTTGCCGAGCACAGCCTAGCAAACGCTGAGCAAATCTCCTCTGGGTGCTGTCAGGCAGGGACAGCCAGAGAATTTAGTTTCTTCTGTCCTTGGTTCATCGGGAGAGCCTTTTTCCTACAATTCAGAGCTTGGGATCACTGATGTCTGAAGATAGAGTAAATCCTGGGATGATTCAGAGCCCAAGTGAACAGGTAGCAAGTGGGGGCTCTTTTCAGACAGGCAGAGTTTTCAGTTTATTGGCGGGTGTTGTTAGGCACGTGCCAGTCTCTGAGCCGTTTGGCTGTTTCTTGCCCGTCCTGCCACATAAATAAACTTGGAGGTGTAACTCTGATTTTCCTGAGGTGGAGGGAGAGAGACGATGGAGAAGGAATAAAGGACAAAAGAGAAGAAAACACTGAGAGCGTGGAGACAAGAACTCACATTTTAAAAATAGTTCATTTCTCCCAGTTTGGGGGAGCAGGACAAAAATACAGGGTTAAAAACTGGAAGGAGAAGGTATTTCTTTTCCAAATTCTGCTTTTTCCAAGAAAAGAAACACACACACCTCTACCACCATCTGCTCTCGCAACCTCCCACCCAAGAGCAACCCCAGCAGAAATCCCACTGTGTCACTGACTGCCTGGCAGCAGGGAAACCAGCCACACCGAGCCCCCACCATGGACAGCCCGCACGGGCCACCACCAGGAGCTGGGGGATTCCAGGCATGACCCCTGCAAGCTGCAGAGGAGATAATCCCTTAATCCAGCTCACATTACATTAGAAAATTAAAACTAGCTACGCTAATGGGAGAGACCCTACTCATTGCCAGCAACCCCAGACACAACCCCATCAGGTCTGAGCTCACTCTGGGTGGGGAGAGGAGGAGACAGGGGAAAGGAGGGAGCTACAGCATCTCCAGAATTCTCTCTCTCCTTTTCCCCTTCTGCTAAAGAAGCACTTGCTGAAAGCAGCATTGTCTCAGCCCAGCCAGGAGGGGAAATGGCTCAGTTGGTGGTAAGAAGGTCATCCTTTCACACTGCTTTACCCCAGGTAAATCTAAAATTAGTTAAAAAAGAAAGAGCAGAATATATCCAGAGCAGGCAAAGCACTTACCAAAAGCTCAGGTCAAACAAACTTTCAATCAAAAAGACAAATCCTCCCTGCTACCAATTTGATTCTGCACAGTGGGATTTACAAGGGAAAGCCATGTTTGAAAGGGCGCTGCGCAGAGTTAATCATGCAAACATTGGGGAAAGGAGCCAGAAATCCACACAGAAAGTAGGTTAATTTTTAAAAAGGCAACACATTTAAGAGGTTTGCAGTTTCCCCTGGGAAAACCTTGGCTCCGCCAGGTAGGAGAAGACGAGCAAAGATGAACTCAGGAGATGATCCTGCGCAGTGGGATCTGCACTGAATCAATGCTCAAGCTGAAGATTTTGAAGGGAGGGACGCAGACAGCAGCATCGTTCCCAGCTCCATCCTGGTACCCCAGGCTTCACCCACGGCTGTGAGGACCCTGGGGGCTGCCGGACAGCCCTGGGGACTGTTCTGCCACACCTGAGCAGATGGTGTGATGTGCCAGGAGGACACAATGGACATCACGAGGGGCTGGAGCCAACACCATAGCCCCTGCCAGGGATCAGGCCAAATTAAACCACATCCCTGCCCTAATTCTGCAGAGCCCTGAGGGTACCCTGTCCCCCCAACATATAAATACAGTATTTATCCTTGTAGTGACCACCTGCTCTAGCATTTGCCACTACAAAATAGTTGTGGCCATGAGGTCCATCCTAAGCACCCATCTTCCAGCGCTGCACAAGGACTCTGCTGCTCATTCTCCGCCGGGGGAGGAGAGCGAACGAGCGTATGAGTAAATACAATATGTTCAGAGAGGAGCCAGGAGAGTATCTGGTGGTGAGCTCATCTTACACTTACTGTCACACACACTCCTCCTCTGCCCTTCCCACTCGCTTTAGCCCCTCGCTGCTGCTGGTGCCGCTGACGGGAGTTCAAACACAACCTCCACAGGGCAACGGGGGCTTCTGTGCTGCCGGTCTGCAAGGCTTCGCACAGACACGGCTCCGCAAACGAGATGGCAGCATGAAAACAGAGCCCATTTCAACTTCTCTGCACCCTCCTAGAAACCTTGACAAGAGCCTTGCGAAGCCTCTGGCTTCAGTTTGGCCCGCTACGCACGGCGGGTTTGCTCGTGGGTCATCTGGGGTGAGCTCTCTGGGCAGCCTGCATGGGTGCTCCAGGTGGGTACGGCACACGAGCCCAGAGCCAAAGGGTTATTCTGGGGTTACAGTCAGCGAGCAGGGAACCGCTTCAGGGAGAGAAGCACGCTGTCATGAAAAACGACACAGAAGAATGGGGAACGGCTACTCTCCTCAAGGACTGGAGGAAGAACACCCTGTTAGTGCTTAGATGCAGAAATAATGCCTTTTCTGACAGCCACAGACTACAAAAGCCTGAACTCCCAGGTTTTCACTTACACAATCGGCAAGGATGCCCCGCAGCAGGCTCCACAGGGACGGCACGGCTCGGTGCAAAGTCAGTTAGCACCAGAGCTCACAGAAAAGATCCTCTGGGGACACAGCCTGAGCACACATTTGCCAACACACAAAAGGTTTGCCTTCAGGGGAGGTTGTTTACGTACCGCGTCTTTCTCGGGGTTGCAGACTTTCACCCAAAGGATGTGATCCAGCAGCCAGTCAATGGGTTTGTCCTTATAGAACATCAGGATGAACTCCACGATCAAGCTCAGATCCAGAGACTTGAACATTTTTCCTACAGCACAAAGAAAAGGGGGAGACAGAGCAGCTACAGTATGAAATGGTCAAGAACCAGAGCTGGGAAGAAAAAACTTGGGAGACTGGGCAGTGGAGGTTGGATGTGTCCATCTCTCTAGGAAAAGGAAATATTATGCAGCCCTGCTCTATGTACCAGCCCTGCTGGCATTGCTAATACAGTTCTGGATTTAATATTCATCACAGAATTAGAAAGCATTAGTGTCTCACAGGTCACAACAGCATCAAAAGGTCTAAAACTCTTCCATTCAGCAGGGAAAAATAAGGATGAAAAACATTCAGCCAGCTGCAGGACAGACCATTTCCTGCCCTGAAAACTACAAGTTTTAAGCCAGTCAAACCAGTATCCAAAATAACAGATCAGCTACTGCAACCACGTACTGCTGTTCCCAAAATAGTTCTGTGCTGATGTAAACTTCCTTTTGCACACTGTTAGGCAACTCCAGATCCCATCCAGCCTAAAAGCTACTGGTCACATCTAAGCTGTTTGGCTGGCTGCTGGGCCACTGACCAGGTTTATTTTTATTAAAAGTGAGCATCAGGAGCACCAGCTGTGAGGATCCTTCTCCCCTGTGCAAACACAAGGGTCACTGTAAAAATAGGGAGGGACCAAGTCCAAGTATTTTACCATCTCGTGGGAACAACTAGTTGGACCAAGAGTTTTAAGTGCTTGCAAGAACCAGCAAGCTCTTGTGCCCATGTCTGCCGGGACTGGGGTGAGCAGGGGAGGACTTTACCGATAAACCCCAGCTGAGAAAACTCCAGGATCATCCACTCCTCGGAGGGCTGCTGCAAGGCAAAGTTCTTCATCGTGCTGAGATAGTTTGGTTTGGCCACAATATCATCCTCCAGCTGCAAGAGGAAAAGACACTTAGTGCCAATGACCCATCCAGGTTCCAACAAGAGCCCCTCTGTGCAGAGCCATCACGCCGTATACCGGAGAAAAGCTTTGGCACAGAACTAGTTTATTTTGGGAGACGCTCCAAGCAGATTTTTCTCACCCAATCTAATAGGTAAACGAAACAAGGATTCCTGCCCTCCCTAGGGGGGAGGTCTCCAAGTCCAAAGCACCTTAGAAACCCAGCTTTTGAACCTATCTGGTTAAAATCTGCTCCCACTCTGACACATCACACAACCGGACACGCTCTTTGCCCTCTCTCAGCTGGATACAAGCTGCTATGAACTTGCAGGTACACCCAACTCCCCTCCACCCCGGCACCAAACCCACCTGCACGTAATATATGCCTTTGGACTGGGCGTACATCATTAAAAAGCAGTAGTCGAGGTTCTGCTTCGTCCTCCACCTGCAAGAGACAGACACGATGGGAGCACTGGTCTCTCCTGGGATCCTGCACTGCTTGGGGGAGCCAGATGAGGCTGGGGTCAGGCCGGGAAGGTGACACAGCTCTGGGAGGAGGGGACGGCATATGGCCTCTCCCTTTTGGTCTCAAACTGGTCACCTAAGACTTACTGGGAAACTCAAGGATTTTCAAAACGAACATCATCTGGGTTAAAATAACCCCCTCACTCGGTGATGGAAACACCACAGCACAAGGCAAGCCCTGCAAAACTGGCACCAGTTCATACCCCCTGCCGCCCCCGTGTCCTTCCAGCTCTTGGATAAAGCAAGTTTAAGCACCTCGCCTGGCCCTGCAGAAGAGCTTTCCCTGCTGGAGGCAGCGGGGGAGATGCTGCAGTTACTTAATTCAGGCCTTGCTTGTTTTTAAGCTCATTGATTCTTACCTGACTCTTTCCTTGGGGTCCCCAAAGGATTCCCGCAGGTGGGAGAAATCAGGATAGAAATGCGGAGATGGGGAAATTACCTCCAGGAGACCTGAGTGTATTTCCTTTGGGAATCTGAGAGAGAAAAGCAGCAGTAAACAAAAACCTCCATGTCTGATGCTCCATTTCGTAGATCAAATCGCTGGCTAAACGCTGAGCTGCAGCAGGCAACAAAAAATACAGCCTCAAAGAGAAAACTTGCCCAGCAGCTAGTGCACTTCCAAGCCTCGCCAAAGGACAACGGCAGGGACTGTCACAGAGTTTTAAAGCCGCTCTCTCCCTCCCACGGTCTTTAGTAGCCCCACATTCGTGTGCTCCCCCCGCCCCAGCAGCCCTCCTTCCTCCCCCCCCCCCCACAGGTCAGCTTTAAAGACCAGCCAGGAGCACCATGTACTCTCTACAGGATTAAAGGGACCTGCAGCCTGGTGCACCAAAGAAAGGACTTGCTGGCATTACCGGCATTTATAGAGATTTTCCAAATGCATCAGTAATTAAAAGCCATTTTGCAGAGATTATGTTATGCATTTCTGATAAGTTACTTATAACACTGCTGTGCTGTAGTTAGGACAGCCAGAAGGAATTCTGCCTAGTTCCCTTACTCTGATAAAATCAGCATATATTTTCCCTGTAGTGTGGTTCGGAACCCTTGAAAGAGTCAGGAAACAGGAAAAAATGTCACCCAGCTGAAAAATATGCACCTACAACAGCCTCGCAAGCAACATCCAGAGATTGCTGTAACTGTGAGAGATAAGCGGGAAAACCAGTTATTTTTATACGGCCTTTTTTGAGAACATTTGGTGGAAGGCTGATTTCCTTTGTTTGTGCAGAGCCTGGAGGACAGGAGATGGGGCAGAGGGAGACAAAGCAGCGAGATCGCCAAAAACTTCTCACTTATTTTTCCCTTCCTTATTCCCTCCTTGGGACTGGCAAGATTTTTCAGCTAACGCTTTCAAACCTTCCCTTCCTCGGGCAGCGGCGAAACAAAAGCCTCTCACTGAGCTGACAAAACCTGCACCAAAGCAGCAGCGGCTTTCTCCCTCCTGCGAGAGGAGCCCAGCCTGCCCTGGCCCCGCACCACCTCGATTCAATTTGGAAGAAAAAATAATTTCAGCGAATGAGGGAGGGGCAGGAGGCGCTGGAGAGGGGGACGGCGAGAAATCGCATCATTAAGTCAATTAAAGTTTTCAGGCAGCAGCACTCCCTGCAGCGGCGCCCAGTAATTTCATCAGGATCCATCGGACAATCAGGCCATTATCTCCCGGTAAGTGCGTCCTCCTGCCAGCCGGCAGAAGGAGGGGAGCTCTGCCAGCTCCTGCACAGCAAGATGGAGGGCTGTGTTTCAGCTCTTCTGCGAGGGCCCGGGAACACAACCCTCCCCGCACGCGTCCCAGCCCCTCTCCCACCATTGGCTCGGGGACGCGGGGTGCCCGGAGGATGCGCTGCCCTTTTGCGTCTCCTTCTTACGGCGACAGCCAGCCCTTGGAAACACGCAGTCGCAGGAGCTGGACGGGAGTCACAGCCTCTTCTCTCACCGCCTTTTTCCTTGGCCTCTGAGCTCTGATGCTCTTAACACCTGGACCGGCTCACGGTTAATAATCCGTCACCGGCTTCTGCCTAAACGGCCAGAAACCAGGCTGCAAAAGCCACTAAGAAGCTGGGACATAAATAGCAGCTAGCACGGGAGACCAATGTAACTGGTGCCCAGAACAAGGGAAAACCACACAGGCTGGAGCGGGAATTAAAACGGATCGTGGATTTTAAAGCAAAGTAAGGCAGGAGCGTTTGGGTGTGCTTACCACGCCGCCCGCTTGCTCTGACTCCACAGAGCAGGTAGAGGGCTGCACTAGACACAGAAACAATTGCCAGGATCTCTGGAAATCTAAATAATCCATCTTCTCGCAACGCCACAGGACAGAGAGAGCAAAACGAAACGGGGTGTGTTAAATACTGCGAGCACAAAGCAGCCTAATGGAAGCTACATATGGGATGCATTTTAGAACAAGCAGAAAGTAGAAGCGGTAATAGCAAAGACAGCCCAGAGTTTAAGAACAGACAAAAATGCAAACAACAAAAAAATACAAAGGGGAAGCAGAAAAGCATGTATTTTTCTCCTTAATGAAGCCATTCCCTGGCCTTGCTAAAGGCACAGCCCGTACCGCCGTAGTGATTTGGAAGTGCTTACAAGTTTCTGATATTTTCTGCCACTCCGGCTGTGTACTGTGGATCCGTCTGAAAACAAAAGATAAGCAGTGTTAGATCCTTCAGCCTCAACCTTTTAACCCCCTGCGGCTCAAAAATCACCTTCAACACACCCCGGGGTACTGCCAGCACCCCTGTACCACCTTCATGCCTCCTTTTATCAAGTTTAAACACTGCATGCTGACGGACTCCTGTTAACACAGCCAGTGTTAACCAAAGGCATCACACACACACCAAAAACCACCAGAAAGGACTCAAGATGCTCCACAACCTCCCCACAGGCTCTCCTGGCACTCCTGCCAGCACCAAGTGTTTGCACCAAGTGTTAACTTCTGGGCTATTCAGGTTTTTTTCCCCCCTCTATACACGCTGGCTTTCATCCAAGCGAACACCCTCGGCAGAAAAGGATCTCTACCCCTTTTGTGAAGAAGAGGGGTCTGTTTATAAGGGTGCATTTTTCATTTTGGGTTCATTTCGATGCTTTTCTTCCTAAAACAACAGTTTGTTCCCACAATCAACCTGGCAACCTGTAAGAGCTGGGATGGAAAGGTCAGCAGCGCCGCACGCCACTATCTGCAGGCGAGATAAACGCAAACGCAGGGACAGGCACCGGCCAGAAACCATCTGCACAGTGACCAGGAAAACAAAATCCGGGAACAAAGGGCAGGAGACCCACCAGAGCAAACACTGGGGCTGTTTCCTGGTGGCTGCATTGTTTGGGGAGGTCGTAGGGATCACGGGACGGCGCGTCCCGGGCGGATCTGCAGACGCAGCACTGCAGAAGCCGGGACCGGCTGTTGCTGCGCTCGGCGCCGGGCGGAGGTGAGAAGTGAGATGCCGGGGATGGATGTCACAAGCTGAGGCCAGCGTTTCCACGCTGGAATGGTGACAAGGGAGGGTCTTCTCAAGGGGGAAAAAGGTCCTTTTCCCAAACAGGGTTCAGCCAAGAAAACAGCAACGGGAAAAACAAAAGGCAGGAAAGATGCTCCTGGCTTTGGGAGCAAATGCAGAGCTCTGCTCCAAGTGCCCAGCTGCCACCAAAAGGGCAGGCTGGTGACAGCCGAGCTGGCCAGCTTGTCTCAGGGCTCCCCTCTGCCAGCCGAGGAGCCCCCAGCTCTCCCAGGCAGCCTGGCCACCGTGGATGACACCCGCAGTTGTTAGCAGTGACACTCGGAAATGAGAAGTCCCCATCCCAAAAAGGACATGCAGCTGCTCCTGAGTTGTCCTGAACCTCCAAATGTCTGCTCCAGGTTCATACAACCTCTTCACTTACTTATCTTCACTTTACTTATCCCGTGTATGAAGAGCCCTCACGAGCAATGCCAAGTGCAGGTAAACAACGAGAACAATTTGGGAAGAGGCCGAGCAGGCACAAGGGTGGTTGACACTGGCACAGGAGGAGGATGGTGTGTGGCTACAAAGGCAAGCTTGGCAAGAGAGGACAGTGATGATGGTGGTGATCTACAACTACCATCCCTATGGCATGAGCTATCATAGCCCATCTCTACCACGGGCTATGGCACGTGTGCTCCTGCACTTGACAGTATCAGAATTCATTTTTCTGTTGTCACAGGTACACACAGAAAGTCAGGTGCTGTAATCACAGCGAGACCCTATTTTCAAGCCAACTTAAAAAAAAATAATATTACTGCATTCCCAAACAGACGATGGTTTTGGTCAAGTTACTTAAAACCTCTCATGTTTTAGCTCACTCCCTGTGAAAACAGCCACCAAACCTGTCCTGGCTCAGTGGGAAACGACAGCCAGGACTAAACCTTGTCCCAGGCACTTTGGGCTACACCCAGCATTGCCCACCTTCTCCTTGTATGAAATACCAGCCAGAGACCCAGAAGCCAAATGCTACTCAAAATGTCAAATTATGGGTAAGCAGGCAGCAAACCCAGACATTTATCTTTGTTCTGCTCCCAGTAACATGCCACTGAGGTTTATCTTTCTCACCGGATTTCTGGAAATTAAGACAAATGCACTTCAAGCTCAAGAAAATAATCCTGAGGGGAAAGCCATGGAGAAAAATAACCATCTAAACCCATAGATAAAAGCAGCTCTTGCGGATTAACGTATCAAGGCTTTTTAGCCCATGGATTCAGCAACTGATTCTGGGCTCCAGCCACCAGTAGGAAGAGGCATCATATTAATTTCAGCCCCAAATCAGCCGGCTCTTGTGTTGGGAGAGGGGATTAGAGCTGTCTCACAGGTACGTGTAGAAATGATGCTGCTTCAGGAGCGGGTCTAAGAGCTCCTCAAGATGTGGCCATGGGACTGCTCCAGCACATTTGGAGCCAGTCTTTTTTCAGTGGTACCCAGGGATAGGACAGGAGGAAATGGGCACAAACTTGTACATAAGAAGTTCCATCTAAACATGAGGAGGAACTTCTTCACTTGGGAGGGTGGCAGAGCCCTGGAAAAGGCTGCCCAGGGAAGTGGTGGAGTCTCTTTCTCTGGAGACATTCAAAACCCACTTGGACAAGTTCCTGTGCAACCTGCTCTGGGCGGACCTGCTTTGGCAGGGGGGTTGGACTAGATGATCTCCAGAGGTCCCTTCCAACCCCATGTGATTCTGTGATTTTGGGACAAACCACTCAAGCAGCCTGCAAGAGACACCACAATTTAGACCAGAAAGGCTATCACACGTGCTGCACTGGCAGCAACTAATGTTTGCCTGCTCGCATCCTGACCCTCTCTGGTCCCATAGGTCTTTCATTTTGGGTAGGATGCACCTAATGATCCTGGTCGGATGGCAGCCCAAGGCTGGGCTTATCTGCCCTGCCTGGCAAGTGGCAGAGCTGGCCTCCAGCCGTTCTGTTTGGCACCCTTTGGCAGATAGCGGGGGCCAGGGAGATGGCATAAACAGGCAAAAATCTGTCTTACCTCGGCAATGAGGACGACGATGACGGAGTCCTCCTTCTCCTGCTGAGTGAGCTCTGAGATGAGGGAGTTGAGGGTGTCGGTGAGGTAGGAATGCACCTCCCGCTTCACACTGGGGATTCCCATCACAACAGACACTGCCCAGGGTCAAGGAGAGATTTTAGAGGGGGGGTATGTGCTGGGACAAGACACTTCGCTCTGCTCCTACGATCACCTCATGGTTCACCTGCTCGATGCCACGCTCCATCATTAACAACCAGCAGTGATCAGCAGGTTGGTGGGTTCCTGGGCTATGCAGGGCTCCATACTCCTGTCCCCCAGCCCAGTACTGACCAGCAGCACCCCAGTGCACCAGCCTGGCAGGGCACCCACAGCAGTCAGATAGACTCTCTCCTTTCTCCCCAAAAGACTGATGCCTAAGGAAACACCCAAAAACTCTCTCCCTCCTAGGGACCTTTTCAGCCTGTGAAGGTCAACTTTGAGACCCATTTTGTTCTCCAAACCCCTCCCATTGGCAGAAGCACCTCAGTTTTGGGGGGATAAGTCAGGTCTTGGTTTTCAGTTGGGATTTGGGAGAAGAGGGGAATCAACTAGTACCCAAAGTCCTACTCCAGATGCGATTTGTCTCCTAAAACTGGTTTGAATCTCCATGAAGCACCCTGCAAACTGTGCTTTCACCTGACCACCTTCCAGGCAAAGTCTAGAGCACTCTGGAGATGGCAAGCAGCAGAAAACATCTAGCAGAAGCATCGAGAGTATTTTGAAGAGCACAGACAGCACTCCCCCATAGACTTGCAGACGTGACATGGCTTACCCACCCCATGTGCCACGACACCAAGAAGCTTGCATGACGCATGCAGCCGTTCCTCCAGTCCTGCTCATCTCCGTACCACAGCCAGGCCCGGAGGAAAGGGGAGGGACAGGCACCAAGGTGAGGAAGAGCACCAGAAGCAGCACTAATTCCCATTTACCTCCAGTGCGCCCCTGTCCCACATGCACGGCTGGCTGCAGACTGTTCTCCTTTGACAGCAAATGTGGCAAATGATGGAAGATGGTGGGAAGGTGCAGCACATTCTTGTTGGTGATATTCCACAGTTTTAACTTGGTTTCGTCTTAAAAAGGAAAAGGGAATCAATTGCAAGGCACGGTAGGTAGGAAGAGACTGCAAGGCGGAAAGCCTTTCTAGAGCAGTCTGGCCACTCGAGACTACTGCTGGGTTATAAAAAAAATCAGGCCAACTTTTAACATGCTACCACAAACTCAATTAAAGTTCAGCAGGAGCCATGAGGGCCTTAAAGAAGTCCCAAAATATTTGGGAAGGAGCGGGGAGAATGAAGATCAAATGAAGGTCAAATCGGATCTCTCTGTAGAAATCCAATTTTCTTCAACTGAGCAACTTAAAAAAAAAAAAAAAAACAAATAAATTGGCAAGGGGTGCTCAGCCAACCTAATTCCTTCCTCCCCCCTCCCTATGGATATCCGTTTCCATATGGATTCAATGTAACCATAGGAAACAGCGTATATGACCTGCAAGAAAAAACCAACCCAACAACTTGTAAGCAAGCAAACTGGCAAATACCCTCGGCAGAGGCAAATCTCAACGTTCCATGATGCATATGCACCTGTAATTAAACAGGAGTTTAAGAGTTCCCAAGTCCCTCTGAACTCCACGCTCTGCTTGCGCCGGGGGGAGAGAAGAGCACGTCCTGTCCGCAGCCCTGCACGCACGCACACGCACGCACACCTCTCTACCTCCTCATTAGCAACAGCTTCAAAACAGCCCGAGATCCTCAACTTCTCTGTTTATTCACCAGATAAGCTGCTCCAGGTCCGGTTTATATCCCGCAGGGCCTGCTTCTCCGAGATGGCTCTCTTGATCTCCTCGAGGACCAGGTTGAGCTCCTTGGAGCGCTTCAGGCTCTCCTGCTCGGCCGCGTGCAGTCGGTCCCGGAGGGCGAGGAACTCCCGCTGGTAGATGTCCACAACGTCACCTGCGGACAGAAAAGAGAGAGAACCTTTCTCATTTGTGCTCTGAAGGGTTTCAAGTGGCAAAAAGCAATGCCCATCACTCGTATCTCCCCTACTCTACAACCCTTACAACATGGATCTAGGGAGCCGTGGTCCAGCACGCACCCATCGGTGAGAGGGTTGGAGAGACAGCAGGTTAAGCTGGAGAACTACAAGTAAAAAGCTGCTCCCATTCTTCTCCCTTTCCACACAGAAATACAACCTGGTTCTCTGTGACCAGAGCACGTGGAAAATACATTGCATGGTAGTTCTTCACTGTATACTTGGAAAAGGAGAGTTAGGTGCTGGCCTTAATTTTATGAGCAATATTCTGCATCTCCCTGTAGATCCAGAAGTTCAGGTGTGTGAGACGGCCACCGCTGGAACCGAAGCCAAGTCAAAAAGAACTGAAAGCGCTGGTGGTGATGGCCTGTTAAAGCCATGAAAAACCCAAGGAATATCAGTATTTTTAATCACCTTGCTCCTTGCTTTGGTTTCCTTATGGCATACAAAGGAAAGAGTTTTAAGAGCATGCATCAAAGGGCGTTCAGGTGGGTAATTTGGGAGAATCCCTGAACAGCATCTCGAAGGCCTTCTCCAGATGGCACAGGGCATCTCCTGGATGACCCTGGTGATGGAAACTGAGATGCTGGTAAAGGAGGATAATGCTCTGCTGTCAGACAAGGGCAGGCACAGGCAGCTTCGGAAAAGAGTCCCAAATGCTAATACCCAAAGGGATTTTGGGAATCTAACCTCTCCGAAACACAGCAGGGTAAAGAATATCACATGGTGATAGCTGCCTCGGTGCTTATATAAATCCAAGTGTTTGGATATGGACCTTAAGGATGCACTAAAGAAACTTTTGATAGGGAAATAAAGCTTTTTACTTTGGAACAACATCTTATTCCCATGCCCTTTTTAAGCAATAAAACTATCGAGACCCTTCAGCCAGAACTAACTATACAGTAGCTGGGAGTTAGCCATTAATGAGCTTTCCCAGGCCTTTTTTCCCCCCCATTATTTTATAACCACCTTTATCTGTGGTCACTCATGTGTTTTCAGTGAGGCTGTAACTGACAGGACTAGACCCTAAACAGATTTATCCACCAAATAGCTGACCCCTAGCCCAAACACAACCAGGAGAGCTAATGACCAAAAATACTGGACTGGAACTTCCCAACACAGAGCTAAATATAAATCAGAGTCATTGAAAAAAGATACACTGACTGTATCGACAACTTCTATTTTGGGGTCTATAAAGAATAGGAATTTTCAAGATCAGATATACCCAGCTCCAAGGTACAGAGTTTCCAAGACAACAGTGCTTCCCAATCCAGCTCCCAGTAACGCTTTTTCCTAGGAAAAGTTTCTCCCATTGGGTCTCTTTCCCCCCAGAAAAAAAAACTTCTTAAAATTCTCGCTGCTTCAACACAAGGGACCCCCCAGAAGGCAGCCTGGCTTCTATTAACCTTTCAGCATTATTTTCAAAGGCAGTGGCACAGGGGAGGGAGCAGAGGAAGTTACACCCATTTGATTACTCCATCCATCTGACAACACGTTATTCAGAGAAAGTCGAGGGACAGACACAAACAAGACCAGTCCTTCCTTTTTCCTGCGCGGTGCCGCTCGCCTTCCACTCCCAGCAAGAAAACATTTAAAAATTTGCAGATAAACAGGTTAACACCCAGCTCTGGGAGCTGCCACGGGAATTCACAGGAGGATGTCGGGCTTTAAACTGACCCCACAATGAGCTGGACCTTTACCTCCTGCTACCTCTTAGACATAAGAATATACCTTTCAGCTTCCCAGCACTCTTAGATTATAGGTTTCCCTACTTGTATCTTTTACTGGCTGCATCGGTGAACACCAGCAAGGAAGAAGTCTCTCTGGTTTTGCACGACACGATGTCAGGAGCTGTGCTTGTGCAAGGCTCAAGCATTTGGCTCTTGGCATGCTGGGGGGGTTACTATCCCATGGATGCTATCAAAGCCAAATCACAGCTAAAGGCTGCCATTAGATCTTGTTCTGCAATACCTGGAGCAGAGTAAAGGGAAGGCTTTGCACTTAATGGCTTTTTCCAGAGCACTGCACTTCGTTTGTGTCAGATTTAGAAGGGAAATGTCACTGATTATTCAGTCACTAATGACCTGCTCGCAGAAGCCAAGAGCTGTACTTTTCATTAGACTGCAATGGTGATGTGCAGTCAACCATTTGCTGCTTTTCTGGCTAATGGTTGGGAGTGAAATTGTATTTGTTTCCAGTGCTCTTGTCCCACGATGTCTTCGTAGGCTTTCTGTTCTTTAATTAAAATTTCATGAAATTTAAAAGCTGATCGATTGTGGCTGGTTCCGGTGACAGCTTGAACAGTCCGAGACAAAGTCCAAGACGGGTGTGCAGTTTCCCATGAATTTCCAGTAATGCTGCTGTGCACTCGCTGGTCTGCAATGACACGTGGACGCGGAGCTGCCGTCCTCGCAGAAACCCTCCGCTGCTCAGCCAGGGAGGGCACTGAAAAGCCACAAAGGGCAGCAGGGGATAAAGGAGCAGGGAGAGAGGCTGGGGCGGGGGGGAATTGGCTCCCGTTTCTCCAAGCAGGCTGGGACACAGAAGTGATTTGCTGCTAATTAGGCTGAACAAATTTTTCAGCTAGTGTCAGTTCAGCGCAGACCCTTTGCTTACCTTTCAAAGCAGCAGCACTCCCTATCTACATATTTATTGTACTCCCTCCCAGCACAAGACAGCAGAGCTCTTAAAATATCCCCAGACTTGAGCACTGCAGGACAAAAACTCCTAGCTATATTAAAAAAAAAAAAAAAAGACTCAGCTTACTTTTTCTTGAGAGATAACACACTGCTTCAGGCTTAAAATATGCTGGTTTAATAAAGAAATAAAGGCGGTGTTAGGTGATGGGTCGGCAGGACACACCTGGGAGAGTAAAAACCCTCTGGAATGGGGAACCTGTAGCTTCTGCAGTACACGTCGTGCACCCCTGGTGCCCTGCAAATCGCACGTTTCACACCTCGCCCTGCCTAATATCTGCTCTCAACGGTCTGTTCGCAAGCCGCCTTTAGGAACAGGCTGGCTGCACGGCTCCCGGCGTGCACCGGGCACAGCTGAGCTGCCATCTGTCCATCCATCCCGGAGCAGATCTGGGGGTGTATCCCTGGAGGGCCAGCGGCCGTAGGAAGCATCCGGCTGAGCGTGGCTGGCTCCCCCCCTTCTCGCCCCGGCTGTGCCCAGCCGCAGCTGCCAGGTTTCGGGTTTGGGTTTTTTTTAGCTGGGGGCCTCCAGCTGAGATCCCTGTGCTGGGTTTGCTGGGCAGCAACGCCAGGGACTGGTGAAGCTGGGGGTAGGGATGGCTGGAACATAGTGGCTCGGGATGCAGTGGTCCACAGCAGATGGGCACACGCTGATGGGGCTCAAGGGATGCTCCCCAAGAGCCTCCCCAGGGGCTCTGCAGAGCCTTCCCAAAGGTTTCCATCCACCCAAGACGGCATCCATTTAATAAAAAGCACTTCTCTGTGATGGAGAATTCTGTGGCTTTGTTCTTATTTCAGTGACTATTAAGTGCAAACCATGTTTGCCAGCAGAGGTTAGGGCAGGGACATCTGCATCCAGTCTGCTTATCCCTCTTCCGTTTATGAGTGAAATCAAAATACCTAACCTGATCCTCTAACAGCAAACGGGCACAAAATCAGACCCCCACCTTGAAATCTCACGTAATCATCCCTATATATATCTACACATATACATATATATATATATAGACATGTACATAGATGTATATATATGTGCGTGTATATATGTATATGTGTGTATATCTATATATACAGCCAGGAATGTTATAATTCTGTATTCTGCCTTAGTCTTCCAAATCTCAGTCCAACTGCCCAGCGAGCCCGCCGTGCATTTTAAACATGTCCGTATTTCAGGACCAATTACTTTGGGTTTTGTTCTCTGCAGATAACCTCTCCCAGCAGAGCAGACCCATGGCCAAAGCCAAAGATTTCCCTCCAAATCAATCTATTCAAAAAGCAAATGCAAAGTCTTTGCTAGCTGGATTTGCCTCTCATTAGGAAGTCTTTCAAGAGATTTGTTTAAAAACTAGAAACAACCCCCAAACCTCTAGAGCATTTATCTTTATAAAATGTTGGCTTCAAGAGCACAACTGCACCTTTTTTTGCTGCAAGAGTTCCTGGGGCCAAAACAGCTGAAATGAAGTGTAGCCAGTCCCCGGTTCACAACGCAAATGGAGTTGGAGTAGAAAAGTAAACTGCGTACAGAAAACTTATCAGCAGTGACTATTCCCCTTCATTTTATTTAAAGCACTCCTTTAATTAATAACTGTTCCCTTCCTAGGACTTGCAAGGGCCTGGGGGGACTCCGGAGCACACAAACAACCCTCTCTCCATGCTACAGCATCTACGTTATATCCAAAAAAATCACCTAGAGAAGCACAGGGAGCCCCCCCCCCCTCCCCCCCCCCCCAGCTCACCCCCGTCTCAGCCAGGCCCCCGTGCTGCCCACCCCTGACCTTGTCCCCTGCCATTTACAGGAGCTTCTTGGAGTTAGATTATAATTAGGGATATTTTTTTTATTATTTTTTAAAAATTTTTTTTAGGTTTGGATGTTTAATGATTTATATAACGCTGGCACCGCTCTACACATTACGCTCTAGATTTCCCTGATTGAATCACAACGTTCATTAGGTATTTTGCTAACAGAATTTCACCAGACCATTAAAATGGATATAAGGAGTTACTGCGCCGTATCGGTGAATTAAATTCGGCTCCTGAGATGCGAAAAAGGATAGTCCTGCCTTGCATGGAGACCTGATGGCTAGTGGAGCACACAGATGTCAGACACTTTGCACACAGGTGCACGGGGATTGGCAGTAACTCCCCAATAAACATACCATTACAAGCAAAACATTGCCCTTTGATTATTTGGTTGTAGAAAGAATCATAGGATCGTAGAATGGTTAGAGTTGGAAGGGACCTTAAAGAAACCAGAGTCACCATCATCACAGAATCATAGAATGGTTTGGGTTGGAAGGGACCTTAAAACCATCCAGTCCCTGCCCTGGGACACCTTCCACCAGACCAGGTTGCTCAAAGCCCCCTCCAGCCTGGCCTTGAACCCCTCCAGGGATGGGGCATGAGGGGTCAAAGCAGCCATCAAAAATAGCAGCTATGGTGTTGTTCTTTATGTCCATCCTCTGCCCTTTAGTTACACTTTGTTTCAGTTCAGTCACTACTTAACGGTGTGTGCCTTGAATCGGGGCCGAATTATGTATTTCAATGCAACCATCATCCCAACACACATAGAATCACGGACTCATCTAGGTTGGAAGGGATCTTTAAGATCACCAAGTCCAACCATCAACCTAACACTGCCAAGAACCACATCCCTCAGCACCACATCTACCCGAATTTTAAATTCCTCCAGGGATGGTGATTCCTTCCTCGGGCAGCCCATCCCAATGTTTGACAACCCTTTTGGTGAAGAAATTTTTTCTAATATCCATCCTCAACTGCTTGGTGTAATTGCTATGCCCCAACTTAAGAGCCTGTGCTCTGGCACCATCCCCAGCACCATCAGGCTCTGTGGCACGTTACAAAAACATGGTCCCCAGCCTCCACACCCTGCAAAGGGCACGGGCTGCTGGGGTGGACGATGGCAGCAGGAGCGGTCCCTCACAGCCAGCGGGGCCAGGAGGCTCCTGTGCTGCCCTCGGGTCAGCTTCTGGGTTTGAGCATCCCCTGTGCCACCCTCACGCCGAGCCAACACACCAGCTGGTGCAAGAGGCTTATTAAAAGTCAGCCTGTCTGAAAAAACAAGCCTCAAATAAAGAATGTTCTTCCACCGGCTGCAATCTGGTGTGTGTGTGCGTGTTATTTTTTGGGTTTTGGTGGGTTTTTTTATTTTTCTTTTGTATAGCCATTTAATAAGAGCCCATGGTATATTTAACAGCATTTCAACCTTCAACAGCTCCGCGTAATGAGATAGAAACGCAATGCATCTCTCCACTGACGGGCTCTACCCAGGGAATGCAGGCACCCTTAAGTCACTATTTCTTCTTTTTGCAGCAGCAGGGTTTGATCATGTTCCTGTTGCACGTCTCCTCGCTGGAGTTTAATGTTGTCTCAGCACATACGTCCTCAGAAGCAGAGAGGAAAATACATATCCCCCGTGCCTTATTATTCCAAAGTAGGAGCAACTGTTTGCATTTGAGATCCAGTTCAGACACCATTCACACAGACCCTTCCAAAAATAAGCCTTTTTTTTATTTTTGCTTTCAAAGTCCTAAGTAATACGTTTTCAGGAGTGCAGCTGGGTAGTTTTCCCATTACAGGGATGGTGAACATTATAATTTCCCTTCCAAGGAAGAGAGCGAGTCGCAGGGGTGTCTGCACCCAGACCCAAAAAGTTCCCCTGGGAGCTGCCGGAGGGATGCAGCCTCCAAAGCGAGGATGTAGAAACTCAGAAATTCGGAAAGCAAACAGCGATGCCCATCACCTCTGCCTAAAATGTCTCAGACCAAGGCAGAGGGGGCAGCAGAAGCTGTCGGACCGCTCTCGGGTACCAGCAGAGCAGGTCTGGGATCTCTTTCTTCAGCCCAGCTCCACGGGGGAATCGCAGGGAACCGTACAAAGAGCTCCCAGAGCACTGCGAATCCCCTGGGTTCTACCCTGCCACAAACAAAAGCGCTGGCGGGCGAGGAAATCCCCGAGGTATAAACCACCATCAGCTTCTGCAAAAGGAACTAGTCCTCCCGATTTTTCCCGGATTTTCATCAACCCGTTCAGGGGATTTAAGAAAACGGACAAATCGGATGGCAATTTCTTCTGCTGCAGAACAGCTAAGGAAGAGAAGGGAAGAGGGTAAATACTGCCATTGATCTAAAGAGAAAGAGGACGAAATTAAATAGTGAATTTTCATCATAGGAAAAGGTTAACTATCAAGAGGAAGAAACCATACGGATTGGTACTAAATCCGCTGTCTAATAGATTTAGCGAGGATCTGGAGGAGGAGATGAATTTGTGAAGTAGCCAAATACAGAGATGACACAGAGATAAGTTCACCAAAGCCACAAAAGAAGCAAATGACCAGGAGAAAAGGCAGCAGAATGGGTAAATTAACACCCAAATTGGCAGATGCAAATTAATTGGGGGGGGGGGGATCAAGGTATTTTTCACATGGTTCCTAATGAACTATATTAACTAGGAAGGAGACCAGAGCATCTGAGTGTCTTGATGCTGCAATCCAGGGGAAAAAAAAAAGGGGGGGGATGGAGAGGGAGGCAAACAAGATGCCAGTCTGCTTAGTGAACGGGATAGGGAATAATAGTATTAAGATTATAACATTATTAAAATGATGCTGCCTAATCCCAGAATAGTTTTCACCTCATCTGAGTATTACTACAGACTTAAAAGGGGCTTTAGAAGAGGGTGATGAAAATGATCAAAGGATTGAAAAAAAACAACCCTGTGAGGACAGAAAAAAATACATGAGATTATTCATTTTAGGATGGTCATAATAATAGGGCTCATGATGAAAAGCATATAAAATAGAGTGATATAATGAAAATATATCACAGACTTCCATTCTTCTTGTCTCAAAATATAGGAGTAAGTAACCATTCAATTCAAATACTAATTTGAAACTGATAAAAGGGAAATGTGTCACACAGAAAGAGTATATTATTTCCCTGAATTCACTGCCACGGAAAAACACTGAAATGATGAATTTGAACAATGCAAAAGAGCTGGAAGGTGCTGCAAGCACCAAGGCACCATGAGATGATGGGACAAGTCACCACCCCGCTGGTGGTCCCTGGCCTCCTGTGGGTTGGCAGTCCTTTTTCCTCCCATTGTTTGGGAGAAAGACCCCAAATTTCTGTGTCTCTCCTCACAACTTAATTAGGAACACTGCAGCTTTCTTCTTCAAAGCAAAGCTAATTCATTAGCAATCTAATTATTTACCTGCGTAGCACAAATACAGCTTTCGAAGCATTTTTCCTCTCATAATGGAAAGCAAAGGCTTTGTTCTTGGTGGGCTTTTTAATACCCTTTATTTGATTGGGGAATAAAAACATGCTGAAAGTGAACAAAATAAAGCATTACAGAAATCATGGGTCATTAAACGTCAAAATAATTGCAGCTCTACAGGATTTTTAAGGGAAGGCATCACATAGGCAAACCTGGGTGAGGGGTGGAAAGAAAGGCAGGAAAAGGGGAGTGGGAAAGGCTGGGAATTTAAAGAGGTGGTCAGTCCTGTGTGTGGTTTAAAAGAAGATACATTTGCCTAAACCACCTTCCATTCTGATGGCATGGAAGGGAAAATGCTGTAGGATGCACTTAAGGGCAGCAGGAACAGGGGAAAGCCTGTTGTTCTCTTGTATTGAAAATGCACTTGCAGGAACCCATGGAAGCCTCTGATTCACTGAATTATTAGAGTTGGAAGGGACCATAGAGATCATCCAGTCCAACTCCCCTGCTGAAGCAGGATTGCCTGGAGCACGTTAGAGCATGCCTCATCCATGATTGTCAAGGTCTGGGCACACGGGTCTCGGTGCTGGCTATGCCATAGGTTGTTTCACTTGCCACTTGTGACCATCAGCTTCATGCTGGGCTGCAAACCATCACACACAATAAAATCCCAAATTGGATTTGCTTGGCTCTCACCACTTGCAAACCCTCAGACTGGATTTCTCTCCCTTTTGCCTCGTTTCTCACAAAGAGTACCAAAGCCAGTCAGAAAACCTCACGGACTGAAACAGCCCTGAAGAAAGTGCTGATGCCTGGAGGGTGCAGGACCTCGTTCCTCTGGGTGCTGGTAAAGCCCAACTCTGGAGCTTGAAAGAAGCAGAAAATCCTGAAGCAGAGCTGCCACCTCGCAGTCTAACAGGAAACCCCTTTTTATTACAACCTAATTATGTTAATAGTGAAACAGAGACCTTGTTCCATCAAACCCCAGAGCACCCCACGCATCCCACTCTGTGCCGTAGCACTAATGGCTCGCAAGTCGAGCCGAAAGGAAGCCCTCCAAGAAGGGAAGCCGATCTTTGCAAAGGTCACTGTGTTAATCATCACGCCCTTTCTCTAGCAGCAGCTGTCACTAATTGCCTGTGAAGGAGTTGAAATGAAATTCCTGTTAATCCTCCTCCCGACATTACTAAAACCCAACATCATCATCATCATCATCATCCCCCCTCCACAAATGAACCACCAGCGCTTCGCAGCTGATGGACAAGCTCAGCCCGTCTTGGGAGAGATGTGACAGTGGTGGGTGGAAAAAGCAGCTCCACTTTGCAAATTAACAGATAGCTTATTGATTAGCAGCAATAAGGGCCAGGACAGTATTTCCCCATCTCCTTGTACTATTGACCATCGCACTCGTCATTCCACTGAAGTTACCACCAGACTCCGAACAGCCAGAATCCTGGAACAGGGGGAATTTGTTTAATCAATAACATACGAAGCTTTTGGCACGGCTGAGCATATGAAATAATTTTACAACAGCAAAATAAAGTAGTGCTGCATTATAAATCAGAGAGCACATATGGAAAAGTTAAAGTGATGTACTAAGTCACAGGGATATCAAGGAAATCACAGAAGTTCTGGCTGGAGTCCCTGGCTCCGCTGATGTTAATAGCTGAGAACTTCAATGCAAGTCAGGTTTGACTTCTTTTTCCAAAAGAGTAACTCATTTGCAATGCATGCGACTGCATTAGAGTGAAAGGATATTTAGAGCAGTCCCTTCGCTCCACTGTCTATGTAAATTGTACATCTCGTTTACCTACAGACCCTCAGCAGCCAGGAGATGACAATTTCCCCATTGTACCCGTGCCCGATGGGACGCGGGATCGCGCTGGTGGGGAACAGCAGATTTTTAAATCACCACATGCTGGTCACGGGATGGGCCGATATGAATTGCATTTTGGTTTAGTAGTCTTAAATAATTTGCAGAATGCTTAAAATAAAATGCATACAGAACCTTTTAAAAATTACTCAGCGTTAGTATTTGAAATATTTATCCCCCAGGGTGCAGGCTTGTAACATGAGCACTTAATGGGGTACATTTTCTTCTCTCCAGAGAAAAAACAAGACATTGCCATTAAATAGCACACTTAGACCAACTATAAGCGTTGATGCTATCTGAGGGCTCCTGTTTCATTTTATATGCTAGGATAGTTCCTGGGAAGAAAAACATACCGCTAAAGGAGTAGGAAGACCCACTTCTCCCTTTTCTCATTCAGCAGCCCAGAAAACATGAGAAATGGTTATCAAATAATGCCAATACCCCCTCCCACAGAACCACACCAGCCACCTTTAGAGTGAGAAAAACTCCCTTATTTCTTCCCCTTGCAGAAGACGCATCACTGAAGTATAAGAAGATGGAGTTCCCAGCTTGCTAGCAACAGCAACCTGTGGTAATTTAATTTTTCCCTATCTGAAAAGGCGAGGACCAGCGCAGAGGTAGGTGGCCCTGGTTCCATATCCGACACTGTGCCCGGAGCAGGGTTATTCCAGCAGATGGGCCCCGCTGCGAGGCCACACAGATGCCGGCGATGGCACAGCACAAGCTGGGGGCTGCAGGACATTTCAAGGGTAGAAAATCAACAGCTGGGGGAGGAGGAGGAAGAGGATGCTGACTACGCGGGTGTCCTACTGCTAAGACCTTTGGTTGATGATGCCTGAAAGCTTCTCCTGTGCTGAGCCCCAGGCAAGGGTGTCATGAGTGGCTTTTGGCCATCTAAAGCCAGGGTGCTCCCCACGCTGTGCCTCTTCAGATGCCACCAACACCCACGCAGCCCTGGGGTCCGCCGTATCCATGAGCTGGTCCAGCTGGAAAATTAAGCATCCTTCATCGTGGGATTAATTTTCGGCCAGACCATCCTGCTGAGGGAGCGGGCGCTGCAAAGGAAGCACAGGGGAACGAGGATGCCATTTTGGCCAACGGCCCAAAGGGAGAGCAGTTCCAGCGCCTCGTGAAACCACATCCTCAGAGGTTTTGCTTTCTCGCAACGTCAGGTTTACCTAATGGCTTAAAGACAACGCGCCGAGCCTTTACAGTATGCTGCTTACCACCTCCGAAAATAGGTCTGCTTCCCGCAGCCTGGGACCGCAAGACAATGGTATTTATGCTTAATTTCACGACTGTTCCTAAAGTGCTGCTCAGCCCTGGTGGGGGACGCCGCACGCTCCCCGCCAGCAGTTCACGCCTCTCAGTTCCTTCAAACACGTCTATTTAAATGCATTTGGGTTTTCAGTGTTTCACACACCATTACCTTTACTGGTGGCGTATATAAGGTAATGCTAATTGCTACGTGGGCTGCTGTGGCTCGGTTTTCCAGACTTCCCACCCAGAGGGAAGCTATGTTACAGAAAGATCCCGTTTGGCATGTTTAGGTGCCGCAAGGAGAACGGAAGACGGATGGGCTGCCTGCTGCAAGGAGAGGAGCCCCCGTCTCCCCGCAGGAACCCCCAGGGAGAGTTTTCCACAACAAAACCATTATACCTTGGGGCAGCCCAGAAAGCACCAGTGCAGCCGTATGTCCTCACTGGAGCACGGGCGGGATGAGGTTGGATGGGGCTGTCCAGAGAGCAAAGCGCTCCTTGGGATGAAATCAATGGACCAACTGGTTTTATACCAGGAGAGGAGGATTTGCTGAGATGGTGAAATAGCCCAGATGTTGTTAAACTCGGGGAGGTGCGAGGAGAAGACAAGAGAGAGCACAGAGCTTGGCCAAGCTGGAAGGAGGAATCACAGAATCACCCAGGTTGGAAGGTACCTTTTAAGATCATCTAGTCCAACCAATGAAAAAAGAAACAACAACAACAAAAAACCCCACACAAACCCCACACCACACCCAAAACAACACCAACCCGTGAACCCGTGCTGGCTGGGCATGGCTGGGCACACATCAGCTTCCCTACCCAGGATCACCACGGGGCCTTGCTGTGAAAAATCTAATCCAATTTCCCTCTTCTTTAGGGAGAAAACTTGGGGCAGTCTGTCAGATACAGCAGCAACGTGGAAGGAGTGGATTCAGAGCTGTGTCACAATCTCCAGCAAACCCATGTCTGAGGAGGAGCAGTGCAGATGGGTAACCTCCAACGCTGGCACGGACTGGAAGGAGTGGTTCAAGATACACAGCCTCTTTTGGGGAACTCAATTGTTTAGATTTATGACCATGGAAAAACAAAGTGTACAAACTCTAAGATCATGACTTTGTACGTAGCTATTTATGACAATGAAGATACTCCTAAAAGGCTCCCATGGCCATGTCCTGGTGGGAGAAGGGACATTCTCCCCACTAAAGCCTGGTGGGAGAAGGGACATTTTGACAGCCTTATAAATCAGTACACTGGAAGAAATATCTTAAATTGTCCATAACAAATCAGTGTAAGCAAAGATACTGACGGGATCTGGATGCTGTCAGTGGGGCTGAGTGTTCATTAGCCCAACGTTGGTGTGGACCAGCACAGCTCCCCACAGAGCCGCCCAGGGATCCACACCACCTCCTGGGTGCCTATCCTTGGGCACTGCCCAGAGGTGACCAAACCACTTAAAAAGCCATAACTGGGGTCAGGATGACCACGCAGCCCTGCTTTGGCATCTCTATGCCCCAGCCACGTCCCCTCTGGGGACCGAAACGCACCCTCTGCCAAAAACCACCTCCCTGCAGTACTGGCACCGCTCGTTTGCAGCCCGGCCAGCACACGTTGCCTGGAGCTAATTCCCTGAATATGTTTTCCTGAGGAGAAGCCCAGCAGCTGTGTGTGTGCGTGTGTGTGTGGTATATCACATTTCGGGGGGTGGCATTTGTACACCCCTTCCCCAGCACAGATTTGGCAGGCGGCCGCGGAAGCGCCCGGGAACGGGGCAGGATGCTCAACCGGCCCCGCTACACCTGCAAAGACAAATACATTCCTCACTTTAACATCAGACAGCAGACTAAAAATGAAGCTACAAGAGCATTTCGCCGCACGTGAAGGGAAATTCATTCTGCTGCTAATGCCCATAACTTCCCTACTGAGAGTAATGGGTATCAACAGGAGAACAGACATCTGAGAGTGCTAAAACGTGCACTGCCTTTTTCCTAGAATTGTGTTGGGTCTGCTCGCAAGACAGAATCGCTGAGTTCTTCTCTCTCCCCAATCCTCAAGCTGACGTAAAATGCCCACGTTTTAATAGTAAGTGTGATTAACCATTAGCATAAATTACCAGGGCTATAATGAAGTCTCAGAGAAAAAAAAAAAACAAACCAACAAAACACAACTCGATTGTTTCTTTGGAGCTGTGTTCCAGTTATACGCCAAGTTACGTTTCAGTTTAAAAGAAAAGCAACTCCTGTGCCAGGTATCAGATAAGAACTCAAGTCTAAATGAGGCTGGAAGTCCTTCCCCACCTTCAAAATCCATAAACCTACGTGTTATTTATGAACAGCACACTATGGGGACTGGCTGATCCCCCGGAGCTGAAGAAGAGGAGCCAGATGATCTTCCAAAGAAGAAGGGAAAGGAGAAAAGCCAGCTCAGTTCCTCAGCCAGGGCGAGGATTTATGGATAGGAGCGTTTTTTAACTTTGACTTCTTCAGCAAGGAGACCACTCGCACACGTCTTGCTGTTCAAAGGACATCTTGTGCGTATGAGCAAATTTGTCCAAATCATTTTGGCTCCGGCCGCGGTAGTATGTTTAGGACACGACTTCCAGATGTGTTTTGTATCCCCGTCAGTCCGGCTGCTGCCTCAAGCCAAGAGAGTTATATAAGCTGCAAAGCTTAATTGGATTATTTAGCCCAAATTGTTGGCTGAGAGGCAGCAGGGCCAGGGAACCGGCCAGGGAGCTTGGAGAGGACCTGGAGCATGGACAGGACCTGCACCACCACCGGCTTGGGGGGGGACACACAGGAGGGAGCATGAGCCAGCAAATAAATGATGGGATTCATAAAGCAAGACTGGCCTCCCCACCTCCCTCAAATGTTTTCTTACGCCTCCCGTCCCTTTTACAGAGGGTCTATTAGCTGCTATTTTATTAGAGGTATATTTTCCTATTTCAACAACAATTAAAACCAGAACGCAACAAGCATTTAGAAGACACGAGCCTCTCCTCCCCACACTAACAAGCATTTCCTGACTCTGCAGCTCCACAACATGGAATAATACATCCAGCAGCTTAGTTTTTCCCACAATAATATTTTCTCCCAAACTTTGGCTGTTGCAGCAGCTTATTTTCCATTTAAGGGCATAATCCTGCTTGTGGGATAACCCATCCCAGCGGATCTTCACAGATGTAGTTATTAGGGCAAAGTCCTAAAAAAGAAAAGTGTTGCAACTCTCCTTGGGAAGAAATCAAGAAAAGAGAAGAGAGAGAAACTGAAGACTTTCCAAAACCGCTGTAGCTATCAAAGTGTGCCAGAATGTTTTTTGTTCCTTTTATTTTTAATAAAGCTGGATAGTTGAGTCAGAAGTTAACACGAGTCTA
This sequence comes from Gallinago jamesoni, assembly GCA_025769975.1. Lineage (NCBI taxonomy): Eukaryota > Metazoa > Chordata > Aves > Charadriiformes > Scolopacidae > Gallinago > Gallinago jamesoni. The sequence goes on from JAOQGH010000051.1 coordinate 45,376,870, forward strand.
TCAACTGACACTGTAAGCTTTGAGCAGGTCGCCTACTCCGCTGGTTAAACAAAGGGTATGTGCATGCTGGAGTTACTTAAACCCTTGCCACCAGGTCCTGGATGGACTTTGTGTGGCTTCACTACAAATAATAATAATAATAAATAATAATAATAATAGCAGCAGCCTGGCATCCTTCTCTGCCCCTGCTGACAACATTCCCACCGCTCTCCACCAGGCAAAGTGCCATTAGGATAAATCCAACAGATTAAAACAACGAGAACAGCACAACAGGCAGGGATGTGCTGGGTTCTGCTGGAAGCAGCTACACAGATCCCAGGCTCGGAGGGAGGATGTGCCTCTTGGCACCCCAGCTCTGCCCCCCAAAGCATCCCGCACACAACAAAATCTGCTCCCCCCCCAAAAAAATCCGGGGCAGTGAAGCCCCACCGCCTGCATCTCTGCTGCAATTCCTTACGAATATTCCCCTGAATGAGGAGCTTCGCTTGCCCTGCAGTGCAGAGTAATAGTAAACAGCAGTGGTGACCAAAAAGCTATTTACAGAAGGGCTCTCTGCTACCATCCCATGATTACTAGTTATGGAAATTTAAAAATAAAAATTAAAAAAAAAAGAAAAAAAAAAAGAATACAAAGAGAGATTTCCACAGGGCACAGCAAGCCATACAATTTGTACTGTGCTTGGACTTGGTAAGTCAAAATCCAAGCGAATATTTACAGCACTCTAGTTCTCCCTTAAACTTTATTTTTCTTTACTGCATGTGTTTTATGCCCTGGGCGAGCTGCAGCGTGAGGCTCTCCCCGGGAGTGATGGAAAGCAGAACGTCGGCACAAACCCCCCCACGTTATCTGCAGTAAGAGCTTCAACAAATTTGTGTAATACCCAGCATTAGGGAAATGGATTTCCAACCAGAAGAGCAGTTGGCAGGATTAAACAAGTAGAAAAGCACATGCACATAAAAAAAAATAAAAAATTAAAAAATATAAATCAGGAGGTCTGCACACGAGCTAATGGAGCGAGCAGAGAATAACTGGGCATGCTCCCTGGGCTGAGGGACAGACAGTAATGTCTCATTACGGGAGAAACAAATACAATAAAGATGAATATTCCAGCTTCCCCTGGCTACATTCT
>JAOQGH010000051.1:45378957-45400748 GCA_025769975.1 Gallinago jamesoni
GAAGTTCTTCCTCATATTTGAGTGGAACTTCCCATGTTCCAGCTTGTGCCCGTTGCCCCTCGTCCTGTCACTGGGAAACACTGAAAACAGTCCAGCTTCATCCTCCTTCAACCCACACTTTAGATACTTGTAAGCAATAATAAGGTCTCCCCTCAGCCTTCTCTTCTCCAGGCTAAAGAGCCCCAGCTCTCTCAGCCTTTCTTCATCAGGGAGATGCTCCAATGCCCCCCACCATCTTCGTTGCCCTACGTTGGACTCTTTACAGCAGTTCCCTGTCTCTCTTGAACTGGGGAGTCCAGAACTGGACACAGTATTCCAGTTGTGGCCTCACCAGTGCAGAGCAGAGGGGGAGAATGATCTCCCTCGACCTGCTGGCCACACTCTTCCCTATGCAGCCCAGGATTCCATTGGCCTCTTGGCCACAAGGGCACATTGCTGGCTCATGGGATAGTTTACTATCCACCAGGACCCCCAGATCCTTCTTCTCAGAAGTGCTTTCCAGCAGGTCCATCCCTAACCTATATTGGTATCTGGTATTCTTCCTCTCCAGGTGCAGGACCCTACACTTGCCTTTATTGAAGCTCATTAGGTTCTTCTCTGCCCAAAGATCCCCACCGTCTTCCTTCCCACAGCAAGGACATCACACTGAGGGACAATCTCTTACCAGGATGAAGGAGGGAGCAAAGGAGGAAGCACCTTTACTCGATTAAACCCCAGCTTTGTCTGAGCTGGCTGATCCTCGTGAAGAACATCCCTTGGTCGCTCCCCCAAACAAAAGGAAACGTCCTATGTGTGCAGGTGTTGGAAATGGGAGTGCGGAGACACCGTGCCCAGGAGTCTGCTGGATGCTAAAACATTAAAACCTGTGGCTCTACTCAGTTCTGCACCTGCAGTTCCCACCTGCGCCTGCAGCTGGGAAGGGGATGGATTCGGGGAGGGGACCATGGTGACAGGAGCTGGAATTGTCCCAGGCAATGGCAGTACCGCTCACATATGGGGACTGAAGGTGGCTGCCAGTCTCGTGCCTCTTGCAATCCCAAGGAGACCTTTCTGGATTAAAAATATGTTTAATTAGGAAATAAATTATCAATTATGTATAGTAATTTTAGCCTTAAGAAGAAGCATGAAGCAGCCAATCACTTTTACCCCACTATAACTAGGGGGAAAAAAATTAATTTTAAAATAAACCTTTGCTTGGCAAAGTTTTCCTGCTGCCTAAACCAAGGCAGGGATAAGCTCAGTGATGACTTGAGGTGCAATAGAGCTCTGCAAAGGTGAGATCTGGAGCTTTGGCCAAACCCCAGCTGCAAACTCTAGAAATCCTGCTGCCCCAAAATCCCTTGGATTCAAGCACTGGAGACAAACCTGTGCCAAGAAGCAGCTGTTTCTATAGAACATAACTTAGGCTTTTTGAGTGTTTTGTTTTGTTTTGTTTTGTTTATTAAAGCTTCTTTACTGTATATTTATTCCATCTATAATGTCCCCTTGCCTTGCATCTCCATTCTGAATTATTTATCATCAGGTATCACATTCATTTGCATACTTTATGAGGTGCAAAAGAAATGATTAGTCATTACATATTAGACTTTCCCAAACCATCTGTGCCGGGCTCTGCAGCAGTTTTGTTTTAGTTTTTTTTTTCTCTAATACTTGGGGGGGGGGCAAAAAAAAAATATCCAAGGGGAGAATGGGATTTGCTGAAAACTCAGAGTAAAATAGTCCACACACTTGCTGATAGCAAAGGCTTATTGCTCCGTTATAGCCGTGCTCCGCAAGGAACACAGACTATCATCTTCGGCGTAATTTAACCGGCGATACAAATTGCAAGCAGTATTATTTCAAAGACCTTTATTTATTGATTAGAAACAAAGTCCTTATCCTCTTCCTGCTCCCTCCTTGAGTCGTGCTGATTGCACACAATAGAGAGCTATCACTCAAAGAGCCAATTAAGTCAACTTCTGAAAGGTAATTGAATAGCTGAAATTCTTAGTGCAATATTGTACTGCATTATCTTGATTGCAGCAAAGGAAAACAAAGCAGCCGGAGCAATAAAAATTAGAGGATGAGGCACTAGCCATAGGTAGGAATACCGAAATGGATGGTCCCATTACCAAAAAAAAAAAACCCAAAACGGATTATTTTCCTTCTGTGGTTACTTCTAACCCTTGCTAGAGGTGTGAGAAGGAAAAAAAAAAAACAGCCTTGGGCTTATTTATTTTCTGCACTTGGCAGGACTTCATGAGGGATAGGCTGAGCTGCTGACCGGGCACAGAGAACAGTGGTGGCCATGGTCAACCCACTACATCCCGTCCCGGGGAAGAACACAATATCTGAGTGTCCCATACTCAGCTGAAACCTTTGATAAAAGCATTTCTTGTGGCTGGGGCTTTATGAAGATAAAGCCTTCTGTACGGATCACCCACACCTAGCAGAGGGGTTCACACCATTCTCCAGCAGAGCCACTACAGACCTTCTTTCTTCTGCTCTCCTGGCTACCTTCAAAAGTACCTGGAGGATTTTAGATCACCTCTGGGACTTCCAGACTGTGGCCCAATTGGGCTAAAGCGAGAGTAGAAGTTTGAAACCTGTTGGGAAGAAGGGCATAGCTTCAGTCCCTCAGGAAAAACAGGCTTGAACAGAAGGTTAAAAAAAAAAAAAAAACAGGGAGAAATTGATGGTAAGCCTGCCAATACTCAGAAGTTATTTAAAATCACTCATTTAAATGCAGTAAAAAAACCACATCACAAACCGAGTGCAGAATCCTCAGGAACTTGCAGTCACCGGCTGTACGTGGTCAAAATTCACCATCAATTTCCGAGGAGCTACTTAAAGTCACAGCACTCAGGCTATAAAGCATTTACATGGGCACATAAAAAGGAAGCTTTTTCCCCAAGTAGGAAAAGAGGCGCCACAAAACATAAACCCCCCTCCCTCTTCTGCGTCGACAGCAGGCTCTGGTGTGACCCACCACTCCTGTCCTCCTGCCCCTTCATCCATCTGGGTTTCCACAGCAGTGGAAAAAATCAAAATCCACCCATCCAAAAAATAATAATCAATCCACCCATCCTTAGAGCAAATTAATGGCCAACTGCTGCTTTGGCATTGTCTGCCTCCCCACACATGTATTTAGTCTAGCACCAGGAGCTTTGCTGAAGAACATACAGCTGAGGAGGGCGAGATGCTGCAGCATCTCGGCTTCGGGTATGTGGATGCTTTCTCCATCCATCCTCCCGGTGGCTACCAACAGCATTCGAGGTCCCTGCTCTGACTCCATAGACGTTCCATCCCAGTACAGACAAGCAGAGACCTCCCAGAGCAGCCCAATAAATGTCATTGCTCTGCCAGTGGAGAAATGCAAACCCACCCTCCTGTAGATGTGGCTTCTGTGTTTGAGGGGCTGCTGGAGGGACGGTCAGAGGGAGGTTCCAAAGGGATTTATGCACCTTGCAGGTTGGGAACCCCTCCTCTGCCTTGACTTCCCACCTGGGAAACAGCCTGAATGACACCCAGCCAACTTCATAGAGGGCTTTGCTTTTAGTGAACCCACCTCTAGGAGTCCAGTCCCACCACCCTCACTGTGCTGCCCTGGGGCCATGGGAGCTGTCAGTCTGAAACAAAACGTCCATTAATCCATTGGGAATCTGGCAGTATCATGGAACTAAGCCCTGAAATACACGTGGTACCAACGTTTCCCACCGTCCACCAGAAATACAGCATCAGCACACACCACCGAGTCCTGCCCAAACCTCTGCCCTTAGTCATTTTTGTCCTTTGCTCCTCGGTTTATTCTGCAATTGTCTCTGCAATTCCCACTGAAAGACGGGACACAATTTAAAGAACTTGAAAAATTTTTTCAAACTCAAATGGTCCTTACCCCAAAGAAGCCAGAAGGAAGCCTACACGCTCAGATGCGCCCCAGGAGACCCAGTCCTCAGACAATACTCTCCATGAAATGGGAGCTTTAGTTTTTCTTAATCAGACTGAAAACTCATCAAATGCAGCAAAGCACCAGCCTCTCCTTGGCCGGTCTATACTTGAGACTTGTTCTATCTTTTCAAAAGCTCTTTTCAGTTACACAATAAAAAATAAAAATCTATAAGGACTGTATCTAGAACGGCTCCAAAAATTGTTCGTACTTTCCCCGAGAGCTTACGGCAACTCACGTAGGAGCCAAGAGGACGAATGTTTCACGGAGCAGTCACTGCACATAAATATTGGCCCTGACCCAGATGCACCGTGAATACAATTACACCCTCACATCAATCACTGGGACACTCCAGAAACACTGTTCGTAGAAAACAAACAAAGAAACAAACAAACAAACAAACCTAGGTAAGCTCAAAATGAGGAGCTATTTGACATTCTAGTGAGCAGCTTCACCTTATAATCAGTATTTCCCGAGACACGTTGTGCTGGTTCGTGTTCTGATAACAGGGCTGTGTAACCCCACCAGTCCAGGGGGGGTACAAATCGTGGCTCCCAACCAACCCCTGGCGAAGAGCAGGATTTGTTCATTGCTCGCTGCTGAACGGTTATGTGCATTTTCATCCCCACCTCAAACACAATTTGGACCACGGCAGATGCTTCCCGTAGCGCAGGCTGCCTTCGGACGAGAGTTAATTCAGTTTGAGCACGGCAGCAATGAAGGAAGGGATTTTAAACAAATTTTTTCTGCTTCCTCTCTTAAGCTTGATGCTGCAGAGGTAAAAAAAAAAAACAACAACAAAGGAGGCAATACTGAACGGAACAGCTAAACCTGCCTCTCCCAGCCTCCACGCTGCGTTCACACCAGCTTCCCTGCCACTAAAGATCCCCCCTCTCTGTGACACCAGCCTGCATCAAAAAGAAATTAAATTATTTCAATGAGGTTCTTCTGGAGGAACAGTATCTCCAAGAGGACAATATGCCTCTTGTTTCAGGCTGCTTAAATTTCACCCCCCCCCCAAAAAAAATAGTTTTGCAGGAGCATGCCCCCTTTCTCCTCTCCCCTTGGTATCCTCAGCAGCTTCCTCCTGTTACGTTAACGAGTAGATCATTATTTCATCAGCTGCAATCAAAACCTTCCATAAGGCAAGATCCAACTGCAATTTCACATCCACATGGTTGCCCACCCTGAAGAGCCCTGAGACACTCTTAACGAGTTGTATGCACAGGCATCGTCGCTTCCCCCATCAGCGGAACGGGCTCGGGAAGCAACAGCCGCTTCAACAGTGGTGGAGTAGTTTAAGGGGAAAATAAATACCATAAATAATTGAAACCACAGCGAGAATTGTAGGCAGAGCAGAGGGAAAGAGGGCAGCTCCGAGGAAGCTGGCAGCAGGAGAAGAGATAAGGACTTCTCCTGGAAGCCAAACTAAACAAAGAGTGCAATATAAATGAGTCCACACCTTTCCACCGGTGCGCCACGCCACGTACCAGAAGACAAAAGAAGTTCTTGACCTTTTCTGCACATCTGGCAATCCAAATTTTAAGCACCTACGAGCCCTCTCTTGCCAACATCTTCCCCTTTCCTCCTCTCTCCGAATCCATAGGCCTGATGCAAACGACCCTCACGCTCATCCCTGCCTCTGCAGCAACCTTGGCCATGAAACAAAGCTGATGAGTAGATATGGATTTTAAATGGCCCATTCTGCCATGGATGACCGCCCCACCTACACAAACCCGCTTCTCCTAGCCCAGTGGAAGGCTTCTCCATGCACCCAGCATGTTCCAGGCACACCAGAGAGGATCCCCCCTGGCTGGGGTTTCTGGGCACCACGGGGTCACCATCAGGGTGAAACAACCACCTTGGGTTTGAAGGCTTTAAAAATAATTAACCAGCACTCTGGAACAACAGATGAGTGCTTGAAGTTTCGATCACCTCCTGCTACGAAGGGCTAAAGGTTGTCATTTTGCCTAACCTTTAGCTATTACAGCAATACTTCCTGACCTGCATTTTAGAAGCTATGAACCACAGCCCAGACAACAGCACTCAGGCTAAGCGATCCGCCACTGTCTTGACAGATTTCCAAAGAGACATGAAATATCTGCCTTTCTCAAGTGACTTGCAGGATGCATGGGCAGCGAGCTCTGCAGATATCCAGGAAAACACACCACTTCCCTCTGGGTACAGCTCACCCAAGCAGGAGATGGCAGGAGGTAGTTTATTATGCTCTACGGAGGTGACACTTGGCACAACGGCTCCAGGTACCACTTCATCACAGCACAGGGTTGAGCAAAGGAGACTTCAACCAGCAACTCGGCTGACCAGACACCTTTAACGAGGAGCAAGTAATCAAACTTAGAGAGTGGTTCATTCAAAGGGCATGCGGTGATATCAAGAATCAGATAAAAAACCCCATTAAGATCTCCATGGAAGCCCCAGGAGCATGTGGGAGGGCTGGTGTTCTCAGAGATAAGATGGACATCTTGCCCTACGCAGCAATTCATCAATTTTTAGGGGGTCAACTGCCAGACCTCACCAGACTCTTGCAGAATGCCGGTGGTTTTAGGACAAAAGGCTGTGCCAGGCACCACTGTTAAATTCTGCCCTGCTCCTACAGCTGCAGGGCTAGTGACTGTGACCAGGAGGTGAAGAAACCTTGATACTGACCCTTCTGTGTGAGCAATTCAGTTTAAGAGCTGCTGTTCAAGAAGCATGTCACCAAGACGAAAGGTGACCACAGTTCTTAAATGTATTTAGTTTCTTAAAGAGTCTTCTAGAGGCACCAAGGATCCCACGTACTCATCTTTCTACACACAGCCCTCCTAAGCAAGTGCCTTATTGAGGTGTGCCTAATTGTACATCAGACCCTCTTGCAGCCTACCTGTCCCAAATCCATGCCTGGTACAGCGGCACTGAGCTTCGTGTGACTTGAAGGACATCCTCCAGTTGGTTGTGTGAGCCAAGTCTGGTGTCAAGAGCAATCCCTAGCCCAGGGGACAAATGGACATGCCAACTCCTTGGATTTCAACACAAGATTTGCCCTTGTAACCTCTCTGCACACATGAAGAAGTTTGGAAACCCAAGACCACCGTGGACAAGCCAGCATTTCTTGTTTGACTCCTCAGCAAAAGCGAGGAAGCCCTTCTGTACTTCCAAGAGATGTCTAAGCCTTAACTGTACTGCCATGCCAGCAAGAAAAGAAAGGGAACCTTCTGATTCGAGAGGGTCTGCTGCCGAGAAACTACATTTGGGCACTCTCCACGTGGTAAATGATGGAGCCCTTCCCCAACAAGACAGCTGTGCACAGCATCTGTCCTCCAGTGTGCAAAGGGATGATGCTGGCTGCTCATCTTCCTCTTCCAGCTGGAGGAAGGCTCACGGGGAGCCATCTCAGCTGAAGTCCCCGGACCTGGCTCCCGCGGTGGGATGCCCAGCCCAGCTCACCGAAGGATGCCGCAGCTGGTTCAGCCGTGCCGCAGCTCGCTTGGTGCGAGGCTGGAGAGAAGCAGCTCTCTGACAGCTGGCAAACGCAGCTGCCTGCAGCTGATGGGGGACAATCAAGAACCAGCCGCTTCTTAGAAATGCATTTCTGTCGCCCGTACCTCCCCAAAAAGCAGATTTCCTCCCACCACGGGGTCACAGAGAACAGGGATCCCGTAACACGGATCCTTCAACTGATCTGACCTCATCCAAATGTCACGGCCGCTGTCAATACAAAACTGTTCCCTTCCACTTCATCCATGGGGCACCCGTTAGGTTCAAACACAAAGGCAGCAAAGAGCCTACAACAAGAGCCTCATTAACTGACTGTAACTGGATTTGTTTTGGAGCACAGTTCCATCTCCCCCGCGCTGCAAGGCAGAGCTCTTGCTGGGGGAAAAAAAAAATGGATCAAATTAAAAAATATCTCACATACCTTAATATTGCAAGCAGCTCTTCCACCAGACTTAAAACAACAGCATCACCAGATGTGAAAGGGAGAAAAAAAAAAAACAACAACAACCCAGGAAGTCTCCCAAAAGAGCAGACCAAATGAAAAAAGAACAGGATGAAGGAGGTTTCAAATCTGCCCTGGAGAGAACGTGTGTCGCAGCTTTAACCTGCTGTAGGGAGAGGGGGAAAAAAGGAAACAGGATAGCAGAGACCAGAAATCAGATTCATAAGGACCAACCAGGTAGATAAAAGATAGATGATCACCAAGCGACAATGGCTATTTTGGAAGCAGCTAACTTCTGAAAAGGTCTAGTCAGCTTTAGAATTTCATACACAGAAATTAGTGTCCACATAAGAGTACTCTCCTGAAAGGACAGGATTTAATGCAGCCGAGATAATTATCTAGATCCTTCTTTATCCCATTAGTGGTTTTCATTCGCATCCTGGAACACCATAAGCGGATTGTTCAAGAATTATTTGCCATCCGCTGTTTCAATCCCGATTGGAATTATCTTTATACCTCGGTACAAAGAAAAGAGATTACATCCCAGCCAGGGCTTGCTGCAATGCCCTCTTTCCTGAGGCTCCTTTTATCATTTTTGCTCTGCAAGGTGATGAAAAGAATCAGAAAACAATTGTCACGGACATGATTTTGCCCTCTCTCCCTCTTCCTTCCCCCGCCCATGTGCTGGGGAGGAGGAGGAGGAGGAGGAGGAAGAGGAGATGCTCTTCCCACCGCATCCCCTGCGGGAGATGCACCGCTGCACCTGCACAGGGACAAAGCTCAACGAGACTTAGTCATCAAAGCACCCAGGATGGGATCCAGAAACGCTCCCAGCTCCCTTTCGCGCCACGACCCGCTAATAAAAAGAACAAGGGTGAAACTGTGAAAAGCAATTAAACAAATGACTTGACGCAAGAGAAAGAAGTGGGATTCACTGCACTAGAGCTCCCAGGGGCGGATGCTTAACGTCGCGCTTCGTGCTCTCCAGTAACGTATGTCGCCGTGTAAGCTCCGAGGGAGATAAAAGCCAACGTCATCCACACAGCCAACACCATCCCTTGCTTCAAGGCCTAAAGCAACAAGAAGCCAGAACTCCCCTCCCAGCCACTCTAACCACCTGCCAGGTTTTATATTTATGGAAGAACTGCATCTCCTTCCAGGTAGGGCAAGGACACATCTCCCCGGGGGCACCCGCAACTCTACCCAGGGGTGGGGAAAGATGCTTGGACCACACAAAAACTGTCCCTCCTCCTTATAGAGACATACAGATGTAGGTATTCAGGCCTGACATGAATAGGAATGCTTTTTTTTTTTTTTTTTTTAAAAAGCATGCTTTACAGCTGTGTAAATGAGATCTGTAGGAGAGCTGTCTCTATAAACGAGTCATTAAAAGGAGAAGGGGGGGGCACAATAATAGCAGGTGCCAATTACTCAGCTCCCAGCAGAGACTTTCCGATTTCTCACCTTCCCCCAAAGCAAGATGTGCCGCTGTACAGCCGCACGTTTCCTCGCTGGTGGAACACCCTCCGGAGCATTGCTTCTCTCCCAAAGCCAAGCTGCATCTCCCAGAGCCCTCTCTCCCCCTGTCCCTGTGGGAAAAGGGACCCCCGTCGCCCCACCAACCCCGCCCGAGCCCAAGACGGGATGAAATTAATTTTGGGAAGAGTGAAACAGCAGAAAGTAAATGAAATTATCTTTATTTTTTTTTTATTATTTGACTCCAGAATCTGGCCACTCCTCCCGCCAAGAGGAACAGCAAATTAGTGAGCTAATTGCGGCTGCCAGGTTTGCGTCTCTGCAAATATCTGCTCAGTTTCAGGAACAAAACGCCAGTAACGATTTTGTTATTTTAAGGGGGCGGCATAGTTTCAGACAGTAAATGTCCACACTGCAACCGGAGCCATCAGAGAGATCCCATCCTTTGAGGCAAGAGCACCAAGGTAATGATTAATATTACAAAAGTAATCCGAGCCTTTAAAAATCATTACTTCCAAAATCAGCAAATAATTACCAAGGCCTTCAGCAATCAATACCCAAGATAAATAGACAATTAAGCTGCAAAAGAAACAGAAGAAAGTAGTTAATATTTGCCAAACGCAAGCCAAATACTCTTTTTCATGGTAACCAAATACTTCCAGTAAATAGATATTTTAGCTCACTGGAGAGGCACTTTCAGAAAGTAATAAATTAATCTAATAAAACAGACAGACAGGGTGGAACCAGACATTAACGAAACACAAACTGATCTATACGGAGCCAACCCACAATCCACGTCCCAGTTACGCTCTGGGCACTTACCTCCCCCACCCAGGTCAGCTCTTCAGCTCCGAGAAAATCCATGTTTCAGGCAGCTTCGCTGGCACGAAGCAGCGAGTTTCAGCCATCAAATGACGAAGTTTTGTGCTGAGCGAGAATATGCATTTCCAATTTTTTTTTTTCCCCCTAAATACCCCTTGCTCCTCAAAGTCAGCAAATTAATCTGCTTTTTAAACATGATTCTCGCTTCGCCTTCGATGCAGTTTAAGCTGGGACTGTGAGATGCGGGATAGGCTCTCGCCGCCGGCGCCCGAGAGCGATGCCCATGTGAGCATCCCCATGGCATGTCCCCATCCTGGGACCCAGAGAGACCCGGAACAAGCCCTGACACACTGTGCAAGGACCAGCACCACCTCCTCCCCGCGCAGCCCAACCGTTACCATCTTCTACCCAAAAATCATTGCCTGGAGCTAACGAAGCCACGCTATTAGGGGAACATCTGGAAAAGTTCCTCAAATGGTGGATGACTTGAACCGGACAAGATTAAGAGAGGGAGAGATGTCCTCTGTCATGTCCATCCTGGTCATTTTCTACAACATCAAAGGAAGAAGGCACAGGGAGGAAACGGAGGGAAATGGAAGACAAAGAGAAAAGATATCAAAGCCAGCTCCGGAGAGAGCGCAATGAGAGATGGCACCAAAAAGGAATAGTTAAAACACGAAAGTCAAGATCAAATAAAAGCAAAAGATCACAGTCTGGGCACAGAGAGGGGGGAGGGGAGACCACCACACCACTTTTGCCAGCATCAACTGAATAATTCATTTGACAGATGCTTGTCAGTGGCAGTGGCTGAGTCTGAGAGAGCCCAACGCTGCCCAGGTCCATCCATCCACCAGGCAACCCATACACTCAATTGAATTCCTCGGAGCAGTGACAGCACATTGAGGGTTCAATGCAGTGTACGGACAAGTAGAGAGTGATGAAAAAGGGTCTCCAGGTTAAGCCTTAGTTCCAGAAAGCTCTCGCCATCACGGGGAGAGGAGAAAAATCTATGTGCTCAAAGGCAGTCTTGAAAACGTGATCAGGGTGGTCTAAAAACTCACTGAGGAATAGTTGTGGTCCAGGTCCACAACTCCAGGAGCTGACACAAGCCAACACCCAGCTCTTCCCCCAGTTCAGCATCCATCCCTTTACCAACCAGCCCTAAACCACCACTGTGACAATTACAGCTGTCACACCAGTGACAAGTTACAAGTAAATGGTCACTGCAACTCAACAAAACTCATAATGAAAGTAAAAGGGCAGGTGGAGATTAATTTTTGCACCGGAGCTTCTTTAAAGCCTAACAATTTACATTTTAATGCTATTGCTGTCCACTTCAATATAAGCAGAAATGAAAACATCTTGCACAAACGTGTCTGGTCACTTCAAAATGCAGATTAACCTTTGGGTAAGCATTCATCCCAGCTGTAGCACAAGAGGGAAGGAATATTTAAATATTAGGGGAGTCACTTCAAGGCAGGTAGGAGGGAAGGTGGAGTTACGGAGCCGTCTCTGCATCATCCATGGTAATGCACAGATCCTGGAGACTCCAATGTGACTCGACACTGGGACAAAAGCAGAAGGGGAAGTGGCCAATGCCATGATTAACGCAGAAAATCACCATTTAAAACAGGAATCTGCCCCTCCTAGATTTTTTTTGCTTCTCAAGAGAAGCCTAACGTGAGCTCAAAATCAAACCCAAGAAGGGCATTGCTGCATAAGACACCCTCTACACTTTAATTCAAATAAAAAAGGCAGAAAAAATACATTTACCTTCATCAAAGACAACAATCCTTTCCCTGAACCAGGAAGCTGTTAAGCAGACACTCCATCAGCAATCCCCGAAAAGCCTCTTCTCGTAACAGCCTTAACCTGCCTGCCCCTGCTGAAGCCCTTTGCTCATTTTAATAGTTTCCATAACCCTTTAATTTGACCAGTGACTTCTGCCCTGGCAGCAGCCCCCTGCACCCACCAAGCCCCACCGACCTCTTGTGCTTCGTCTCATGAAAAACAACATGTCTACATTAGAATTGGCACGATAATGATATGGAAAATCTTCACGTGAAACGTAAAGCTCCTTCTCCAAATACTTTTGGGCAGGTGGCTCAGCCACATCTCTGCAGAGGCTTCCAGCAAGGCAGCCTCAAGGAGGCTCCAGCCTTGAATTTCACTTCACTTTCTTCCACCAGTGATAATCAGCGGGGATACGTCCCGTCCCACCCCACCTCACGCTGGAAACCCCAAATACACCCCCCAACAGGAGGTTTTCTCCTCCATCCTCACCCCAGGTGCCCCATCATCCTGCATCCATGGTGCTCCCAACAGGCAAGTACCTGCAGATCCCCATGCTGAGCCAGGAGCCCCACGACGGGTATTTGTTCTGTGTTTCTCTACACCATGAAGTGAGAAATCAGTTTTGGGGGACTGGTTTGGGTTTTGTGAACAGGCAGAACCACGGATAACCCAACCCCCCCCGCAGGAGCACACCAGCAGCCTGGCCCCATCTATCACTAAATCAATTTCTCCATCACTTAGCAGGCTTCAAAGCTTTCTGGAGATGACCAGCAGCTTCACTTAAACTAGCCAGCTATAGATGTGGTTTACATTAAGCACTAAGTGAACAATCAATGAACATTCAGGATATAAGCACAAATCAATGATTTGTTTTAGATGAATCAAAGGGAATCGCAAATGAGAAAGGACTTGATGTAAGTGTGTGTGTGTGTGTGTTAACCTGCCCTGCCTGCACAGTCCCTGTGTCCTCCAAACCCTTGTGACAAGAGATGTCACCATCCCCGGAGAGCAGATGGGAACTGAGGCATGAAACCAGCTGGTTGACCTTGCTGAGACCAGGAGGGATATGGCTCAGCAGGGACCCAAATCCCAATCTCCTACCCCGGGAAACACTGTCTGGCTTAGGAGAAAGCCCCCTTCCGTAACTTAAACTCCATCACACAACTGCAGCAGTGGGATGTGGACAAGTGCATGTGCAGAACAGGTTCAAGAGTCCACCTTAAAGACCTAACAAAACCTGCAAAGAAATAAAAACAAACATGCAGGTGACTCCAGACAGCAAAAGATTTATTTTGATAAACGTGCATGGACGGATGGCATGGTGTCCCTCGCTCTTGGGATGAATTTGGTCACATCCCATGCGAGGATAATTTTAACAAACGCTGCTGCATTCCGGCCACCAATTACCCGCAACGTCTGCCGAGCACCACGCGGGCCAAGGAAAGGCTCTCAGAAATGCTCCTACACGTATTATATTTGCCACCAATTTTGATGACAGACTTCTAAACTCCGCCGTTCCCCACCTGCACCTCCTCAGCCACCAGAAGCACACGCTGGCTCTGCTGCCGGCGTCTCTTCTCTGGGGAAACGCTTCCAAGGGATGCGGCGAAAAGAGCCCAGGGTTCTCACTCGCACCCCTCCACCTGTGCCCCAGACCTCAAAGAAACTGCAAAAAACCCCTGAAGTTTTGCTGGTGTGGGTAAGAGAAATGAAAAAGCAGCGGGAAGCACTGTGTGCTGCCAGAGAGGGCTCGTATTTAGCAGCATCCCAGGCTTTGACTCGGCTGCTTCCCGAGTGGATTAGTCTTCAGGGCTCTTATGCATTATATAAGGAGACTCTGTAAACACGCTGAGAGCAACGTCCCTCCGGGACAAAGTCTGCTTCCCACAAAGGACACCCCGAGCCAGCGAAGCATCCCGCCACGCGAGGCACCGAGCGAGTGGTATTTCTTCCCGGAGGTGATGCTGCCGCCTGAGCCTGCCCGGGCACCAGGACCACGTCCACGCCGCAGCCAGTGCCCCACGGCCACCACCACGTTCACGAGTCAAGGCAGAGATCCCCTGCTCAGACCTGCCCCCCGGTACCCATGCGGGGTGATGCTCAGACCATCACCCCTGGGGATGCCAGCGGTGAGACCTTCAGGGAGCTGTGCACGTCCATCCTGCAGAGCTTTCAGAACACCCACGGGATGAACAGTCCCCACGGGATGAACAGTCCCCCCGGGATGAACATCCAAAATACCACATGACCAGAACGGACGTCAGGGACCCAAATCCACTGTGCCAAGAGCCACCCCACTTTGCAGGCAACTCTACAGGTACGGAGGTGCTCCCAGTTGTGGTTCTACAATGGAAACCTGGAGCTGGCTGGCACTGGGGAACTAAAAATCATTAAAGTTTGAAGGGTGGAAAAAACCTGCCAGGGGAAGCCTGCGCGGGCAGCATAGGTACGAAGGCCCCCTGAGCTAACCTGGGGGTGCAATCCCAACCTCAAAATGCAGCTTTTCCAAGGGGCAGCCTGATGGGAGTCTCCTACAAGGTCCGCACAAGGTTTAGAATTTTCTATTCAATAAAAAAAACCCAAACAACAAAAACCCCCAAATATCCTGCAGCACTTATGACTCTAGTGTTGGCTGCAAGGGGCAAGGAGAAGGGCTGGAAAGACAGTACATGGCTGGTGGGTCAGTCAACAGGAGAACAGACATTATGGAATATGGTCTTCATCATTGGAAAGAAAATACCCCAACAACTTGTAGATTAAACTTGTTGAACCTCATCCCATTTGCACTTGTTACTTATCCAAAGCCACAAAAGCTTCTCAAGTTTTATGGAGCCCTCAGTAAAACAGCCCCTGTGATCCCCATGTTGGAGATCCTAACACCTGAGCCTGCCCCTGCCTCTCCAAAGGATTGATCCTCCAACTGCAGGTTGCCCTCCACAGTTAAACCCTGCAGGTCAACCTGACGACAGCAAGTTACAGAAGAGCTTCTTCAAAGGTAGCTGTCGTTTTTTTGAAAGTTAAACTGTACTTAAACCCAAAATCAGCAAAGAGAGAACATGAAACGTTGGCCAAGACACCCACCACCATGATGCACAGCCTGTGGTGTGGTCCACCTCTGAACCACCCCGAGATGCTGAACGTCAGCCCGCCTGGGTGACTGGATGTGCTATTTGAGACTGCCCTTCTCTTCCTACTCTAGACAACTATTTCAAACCTTGTTTATAATTGGAAAGAAGCAGCATCTGTTTTTGCAGACCATGAGGTCAAAACTTTACTAATAACCACGGCATGGCAAAACACTGTTAGCGGGTAAACAAACCCTGCATTGGTCACAGGACAGCAGCTCCAGAGCTGGTCTGACCTGGTTTATTTTCTTTCGACTAATTATTTTGTCCTCCCAGTACAGAGCGGGAAGACAAGCAGGCTCTGTGATACTTTGCTTGTGTTTAAATATCATTTTTTTTCCCCACTGGAGGCAACATGGACACCTTGCCAGCCTTCCCCAGAATGCAATGATACGAGAAACTCAAGAATTGTCTCCAGCCACTCATGGGGAACAGCTGATGTTACAGAGGACTGGCAAACGTCAAGCCTATCTTTGAAAAATAAGGGGATGAGGATAAGGAGGATGCAGGAAATTATAGAATAATCAGCTTAACTTCAGTTGAAGCGCTTAGAAGATGAGGAGAACTTGAGCAAAAGCTAACCTCTGTTTATCAAGAACAAATCACATCAAATCTATCAACATTTCTTTCTGCAACAGCGTGCCGGCACTTGTAGGAAGGGGAGAAGAAATAAAGATTTCAGAGAGACCTCTGAGAGAGTGCCTCGCAGGATGTCCCCCTGTCACAGCAAGGGACGCAGGGGCTGGACTGAGCCACCTGAAGGTGGGTGCACCCCTGCTGAGAAGACCACCAGCAAACTGGTCGTTGGTCTTTGAGCACAAACTGGGAGAACCTTACCAAAGCGGGTTTGAGGAGAGCCCATCCCATATCTGATACCACTCAGTGTTTTCATCCACATCCTGGCCAACGGCAAAGAAAACATGTGATTGCCTTTGAAGGGTACACCTAGCTGAGAGGGACTGCAGGCACGCAGGAGGACAGGATCAGAATTCAAAACAACCCTGACACTTTGGAAAAGGCAGTCCGGGAAAAGAAAAAAAAAAAAAAAGGACGCAGTTCAACAAGGACAAGCGTGAGGTAATGCGATTTGGTAAGAATAATTAACCAGGCAAACACAAGATGAGGAATGAAAAGCTGAAAAAGTTCTGGAGAAGAACGGCTGAAGGGCCAATGGGGTAAAAAAAAAAAAAATTTAATACAAGTCATCTGTGGCACCAGTAGAAAGCAAACACACTGGGATGTATAAACAGGATCACTGTATGTAAAAGACCCAAAGTAATTATTTTTTCTTCTAAGCAAAACTAAGGCAGTGACTTCAGTCACCGTGGGTCAAGCATCACTCCTCATGAAGGATGATGGTCCAAGAACAACTGCAGACCAAGAATACGTGACCTGAAAAGAATGATGAAAGGAAGCAGCGTGGTCTAATCTGTACCAGCAGGGACTAAGGGGAGACACGGTAGCAACTTCTCCTGCAAAGAAGGAAGGAAGGGACTTTTCTCCCTGTGCCAAATCAATGGAAAAAAGAAGAGCAAACCGAAGGAAAAGATACTTCTGTTCAGGTCTTAAGAAAAAATCTGGGCAGGGCTGTTAAATGTCAGATTGTCCAGGGAGCTTAGGCAGCCCTGTCATGGGAGGATTTTAAGAATGACTACGATAAACATCTGTCCGGAAGGGGCTGGTTATCGCCCACCCTGCATAGGGGCAGGAGATGGATGGAATGACCTCTCAAGGTCTTCTCCAGCTCTGTTCTGAATAACAGCCTGATACGTAAATGACGATAATAGCCGGAAACCTGCTGTGCTGACACAGCCTGACCCGTGTTATTTGTGACCTGTCGTAGTGATCGCCGTTCACCAGAGACAATCTGTTGCTGAGGTGTCCCAGGGAGCGTCCTACCAAGGAGGACAAGGACAGTGGGACCCGAGGTTCTTATTTTGGCACTTGGATGAGCAACGGAGGAAAGCTACTTATTAAAAAAAACAAAAACAAACCTAAAAGCAAGTCAAAGGATGACACAGCCTGGGCGGCACAGGCTGCCCAGCGGGGGTTGGCCACCCCATTTCACAAACCAGGAGCCCACACGGCTCCGTGGGCTCGTTCCACTTCATTTACGGGAGGGAGCTACGAGCAAAGCAGTAATCACAGGGAAGCAGCCCTCGGAGCTCTCCTCTGCCCCTGCACAACTTGCCACCGTCCAGCATTTCTGGCTGAAACGCTCATCCCACACCACCCGGTCCTGCAAACAGTTTGTCCTGTTAAAAATCTCCCCCGCAGAAGCCGACTGATGCTCCGGAGGTACCCCTGCACCCCCGCAAACGCCCAGCACCCAAACCTCTGCGGGGAGGCAGCTCTGGTGGGATTTAAACCACGCCAGCAGTGTGACAGGAGAGCCCTTGGGCTGAGGAAGGAGGCAGAGGAGTCCAAGCAGCCACCCGTCAGACACCCAGGAGATGATGGCACGTCCCAGGCGCTCCTGCCCTGCTGGGCATCTACAGGGGCTCGTGTCAGCCCACCCATGGGAGCCAAAAAAGTTTCCCCCGGTGCCGTCCCAGCCCCAACACCGGCCTTGCACCAGGAGAAGCTGCCCGTTATGACAGTGCGTGTTGTGCCATGGGGCTGCAAGGCCATCAGGTCACATCTGACACCCAGCAAAAGCTGCTTCTCAGCTGTAGCAGGGAGAGATGCTGGTACAGTGAGTGGGAAGAGAGGGTCCAAGGGCTGGACAGCCCGACCGCCCACCCTTATCCACCCCTAAAATCGCAGGAACTGGAAGAGCTGGGTGACCAGCACGACAGGCGTGAGAGGTTGCACACCCACCCACGAGAGAGGGGCACACAATTCTGAAGCAACAACCAGAATGCTCCTCCAGGCCAGGATAAACCCGTCGCGCTGCTTCGGCGAGGGACAGGACGGGGGAAAAGCGACCATTACGTTGTCAGGGAAGAACAGCGGCGAGCAGCTCCCCGACACCTCGGGGGGATTCCCCCGGGGACCTCGGTGGGACGTGGGGGGGGGGGGGCCTGCACCCCTGCTTTGCAGCCGCCTCCTGGGCGCAAAACCAGCCCCCAGGTGTCAGCGCCGAGGCCGTCTCAACCCTCGCACCCGTCCCACATGCGCTGAAGTTTCAGGACTCAGCGTCGAGCCCCAAAAACCGGGTGCGGTGCGGTGCGGGGAGGGCAGGGCAGCTCAGTTCCCCCCCTCGCCCCCCCCTCCCCTCCAGTTTGCCCGGAGACTCTTCAGCACCCGAGGGCTCCCCCAACCCCCCCAGTTGCTCGCATCACCACCTCCCACGGGGATTTAACCTGCGTGGTTCCCACCGCCCACCAAGTTTTTCCACCCTAAACGCGGGGGTGTGGAGAAGCGCAGCACCAAAGCGAAGCCCGACGCGCCCCGACCCTGCCGAGCACCCCCCCAGCCCCCCTCCCGCATCCTCCCTGGGGACCAGCAGGGACCCCCAGACACGGCACCCCTCGCCCTGCTGCCCACGGGCACGCCCGCACCGGGGGTCCCACGGGTGGCGGTCCCGCGGGGGCTGGGGGGGTGTATGTGCGCAAGATCCCGCTCAGAGTCCGCAGCCCCCCGCACCCCCGGGGTGCGGCCGGGCCCGACCCCCCCCCTCAGCCTCCGGCGGGGCCGCGGCCGAGCCCCGGCGCGCGCAGGGGGAGGCGGCTGAGCCCCCCTTACCTTTGTGCCCGCCGAAGGCGCCGTACCAGGAGAGCGAGAGCAGGGCGCAGAGGCAGCCGAGCAGCAGGGTGAGCGCCGTGCCGCTGCGGAGCCTCATCGCCTCCTCGCCGGCGGGGGCGGCCGCATGTCCCGGGCGCGGCGCGGCGCGGCCTCGGCGGCCCCGGCGAGCGGAGCGGAGCGGAGCGGGGCGCGCAGCCCGCATGCAGCGCCCGCCGCGGGGCCGGGCCGGGCCGGGCCGGGCCGGGCGGGGCGGGGCGGGGCGGAGGGAGGAGCCGAGGGGCGGGGCCTGGGGCGGGGCCGAGGGGCGGGGCGGCAGCGGGCGGAGGGCGCCCCCGTGCGGGGGAGTGTGGAAGTGCTGCGGTCAGCGGGGCGGGGGGAGAGCAAGGGGGGGGTGTACATGTGTCTGTGTCTACGCGTGTGTGTGCGTGTGCGTATATATGTATACTGTGTCTATGTCTACGTGTGTGTGTACACGTGTGTGTGTATGTATGTATACTGTGTCTATGTCTACGTGTGTACATGTGTGTGTACGTACGTGTGTATGTGTACCTGTGTCTATGCCTACGCATGTGTACATGTGTGTGTATGTGTATGTATGTATACTGTGTCTATGTCTACGTGTGTGTGTATGCGTACCTGTGTCTATGTGTATGTGTGTGTACATGTGTATACATACATGTGTATGTGTACCTGTGTGTGTGTATGTTTGTGTGTGCATGTACACGTGTGTGTATGCATACCTGTGCCTATGTGTGTATATGTGTGTGTACACGTGTGTACATACTTGTGTGTCTATGTGTGTACATGTATGTATGTGTCTGTGTACATGTGTGGGTGTACGTGCATGTGCATGTGTGGTACATATGTGTGAATCTATATATGTGGGTGTACATGTATGTACAGGTACACATTTGTGGGTTACATATATACCTATATGCTTAGCTTATTCATAGAGACACATACATGTGTACTTGTGCACGCAGACGGCCATAAAAACATACATATATATCTATAGGTGTCTGTGTGGGTCTATGTGTGTGTGTGTCTGTTGCACACACGTCTGTGTCCATATGTCTGTATGTGTGTGCGTCTGTATGTCTCTGTGTGTGTGTCCCCATATGTCTGTGTGTATGTGCACACCTGGGTCCATATGTCAGGCTGTGTGTGAAGTGTCTGTGTGTCTGTGCCTGTCCCTGCACGTGTCCTGCCTTCAGCAGCTGTCCCCATGCCTGGTGGAGCACACACCCCAAAGGACCTGGCATCCAGGGGTGATGGCCTGGAGCTGCTTGCCCGGATGAAGGATGGAAGAAAATAGATTTTAAAATTATTTTGTTTGTGTTTTCTTCTCTTAATGGATCCGGCTTTATTTCATTACGGACCAGTGAGGTCGGGTTGGAAATGCCTCCTTTTCTCCCTCCATCGCCTTCTGCCCGGGGGTCGGACGGGAGGCAGCACCTCGCGTGTCCCCTACATGAGCACATAATTCCTCCAGCTATAAAGTTGTCATCTTTCACTCCCCGAACCTCTGTTAGTAAGTAAATATTTCTCAGGCATCTAAACACTGCGGGACTGGCTCCCAGCCACCAGAGCCTGTTGTTTGAAACGTTCGGATCCATTAGGGAGTGATGACATAAAGCGAAGCCCGTGCCCGAGGTGGGAATGGGGATGGAGGTGCTCAGAGCTGGGAATGGGGATGGAGATGCTCAGAGCTGGAACCCAGCAGGGATGTGCTGGGAGCCAGCTGGGCTCCGCGGGCACATCTCCTCTGGGCACCGCTCCAGTGACACGGGAATCCTCCAGAACAGGGAAATATGGAAAACAGGTCCTCAGGTCAGCTGTTTCTGCAGGAGAAGGTCCTGTCCCTACCTGCATCCTTAGGCTCTTCTCTGGTTTATAAAATAAACCACATTTTTCACATCTTGAAATGGCCTCCCCCAGTGGATGAGGGAAATCGGAGGGGCAGTCCATCGGATGGACCCAAAGTTTCTGTCTCTTCTGCCAGAAGCCAGAGCTCACACCGGACCCATCCCCGAGCAGGGAAATGCACCGGACATCTTTCTCGGGAATAATGTAAAAAACCCCACCAATGAGGAAGGCTGGATCTGTGCTTCCTCACCTGGATGTCACAAGGCATTGCCCAAGCCGTGTCACCTGCAGAAGAAGAGCCAGCAGCAAGTCCCCTGTGTCAGAGCATTTCGGACATTGAGCGCTTGGTGGGCTCCAGGGAGAGCAGCCACATCCCCAGCTGGGACCCCCAACCCAGCAAACCCACCGTAACTCACTCCTTGGCTGCAGGGGAAGCCTCGACCACACCAGCAGGAGCGTTTTCACCATTAGAGCGAAGAAAACAAGCCCCAGCAGCTCTGTCCCACCCAGCCTTTTCTCTTTTCCTCGCCTTAAACCCACGTGTTAAACCCAGGAGCTGACAGAGGGTTTGCAGGAACGGATGGCAAGAAGCCTCCAGAGGTGGCAGGCGAGTCGGGGCTGTGTGTGGGGCAGGCGTGTGGGGCAGGCGTGTGGGGCAGGCGTGTGAACCCCTTCCCTACCGCTGCTGCAGCCTTCAGAGAAACAGCAGGACACATTTTTAGTGCCTCAGACTCCGGGTGTTTATTTTTCAGATGCGCCCAAACGCTCCTCCCGTTCAGGATTTGTGGCGTGTCGGCAGCGGGAGAGAACGGAGTAACATTAATAATCTCCCCGAGGCAATTAATTAGACCCTTTCCCGAGGATAAAGCGTAATCTAATTTCTGCTGTTATACTTTGTCTTCATAAAAGTCTGAAGAAATGAATGAGCTTTACACCCCCATCGTGTGACAAAAACCTTGGGCTCTCTTGGAAAAAAAAAAGGGGGGGGGAACGCAGCAAAACTGTCAGCACTTGTGATTTTTATATCAGATCTGCAAAGTTCACTTTTATTCTCAAAGTCCCTCCTTCCTACCCTAATTTTTGGCTTTTATTCTCAAAGTCCCTCCCTCCTACCCTAATTTTCGGCTTTTATTCTGCGTCTGAAAAGCAACTTTTGAGC
>JAOQGH010000051.1:45400848-45415374 GCA_025769975.1 Gallinago jamesoni
GGCTTTTATTCTCAAAGTCCCTCCCTCCTACCCTAATTTTCGGCTTTTATTCTGCGTCTGAAAAGCAACTTTTGAGCCTCAGTCCTTTTTGCAGAGCAAAGATTAAAATGCAAACTCACAACCCCAGCAGCAAATAAACAGGGGGAGGATGGTTTTTTAAGGCGATCTCACCGTCTTTGAGCAGTTGGTGTTGGTGCTACTGAGCACGCTGCAGAAACGAGGGCCTTCCACCCTGATAGCAACCTGCAGCTCCTGAGGCCATTACGAAAATTAGAAAGAGAACACATTTATTAGGTCTTGATATAAAATGTAATCCAGATTTATAGCTGATTTTATCTGGCTGTCTAAAGAGCTTGGCTCTGGAGTTTGGCCCGTCTGGGAGCAGGTCAGGCTCGGTCTTTCCTGAGCGCCTTTAAGCAAAGAGCACTTGCTGTTTATCTCATAAAATAAAATAAATTCATTTTCTGTGTGTTTTACAGGTGGCTGTGTTCAAACATCACCGGGGCTTGTTTCGCGGCGGTACAAACCTCTCCAAATTCTCCCCAAGCCACAAGAGATGAAGATCACAAGAGGGTGCTTACCTTCCCTGCCTTGACGTGTTGATGCTTAAATTCAGGGCGAAAGCCACGAGCCGGGTTCTCAAAGCAACACTCACCCCCAGCAATTCGTGTAGGTTGCAAAAAATCCCTTCTCACCTTCAGGAACATGAAATCTTTACATATTTTCACGGCACCCACAGCGGTGTTTGTACCTTGTGCCTGCTCTCCAGCCCTTTTCCCCGTCTCCTCCTCTGTCTCAATGGGAAAAACCATCCCAAAGTTTCTTGGCACCGACCAAGCACCTGAGCCTGTGTCAACACCTGACGTGGCAGAGCTGACCTTCTGGAAAACTCAACCTCAAAAATGACACAGCAGAACAAACAAACACAAACTCAACCCCGCTTGGCTTTCCCTCCCGCCGCTGCGGAAGGAGGGCTTCTCTCCGGAGGCGGTGCAGGGTGTTTTCGCTGGGCTGGCGGAGGAGGGAAACCATCACGGGACCGGGCTGAGTCACCCACATCTGACCCGAGGCGTCCGGAGGATCCTGCACCTCTCCAGAAGCCTCTGGAAGGAGAGTGTGGACCACAGCACCCGGTCCAGCCTGGTGAGCATCGCCCCTCCATCACCGCACCCCAGGGCTGGGGGGGCATAGGGAGGGGGCAAACCTCACCCGGAGTGCCGGGGCAGTGATAGGGGTCTGATGGAGAGAGGATTCGGAGAAAGACTCCCCCTGAAAAATCAGCAGCAGCCTTTGTTGTGGTTTGCAAGCAAAGCAAAACCGGTTTCCCCCCACCCCCCCACCCCCTCACCCCCTGCATCCTGCCGGCTCTTTACTGCAAACATGAGAAGTTTGGACAGAAGGAGTATTTCTGGTGGTTGTGCCCGCGGAGCAAGAATCTCAGCAAATATTTTTAAACACTTCCCAGCAGCAAGTGGGTGTAGAGAGAAAGCAGAGCACTGCAGGGATGCTAATTGCTCCTTTTTGAGCCTTTCCTCTGTAACCTTGAAGTTTTCAACTCAAACAGCTTTTTTTTTTTTTTTTTTTCCCCATCCCCTTTGCTGTTCCTTTGCTGCATCCATCTGTGCTGCAGGCTGACAAGCCGCTTTTTGGGCAGGGGTGTCTGGGATGCCAAGGGTTTCCTAAAGAAGCATAAGAAAACATCCAGGCAGCCAGTGCTTCATGTTGAGAGTGCTGAAACCCAGATCCTCCAGCAAACAGAGGGAAAAATGTCTCTTTAATATAAAGTGAATAATATATGTGGGAATACAGCACAGCTTCTCACAGGGCCTCTCCAGGGGGCTGAGAATCTGCCTGGAGGCACATCCCAGGGCTTGAGGGGGGATAGGAAACGCCAGGAGAGCGAGGACCAAGGTCTGCTCTGGAGAAGGGCTCACCAGGAGGAAATCCCCAACCTCAAGGAGGAGGAGGAGGAGAAGGAGGAGGAAGAGGAGGAGGAGACTCACTGAGTCACCCCTGTCCCGTGATGGTGAGCTAAGCTAACAGCAGGCTGGTGAAAGCCTTGTTTTCCTTCTGTTTTGTAAAAGTGCATGATGTCATGACCAGAAAGCCGAGCGTGACTCAGCATGCCCCACCAGGAGAAGGGAAATTCCCTCTGGCTTATGGCCTTTTCCATATTTGCCAAGTGGATTAAAGTTCACCCAGAAGAAAAATGGGTTTTCTGGTTTTAATTTGGTGCATCGCCCGATAATTATAAATGCATCAATAAATCTGGAGGCATGACTGGCTTGAAAGGACCCAGCAACTTGACGACAACCCTCTGTGCCTCAAACCACCAGACAGGGCTGGAGAAGGGAAGAGGGAATCGTCCCTGACTGGGTCAGCAGCAACTCAGTGCTTAAGGAATGAGTGTGCTGGGGCTGGGCCCCAAAATACAAGGTTTTGGGTCTACGAGTAAGACCAAAAGTGGCCGTTGGGGTCCTCAGAAACAGGCCACAAGACGGACATGCTGGAGGCAAGGCAGATACGACACTAGCAGCGTGTCCTGTCCTGCGTGCCCTGCCACCGCCTGTCCCAATTCTGATTTTATGGAAAAAAATATAATTCAGGCATGCCAAAGCAGTAATTTTCACCAAAGTTTTCAGCAATAGGGTACGTGCAGCGGAGAGGGAAAAGGGAAGGTGACTCCAACGCACCTTCACCCAAGCCTCTCTGCATCTCCTGCTGTAAAACCTGGTGAATCATTCCCTGCTCAGCATCACTCGTGCCGAAATCTGAACCCACCTCGGTTTAAACTTCAACTCGCCGCTTCAGGGTGGAATATTTGCTGTGTCATACCTAAAAAGTTTTCTAGGAATTTCAGTATTTAAGTTAAAAAAGGGCAACCCTTTCCACTGTAAATACTATTTTTCCAGAGAAAGTGTCATGATTTCGGAATTGCCACACGTATGCCAGAAATGTATCGACATGGAAGGCCAAGTGTTTTAACACATATACTTTAGGTCAAGAAATAAACTGCCTCCCCATCGTGGAAATTAAAACTTATCCTTCTCTTGATTGCAGAAGATGATAAACCATGACAGAGTTTCTCCTAAGTTTTTATTATCTTAAACTAAGAAATATGTCACTAAGAGTCAGAGTGGTCAGGCCCTTGGAGGGAGAGGAAATTAACACCAAGGAGGAACCTAATAATCATTGATCCATCTTTATTTAATTACAGTTGGACGGCACAGACGGTGTCTTCTGCCAGCTGGACTCTCCCGTGGCCAGATTAAGAGGCCTGTCAACTGTATCTGATCTGCAGAAAAATACCTCTGCCAACCAACTTGGAAAGCCCCCAGAATGTCCTCCTTAATGTCAGTGGTGTTTATACTAGTAGTAGCTTTATTTTTAGGCGTCACTCCCCCCACCCCCCCTTTTCCGAAACGCTGGGTTCAGGGAAGAGCATTAGCTGAAGAGTTATTTATTCCTGCCATGCTGAGCATGCAAACCTCCCCTGTCCCCCCCCGGCCTCGATGGGCACCACCACCCTGGCTCCTGCCCTCCATCACGCTGCCAGGGGTCGGCTTTTGCTGGTCCTTGATGCGGGAGACGGAGGTGAGGAGGAGGAGGAGCGGGATGGGCGAAGAGGAGGACCGGGATGGGTGACACTACAGGCTTGGGGAAGAGTGGCTGGAGAGCTGCCCAGCAGAAAAGGACCTGGGGGTGTTGGTGGACACCTGGCTTAACATGAGCCAGCAGTGTGCCCAGGTGGCCAAGGGCATCCTGGCCTGTATCAGGACCAGCGTGGCCAGCAGGAGCAGGGCAGTGATGGTGCCTCTGTGCTGGGCACTGGTGATGCCTCACCTCGAGGGCAGGAAGGATGTTGAGCTGCTGGAGCGTGTCCAGAGGAGAGCCACCAAGCTGGCGAGGGGTCTGCAGAACAAGTCCTATGAGGAGAGGTTGAGGGAACCAGGTATGTTTAGTTTGGAGAGGAGGAGGCTGAGGGGGGACCTCATTGCCCTCTACAACTACCTGAAAGGAGGTTGTAGAGAGGTGGGGGTTGGCCTCTTCTCCCAAGGTAATAATGAGAGGAGCAGAGGAAGTGGTCTGAAGTTGGAGGAGGGGAGGCTTAGATTAGATTTTAGGAAGAATTACTTTACTGAGAGAGTGGTCAGGCACTGGAACAGCCTGCCCAGGGAGGTGGTGGAGTCACCATCTCTGGAGGGATTTAAGAAACATGTAGATGTAGCACTTCAGGGCATGCTTTAATGCCTGCAATGCCTGAGACTGTTGGCTTTTGTCTGTCTGTGGGTGTGGTGTGGGTGTGTGGGTTTTTTTTGTTTTTATTTTTGTTGGACTCGATGATCCCAAAGGTCCCTTCCAACCATGAAGATTCTGTGATTCTGTGAGTGCTGTGCCAGTGCGTGCCACGGCAGGGGGATGGGGACCGCTTCAGCCAGGGCTGCCCCGTGGTGCACAGCACACTTGTGGTCCTGTTTCCCCACCGGCAGGTCTCAGAGGCCATGGGGCTGCCCAGAAGGTACTGGAGCCGCACTCGCCCATGGTTTTGGGATCAGCACAAGGCGCCCCCAAACCCCCATGCTCCCTGGCACCACCCCGACCCCAGCCTGGGGATGTGAAACCGGGCCTGGGTGCTGCTCCTGAGGGCCAAGCGGGGCAGCTGGAAAACACGGGCGTTTGTGAGTGTTCACAGAAGTTTCGGGCTGCAGGAAGAACACAGGAGTGAGGTCACCCCTCGTGTCACACAGGGACAGCCACTGCCCAGGGCGAGCTGGGGGCACCTATGAGAAGTTGAGCCAAACTCGAATGTGTTTTGCAGAGATACCGGCTGCCCCAGCTGGGCACGCCTTGTCCTCAGCACCCTTTGCCACGTTTATACATATATATATATGTATATACATTATGTCAGGGCTGCACGACCCTCTTTGACTTTGGGACCCCGGCCCCGGCCTGGACCCCAGCGGATGGGCGGAGCCTGGCGCACAGGAGGAGGAGCCTGGAGCTCATGGGCGTGGCCTGACGGTGGGAGGACACACTGAGGCTGCGCGCAGGAGGGCGTGGCCTATAGAGGGAGCGTGGCCTAGGACCGGGAAGATACACTGACAGTGTCACGGAGGCGTGGCCTACCGCGGTGGGCGTGGCCTAGAGGTGCAGTATACACTGAGACAGCGCTCTGGGGGCGCGGCCTACAGCGGCGGGCGTGGCCTGGAGCTGGGAGGATACACTGAGACTGTGCCTCGGGGGCGTGGTTTATCACGGTGGGCGTGGCCTGACGGCAGCGCTATAAGGCGGCGGCGCAGGCCCCAGTTGCTGCTCCGCCGCTTGGCCATCCCCGCTGCGCCCTCTCGGTCCCCGCCGGCAATTCCTGCTGCGCCACAGCCATGGCGGCGCTGACGGTGAAAGCCTACCTGCTGGGCAAGGAGGAGGCGACCCGCGAGATCCGCCGCTTCTCCCTGCCGCCGCCCGCCCGCTACCAGGCCATCCATGACCGCGTCGCTGATCTCTTCCAGGGGTTGCTGCGGGCCGGGCCGCCGCCCGCCTTCCGCATGCACTACAAGGGTGAGCGACGGCGGGTGGGGGGTGGGGGGTGGGGCGTAAGGGCCACGGTAGTCCTGGGGGTGGGAAGGTCTGCGGGGCTGCTACCCGGCGGGTGGGGGGTATCCCCGCCGCCCCCTCCGGTGACACCTGAGCGGGCGCCTGATCTTGTTGCCCCTCTCTAGATGAAGACGGGGACCTGGTCGCCTTTTCCACCGACGAGGAGCTGGAGATGGCGATGTCGTACGTGCAGGACGGCGTCTTCCGCGTTTACATCAAAGGTAACCCCCCGCACCGCTCCCCCAGGGGTGGTCACGGGCCTCTGGAAACGGCGAGAGGCGAGCCCCGGCCCTTCCCCTTGTCCTCGGGGGGCCTGGCAGAACCTGCGGCCTGCGGGGGGGATGTGAAGGGCAGGGTGATGTGCCAGAACATGAACCCCTCCCTGCTAACCGGGGGGTAAACAGATCACAAGGTTCCTCCTAGCCCTGTCATCTCAGCTGGCCCAATGCAAGCCACTGTTGTCCTGCTGGTTCCCTGGAAACACTAGTCTGGCACCAGTACCTCCAGTTCACAACAATACACTAAATCCAGCTTACTGTTGGGCACACAGTTGCTCCTTAGTCGCTTCTGTTCACAAAGATACCCACAGAGCTTTATCTGCAGTCCATCTAATGAGTCACACCAGCGATGTTGCCCCTGCTCTCATCTGTTGTGCCTCCTGGCGTTTCTTCCCAACTCCCTCTCCAAAAAAACATTGTGTTCTTGCCGTTCCTAAGAAGGTAGGACCAGGAGCCAAAGGGGGTAGGCGCAGCACCGGTCTAAAATAAACATGCCAAGAGGCTGTTGAGGATATGGCGTGCTCAGTGTGAGGAGCAGGTATCTTTGCGAAACACCTTCTCACTTGGTTTAAGTTCTCTTCCACGCCTCCGGCTTGCGTTTGGCAGCCAAGGTAAAAATAAACCGACCCAGTAAGTCAATACTGCCCCGACACGGTCTGTTTGCACTTCCTTCTCTGCCCAATTTCCAGCCTTTAAATAGTAACCCTGTTTTGATGCAAACTTTCCTTTCCTTAATAGAGAAGAAGGAGTGCCGGCGGGAACACCGCTCGCAGTGCAGCCAGGAGCCCCCCCGCGACATGGTGCACCCCAACGTCATCTGTGATGGCTGCGAGGGGCCGGTGGTGGGTGCCAGGTTCAAGTGCACCGTCTGCCCAGACTATGATCTGTGCAGCACCTGCGAGGGGAAAGGCATCCACAAGGAGCACAACATGGTGATGTTCCAAAGTCCACTGCTAAATCCTTTTGAGGTGAGCAGGAAAAAAAAAAAAAAAATCTATGGAGGTGGAACTGAGGAATGGGATATTCCTCACAGTTAAGTTACAAGTTCCAATAACGCAGAATCTGGCCTTGTGAACGGTCTCACATGAACGTTACCCTTTACAGTGGCTTCCCAGAGGACGCTGGCTCCGTAAAATGCGGCATGGTGTTCCACCCTTCCCATGGATGCACTGCTGGGGATATCCTGGCCCTGCGGTGCCGTGCCAGAACTCCGAACAAGCCCAAGCTGGTGCCGCAGCCTCCAGTTCATCCACTGCAGAAGGTAAGAGGACACGGCTCTGGTAAACGAAGTGGTGGTAGAGCCACAGTCGCTGAGGTTCTGCAGCACAGGGTAGAATCTGGGTGGAAGAATAGACATAGGAACTACTCTAATTTGCTTTTGGTGCAGAGCGGGACTATTTTAAGGCATGCTTGGGCCCGTGCAGTAGATAGGGATGCAGAGAGAATATCTGGAACCAAACAAAGCTGAGCTGTGAGGTCAAGCATGCCACTACTCCACATCTGCCTTTCAGCATGGCTAATGAGCCTTAACAACGCTAATGCCACTGGTTTTCAGTTCCAAAGGTAGCTTAGAGTTAGATTTTTGTCTCTATACTGCCTTTGTTGTGCAGTGTGTGCGAGTGACAGCAAATGAGCACCAAGATCTCGGGGGGATACTCTGAATAGGTGCTCTTTACCTCTGAGCTCCTATATGTGCTAACAGAAATTGTTTTTCTAGAAGCTTCTACTAACAGCCAGCCTCAGGACCCCAACGTCACCTTCCTAAAGAATGTTGGGGAGAGTGTTGCAGCTTTTCTGAGCCCCCTGGGTAAGTGACTTACAGTTTATCCCAATTCCAAGACTGGCTTTTGAAGGTCCTTTGAACAGGAGCAGCTGTCAGCTGTTGTGGCTGATACCAGAACTACCTCCTGCTGCCAAGCCTCAGTTTACTCCTGGTACTAATGATGCCCAGGCTTAGAACAGCAACTCTGTACCTTTTCTGAGCCCTCCTTTAGGAGGAAGCGAGGAAAGATTTCATTAACGTGTCACCACTGTAACACTAATCTTAAGTCAGTGATGAGTCAGGATTTTGCCTGGCTTAGGGAGACTTAGATAACTTCTGGCCTAGATGCATGGCTTGTCTGTCTCGAGGAGGATGACTGATGCTGAACTATTCTTTGTTTTAAAGAATGCTTCACATCTTAATTCCTACATCTGATATGACAGACTATAGGATTACAGAAACCTTACGGTGTTTAGACCAGCACTGATGCACGCTCTTTCAGGACTGTGCTTTGGAAAAAAAAAAAAATCTTTGTAAGACTTTCTCCATGTCAAATGCATTTCTAGGTATTGATGTTGATATTGATGTGGAACACGGAGGACAGAGAAGCAAGGTGACTCCTGCTTCTCCCAGTCAAGGGAAGAGCAGTGCTGAGCCAAGCAGCGGTACGCAGGACGTTCAGACCAAACCAGACTGGAATAACACAGATTCTGGTACAGAAGTAAATACTGTCACAGAGCAGATACAAGACATGGTGATAGATCCTGTGCCCACACAAATGGAAGATGGCAGCTTCCAGTCACAGGTACAAGAACTAAAACTCTAATAATGTTTGCTGATGCCTTGCTAGAAAGGAAGATAAAATATTTAGTGTGCACTGTGGGTTTGAATATCAAGGTGTCAGCAGACTAAGTGATATATGGCACCTTTGCTTTACAGCAAAGGTCATGGGACTTCTGGATGTAAAGTTTTGTATTAAAGGCAGGCAGTAGGAGGATGCATCCTACCTGGAAAGCACTGCATCATCTGGACCTTTTTTTCTTTCCATTTCAGGAACACAGTGAATCCAGCAGTTCATCAGGAAGTGATGAGGACTGGACCCACTTATCTTCCAAAGAAGTGGATCCTTCCACAGGTGAACTGCAGTCCCTGCAAATGCCAGAGACAGAGGGTTCTGGCTCCCTGGATGCATCTCAGGACCTTCCCCAGCCAGGACCTACAGGACTGCGAGAAGCTGCACTGTACCCACATCTCCCACCAGGTAAGAGAACGTGAGCTGGGAGTAATTCTCACTCAGCAACTACCAGCTTGCCCAATACAAGCGGACCTGCTTTGAGAGGTGGTAGAAACCAAGGTCACATAAGTTAGAGCTAAACTCGTCCATAACTTTGTTAGCAGGTATGGCAGCTCTTGCACCCTGTTAGAGGCAGTCAGCTGGTTCTTCTCTTCAGTGTGGGCAGATAAATCTAAACAAGACTTCTGACCTTAAACTAATATGCCATGAAGCAGTATGAAAAAAGGTGGCGTCCTAAATCACGTCCTTGCTGTGTACTTTTCCAGAGAACCCTTTAATGCAGGATGCAGACTGGTACATCATGTGACTTTTATTTAAGACAGTGTTCATCTGGTGGGAGCCAGTTAACAGTATGCCAGGCCAATTAACTGAGATCAACAGTGCTGTCCTGCAGCAAGGCCAGCTGAGTCTGAGGTTACGTATCTCTTATCTCAAACATCTGCCCTCCTGGGAGACACAGAGAGCATGTCTTCTAGCGTTTAACCAGCTAAACCAGATTTAGTCAGATTAGTGCCAGCATACTTACTGTGTGGTATTAAAGCCTTTGCTGTTTGCCAATTAATGTGAAATATTTCAACTTTAAGCTATTCTTCTCTTAACAGAAGCAGACCCTCGCCTCATTGAATCTCTGTCCCAGATGCTGTCTATGGGCTTCTCCGATGAGGGTGGATGGCTCACTCGACTCCTGCAGACAAAGAACTGCGACATCGGGGCAGCACTAGATGCCATCCAGTATTCCAAGCAGACACCTCACTTGTAGTAGTTTGTGTAACAAAACCCACTTTCCTTCTAACTGAAAGCAAACAACGCACTACAACTTATTCAGTGGTACATCTTTTTTCCTGCTAAGGGTTTCTGTCCCATGTTCCAAAAAGCTTGTAGAATGGAAGAAAAATAAATACTACTTCTTGGGATGAGTCTCTGTGTTTTAAGTATCTCTGCGACTTAAGAGTGGAGGGAGTAGGCTAAGAACTTTCTGCATGTAACTTGGTGTCCCCCCCTTAGGGCTACACTTCTGAAGAGAAATTAAATCCTTTGCTGTTCTGAAGCCTGCTCTGCAGCTCCAGCAGAATGGGTTGCTATGGGAGATCTAAACGAAGAGGTTAACAGGGGAAAAGAGCTGTACTTTGTAATAGGGAATTAAATGACAGAATTTAATTGTACTGACTAGGAATCCTTGGAGCTTTCTTCCCCCGCGCTGACCTATTTCCGTTCTAGCTGATAGGGTTGCTACACTGTGCAACAAGTGTTTTCTGCCCTCCTATCCTTTTCCTCAAGCACAGCCATAGAGCAAGTAAAAAACTTTAATAAGTGCAGTTTCATAAGGCCATCTTCAGGTCCACACCTTGCCTCAGAACTCAACATACCACATACATTACAGAGACAAACAAGAAAGCAATGCTTTCAATGATCTCAGAGATCATCATCAACCTCCTCACCGGTGCAGAAGAGGTGCTCAGGAGAAACATTGGTGGGCTTTAGCCTGGTACAGTTAACAAGGGTGTTTGCCCTCATGCTACCTAAACAGCACCTTCCTGCAGGGGTCTCTGAGACACCAGACCCTGCCCTAATCAATTGGCTTTGAGGTTCTTTGAACAATGCATCATCCTCAACTGAGCAACTGCTGCTGGGCACTGTGGTGCCAGGCGGTTTCAAGGTGAGCCACTTGGTGCTAGCACCATGTTTTTTTAATTCAAACCCCGTACCTGGAGTTCTTCCAGCCTGTTCTGAACATCTACTGGCTGCACCATCATCTGCTGCAGTGGCGCTGTGTAGCCCCAACCTTCCACTGCCCTCCTGTGGTGACAAGGTGACCCTGGCAGCATTTTTGCTATAGCTGTCAGAACATGAGAGAAATTTTTCCCACTTTGAGGGTTTGGTACAAGCAGTTGGGGTTCGTGTATTCTCCTCAGGCACTACGGACTCACAGACAGCAGGAACCATATTGTCACCAGAAAAAGCATCTCCATCATCTTCATCAGCCGCTGCTACTACACAGTTCTCGTGCTGTAAGAAGGAAGAGAGCTTGGTTATAAATCCAGCAGGTGCAGCCAAGCTGCACAGAAGCAGGCAAACAAAGAGAACTCAGGTCCTTCAAATGCACCCCAATTCTCACCAGCCCCGGCAAAGCAGAGCTGAGGCCGATGCACTGGTTGGGCCTATGAACTCTGGGCTGTGAAGACTCTGGCCAACTTCACTGGCACTGCAGGAAATCACAGCAGCCTTAATAACTGCATCCAACACAGGTGCCACTGCTCAGTAAGGCAAAACAGCACAGTTCTTAGTTGTGCTAATAGAGGAATTTGGCTCAACCACTCAGCTTACACAAGTTTGCACTGGTTTTACCTGACTAAAACCTGGCAGAGGAAAAACTGACACAAATTTCTTCTTCTCCTCCCCAGTTATTCAAACTGAAGAGCAAAGGAAGGCTCATAAACTTCAAAATTATGATGATGCAAAAGAGGTCAGGAAAACACTGTTTTGTTTTACTGGTAGGAAGAATCTTCTACAACTAAAATACCTCAGAGATTTTAACCTTTCTGGCTCGGTAGGCAATCTGGAAACCTCCATTTTCCTCTGTGTATTCCTGAACATCACTGGAGAGAAAGCTCTTCTGCTGCTTCCTGACCAAGAAAATCATTCACAAAGAGGACAAATTAGCTCCACTGTGAGGTTTATTTTTTTTCCACAAATAAGCAGAAATGTTCATAAAATGCATGGCTCTAGCAATAAGAGAAGTTTTACCTCCAAATAACAAATCCCAGCTCAGGTCAGGTTGTAGATTGCAACCTGTACTTTGTTCAGCTATCAGAGATGAGCTATCTCCCACAACTCCAAACCAAATGTCACCTCTCGGGGGCTGGAATTACCAAAAATAAAGAGCTCTTTCTGTACCTTTGTTCTTTCACAGTATTCTTCCTCTGAGAACAGAGCTGTTGCCTGTCTGTATCTGCCTCCTCCTTCCCATCTTCCTGATCTTCACTGTCCTTGTCCAGATATTTACTCCAGCGACTGACTTCTGCCCTTCCTTCCTACAAGATCAGAGAATTACTGAAAACAGCAAAATTCAAGGTTCTCACTTTTGGCATTGTTACGTATGCGCTGAGTGCCTCAGATCACAAGTTAGTTTAGGACATGTTCCTGTCTTGGGTTCCCAGTATCCTGGTGGAGCAGAGAGTTTCTGTATTATGCCCCATTCTCTTTGCTGGAGCCTCTCCTATTATATACACTATTTCACCCGTCTGAACCCATATAAAGAGATCAATGGTTTCACTTCGATTCACTGAGGTCACTATGGGTTGGTGTTTACCTCAGCTTTGTAGGTATCTTACCTGCTGGACTGAACTGTCTTCTTGTTGGGCCGCTATATTTTTGCTGTCCCTTACAGATTCTTCTACGTACCTAAAATAGATGTTTAAGCTAGAGTTTCTAGAACACACACTTCTGTGCATTGATTTATAATTTTCAAATCACCTAGTCATAGCCCAAGGGATTGGATAGAAAGCATGGATAGGAGTACTGGACAAACAGCATATCAGGAAACAAAGGATCTACAGAAAAGCAGATGTCAAATGAAGGATTTGCAAGATAGATTGCCCAAATACTTAAAAAAATCAGTTAGAGGGTATCCTCCTTCTCTCTACACAAACAGAGTAACAAGTTTGATCTAAAGTCACTAATCATGAAATGGTAAATTCTAATTGATCATAAGTAGGGATATAATAGTGTAGCTTTTGGGACAACAGCTTAAGCCCACTAATTATATCCCAAGCAACCAAAGAAAAAGGGAAGTTATTTCACAATGTTTTGAATTTCACAATGTTTTGAGAATAGAAATAGCAACCCTTTTTGATAAAGTGAACAAACAATGAGTTTTCTTTCCAAAGCTTAACCCTGAAGCACTGCATATACACAACTATGTTATATAACTAGCTTTGACTAATTTCTGAAAATAACCTTGAGTAAGAAGGAAGCTGGACCAGTTCAAGACCAGTTCATGATTAGGCAATTTGTAAACAGATTCAGGAATGAAATAAACAGGAAAGTGCTACTCAGATTTTCTAGCCCAGCTGGAATTGCACCCAAACGTTTGCATTAAACAAGTTTTTTTTTAATAGCAGCAGTGATTACTGAACTGATTCAGTGTGAAACCCCTGAATGCCAATAGTTAGGTAGCAACAGCTTAGAGGGGAGGATGTTTTTCTCCCTGAGGACACACCTCTCCACTGCTCGTGAGATGGACACCTCCACAGTCAGCTCATCAAACAGTAAATGTGACAGACCAATTAAAAAACAAACAAACCAACCAACCAAGTCCTATTGCATATATTTTAGGAGGTAAAGGCCTGACCAACACACACTATTGATCAGCTAAACTTATCTGAAAAAAATATTTGTCAAAAGAAACGTGCCAGGACACTCAACCCAACAAATAGCTTGTTCCTATGAGGTGATGACAAAACTAGCATATCATGGCTTTCCAACAGGACAGAAACCTTCCTCAGGTCAAATTAGGTAACAGGCACTACATGTGTGAAGATGTGCAGCAACTGTAGCACATTAAAAGAAACGAGCAGATAACGATTAAACACTGTACCGAGACGTCCAACCAATTGCTTCCTCCGCCTCACCCTGCAGCAAGTTTAATTTCTGGACGTGGTGCCGACAGTCCGGGCCAGTCCCCTGGCCGTAAATCTGCAAAACCAAGAAAAATAATAAAAACAAAGCTGAGGGAGCAGCCAGAAGGAAACGGCACAAAGTGAGGCTACACCACGGGGAATACCGAAAGCGCTAATTAAAGTTAACTGAGCGTGTGATGTCCTGTGTAAGAGCTAACCTCCACGCAGGGCTCCCCACTGCCACACCGGGCTCCCCACCGCCGCCGCACAGGCCTCCTCCGCCCCGGCCGACCCCTCACCTTCTGCAGGGCCTGCCGCTGGCCGCACACGCTGCAGCTCCACTTCCTGCTCCGCTTGGCCTAGGAGAGCGTAGAAGGGGTCAGTGCAGGCCCGCAGCTCGGAGCCCACTCCCCAGCCCGGCCTGCACCCACCTGCTGCACCTGGAAGAGGCGGCAGCGGCAGCACCGCAGCGCCCAGAAGAGCGGCGCCATCCCGCCGTCGCTATGGCAACACGCGCCTTCCGGTCACGTGACACCCCGCTACCAGCGAGGGCGCCGCTCTGGCCCCCGAGTCCGCCGAGCCCCTCCGCGGGTCCGCTGTCGCGACAGGTGACTATGGAGAGGGACAGGCCACAGCTCGGGCGCCGGGCTGTGTCACCTGCAGCCGCTTAGCATTAAGAAAATCAATTAACTGGCCTCAGCCGCCCCCGAAGGGGAGGACTTAAGGCAGCGAGCGTCTGGCAGGAGGGAAACCGCGTCCGCACCCACCGGAGGCTGTGGCTGTGTCTGTCCGGCAGAGACAGAACGAGATGTACAGAACAATCGTTGTTTAAAAAATTAGGAGAAAAAAAAAGCAAAAGAAAAGTAAAACACATGCAAAGAAATAAAAAAAAAAAAAAAGAAAAAAAAGGAAAAAGGAAAAAGAAATAACAACAACAAAAAAAGGAAAAAGGAAAAAGAAATAACAACAACAAAAAAA
>JAOQGH010000051.1:45415474-45474717 GCA_025769975.1 Gallinago jamesoni
GAAAAAGGAAAAAGAAATAACAACAACAAAAAAAGGAAAAAGGAAAAAGAAATAACAACAACAAAAAAAGGAAAAAGGAAAAAGAAATAACAACAACAAAAAAAGGAAAAAGAAAAGAGAAATAACAACAACAAAAAAAGGAAAAAGAAAAGAGACAATAAAAATAAAAGAAAAAACAAAAGGGAGAGAAAAGACATCAGACTCCAGTGACACCCCGCCTGCCCTTTCAGGTAACTGCTGTGGACAAAGAACAAGCAATATTCCATAAGCTCAGAGAAATAAAAGGCAGTCAGGGTAGCTTATAGGATTCTGGTTCATTTATTGAGTACATGACAGGTAAGACAGACGGACAGTGTAAAATCACATGTATTATTTGTACTTTAAAAAAATTACAATAAATTACTGAATAATTAGTAAAAGCCGTTTTACTAATGGCTGCTCTCCAGTGATGCAGGACAGAGGAGGCAGAGAAATATGTACCAGCTGTGAATACATACAGAGAATGTCACAAGGAGGAATTAACACTGAGGAGCACACTGATTAGTGTTAAATGGGAACATCCAACCCAACGTGTCCTTCCCACCCCTGATACTCCCGGTGCCAGCCAAAAGCCATCGCAAACCTTGGCCTTCAGTGTGGGCTCTGCTCTTCCCGAGCAGCAGCGTCTCTCCCTCCGGCCCCACGAGGGCAGGTGCCCACCTAATGAGATGAATTTATCTGTAGGAACAGCATTAATTCTCCTTCCTTGAAGCGCACGCCCCACTACCAGAAGGCTAACTCTCTTTAAGTTTCTTCTGGTCTTAATTAATTTAAAAGAGCAGTTGTTCAGTCTCCTAGTTATTTTGTCTCTTGACTGGGAAGGAATCGAGTCTGTTGAGGTTTCCCTTAATGGGCTGGTGGCAGAGGGCCACGCTGCTTCAAGTTCTCCCTCTTTAGGGATAAATGCCCTTTGATGTGCAGTACTTTCTAAGAGCACACCCATCGCTGGACTCTTTGAACATGAGATGTTCAGAAAGGACATGCTGGGCAGCTGCACGTGGCAGAACACTCCTGCACATCTCCCTGCGCCGAGCGCTGCTGAGGGCTGACCGACTGAGGGTTCTGAGGGGTCCTCCTAAAAATTGGACCCATCACTGGCTAGTGAAAACAGAGAATCTGCAAGAAATAATTAACCAACAGGGAGAGTCCAGCAGACCAGTGTGTCACTGCCCTGTAACACTGAGGCTGATTCATCGAGTTCTAATTTCGGAACATATTCCCTCATTCTAATGGTCATGAGCCCACAAATTGACTTAATATTACTTCTGCACTGAAGTCAAGTAGCTTGTGGCTTCTCAGACCAAATAAAACCAATGGCTTTCAAAGGATTAGAAAAGCAAATGCTAGAAAGCCAGGTTAGTCTGAAAACTCTTCCTGAATGCTGAAGGAAGGGGGGGGTAAAAAAAAAAAGGTGGTTGTACACTATGAAAATGCCAAATGACGTCTGAAAGAAACCTGCAGATCGGAGGAATGCCTGTGTTTAGACCTCGGGGTGCTGGGAGCAGCGGGGCACAACTGCATTACAGCTGCTGAGTCACAGAACAGCACTGAAGGACTCACGAGACTATTTACAGGTCAGGGCCCTATCGCACTTGACTACGCTGCGTTAGCTCTCGCGCTGGCAGAACGTGGTTTCAAGCCAGGCTGCATCTGCTGCACAAGTTACCCCAGGAACCTACAGCAAAGAAGGGCAGGCAAGGAGCACTTACTGTCTGAAATAAAACTTCATTAAAATGAAAGATAGCAAAAGGCAGACATGCATAATTTACGGTGGTAATTCTATATGTCAGGGGCTATTAGGTTCTAATGGCTCTTGAGGATGTAAATCTAATTCTGGCAGCCAGAGTAGCCAAAGAAGCACCTACACAAAACAGTCACTGTCAGAAGCCCCTTATCGACTGGAATCTATTGTAATTGTGTAGTTACTGGTCTCTGATTAAACAAAAAAACAAATACCCCAAACACAAAATACCAAACCATCCTGCCATCTGCCACATTATCTCCCTGTTTTATCTCCCAAAGACAATTCCTGCTTTCTTGAGTTCACCCTGACACGGAGGAAAGTTCATAGTCACTGGAGGAACTGAACTGCCTCTCTACCTTCTTCTGATCTTTGATCTTTTGCAGAATGTTGACTTTTTTCTCAAAGTAGTTAACGAGGGCCGTTTCCGTCAGCATGGATGCCAAGATCTGCTCAAAGGAAATGGACCAGTCAGTATCAATGGTACTGCCGTACCTGGCAGCTGAACTACTGCCCTCGCAACCCACCAGGACCGTGTCATCTGCAATGTCTTCACACTGCAGGGAGCCTGTGCTGACCATGGAGTAGGAAGACATGGACATGTCATCTTTGGTTTCGTCATCTGATAGCAGCTGTAAAGGAGAGCCTTGTCCTTCCCCTGACCCATCTCCTAGAGTCTGGTTCTCCGGCTGTGTCTTTTCAGGCTGAGCATCCCCACAGGTTTTGTCCTCGTGGTCAGCTTGGGGTTGCTGCTCCACTGCTGAATTCTGACTCTGTTCAGATGTTGGTGACTCCTCTTCACTCACAGGATCTTGGGTATTGTTTGCTTTGCAGTCCTCAGACTTTCTCATGGGCTTGTTGGAGAATTTTTTCCCAACCTCCCCAATTCTCAGAAGGAGACTGGCGACAGTGGCAATTGCATGGTACAGCTCTTGCTCCACCGGGTCCTCGCTGAACATGTTGTAAAGGGTCTTGCACAACTCTATGAATTGTTCCTTTAAAACACAAAAGACCAAAAAAAAAAAAAAATCATACTTCAGGCTGAAAAAAGTTGAGAGTGGCAGATCACAGACTATGTCAAGTTGGATGGGACCCATAAGAATCACCAACTCCCTACTCCTCACAGGATTACCTAAAACAAAGCCATGTGACTAAAAGCATCATTCAGATGCTCCTTGAGATGAAGCAACAAGCTCCATCTTGACTGACTCCTTGTTTATCTGCCTCCCCACCAAGGAAGCAGCAACTTATTGTACGGATTCAAAACAGTCCAATACAGGCAAACTCTTCTCTCTCTGCTGTAGGGGCTGAATTCAGACAACAGCCAGCAATTTCATAGTGGTGGGCTTTTTGCTGACAGATGAACAGAGTGTTCATACATTCAGGTCTGAGAAAACCTAAAGTTTTACTTTTGTCCTGCTACTCTTTTGTGGTCAGCTTTTAAGCGTTTCTGAACTGGTTTAAGTAGCACCCATCAAGGAAATTAGAGACAGAAAAGATCACACCAGTCATCAGACTCTCTTTCCTGTAACCACATACTTCACTCTCCCCCACGCAGCTGTAATGCGAGGCGATGCAAAACCAACCAAACAAGTTTGTATGACTAATGGCATATGTGAAACATACTGATCTGGAGGGAAAACACAGATTGCAGTTTTTATTGGAAAAATTGGTCTGGGAGGTAGAGAGAATCAAATACATTTGATTGGTGGAAACAAAGTAGTTTGTCCATGTCCACTGAGGAATTCAACACAAACGTGTGAAATTAGAGGCTTCTACAGCTCACCAGACAGAACAGCAGGGCAATCTACAGGCAAGGACTGAGTTTGCTGGCAAAACAGCTGCACACGCTGCTGAATTCCCCACTGAGCTGTCAGTCATTTAACCGGGAACCTTCACGCTCACTTCTTACCTGACTCATTTTAGGGAGATCTTTAATGGTTTCTTTCTTGGACTCTTTTTCCTTGGCCCACATTCTTAGGTAGTATCTATAGTCCTGTGGACTGGTACCTTTCTCCTCTGCAAGGCAAGACCAAAGCCACTACTGTCAGGTGGTTAATGGTTTCAGACTTAAAAAAGTGAATGCTGTGCCAGCAAAAATCATGCTGGAAGCACGTTTTATTGACAGTTCAGGAAAGTATCTACCAGGAAGGCTGCATTGTTTTCTGCTGGTTTAAATGATACAGCTCAGTAGAGCAAAAATTTTAACACTGCTGCATCAGCTTGACTTCACATAAATGAACTCTGTGAGTTGATAACTTACCAAGCATGATTTACAAATGTTATGATCTTGGTATGCAAAAGAGTCGGAGCAGAGGCGTATTTCCTGGCTCACATCCCACACTACCTTTGTCCATAAGAGACACTGTGAAAGGTGTCCTTGATACAGCAAAGGACAATGAACGGTTCATAATATGAGAGAGGCAAGACTAGAACGTGGTCTATTTATGGCAAAACTACCTTTTTCTGGACCATTCTCATTTCTCCTTCCTTTATCTTCTTGGGTTTCTAAAAAAATATGGAATTATAAAAGAATGATTAATAGCTGACTTTCAACAATACAACGCAGGAAGAACATTAAGACAACTCATATACAAATTAAAATCACACAAGAATATATTTAATAGAAGTTAGATCTCCCACTCCCACATCATGTTTGGAGGAGTGAACAGAACAGGATGGAAGCAAAAAGCTAATGGGATGAACTGGATAAAAAGCCACACTGAAAAAGCGGGTTGAAGAGCTGATGCAGCAGGCAGAACTCCTAAAAGAAAGGGTGAAACACAGGTATGAAAGACAGCTAAGCAATACGATGGCTTTAAGACAAAGAAGTTCAGTTACCCAAAGCAAGGTAATGACTGGTAAAAAACCAAATCACCACTGAGCACATACGTGACTAATATCCATGCTCACCATTATTCACTCACTGAACTGACACTTTAGGAATAATCTGCAGAGTCTGACTTCATGAACTTTGTTTCTAGTTCCCTACACTGTGTCTAGACTTTATAGGAAATCTTAGCTCAACCCAAACTTAAGTTAGCCATCTAGTACCAAACAGCACACAACTACTTGCTCACATTTTTTTTAATGTTTTGGTAAACATTTACCACAAATTACATACTCGGACCTCCTATTTGACAATCTCCATAAATTAGTCTACTAATAGTTTCACAATTCAATGACATGCATCCTTATTCCTTTAAATTAGAAGACTGTGGAGGAGACACAGGTATCAGCTACCTATCAGCCAGCCTAGCACCTCTCCCACTCTGCTTTTGAGCATATTTTCTCCTGCCAGCTTCTAGGGTGTGATAAACTCCGCTGAAAGAAGCCAGATAAAACCTATTTGACCAAGGTTGAAACTCAATAGGTAGAATATACTGAAAGATATCTAATTACTTATAGCACTTTATTCCTAGTGGGAGTGTCATGAGAGAGGAGCAGCAGCAACAACTTCAGAGTATTTAAACCAGCACATTGGTGCTGGCAGACGATACCAGCATTATAGCCATGCTCAATGCATGCACATAATCCGTGGACTGACCTTGAGACTCACAGTGCAGGCAGAAATCCAGCTCTGAGACAAAAGGAGATACTTGAGCAGCAGAAAAAGGGATTGAGGGAACAATATCCCAGATAAAACAGAAGAAAAGGCCAGACATAGACAGACACAGAGAAGGAAACAGAAACAAGAAGAGAGACAATGAGACTTGCATGAAAAACCTAAATCATGGTGGGAGACAGGGGCCAGTAAAAGCACACTGCTCCTCAGCTGTCTGTAACTGTGCTTCAGACGGGTCCTGCATGAAATGGGTGCTGAGCAGTTTAAGCTCCAAACTTCTTTCCCCATCATGCAACAAAGACAGTGAACTCAAGCACACTGGCGACCTTAGCATACTGTCACCATGAGACCATGCCTTGCAAACAATCACTATTCACAGCACAGCACATGGATTTGTGCTGCAACTCCTGCCTACGCTGAGGGGTAAAGGCAGCGGAGTGTTGTATTACCTTCTGTTGTAACATCCTCTGTGAAATAACTCGTGGCCTCCAAAGCAGACTCTGCCTCCTCTGGATTCAGAGCTGTAGTTACAGAGAAGGAAATGTTAAGATCTCTAAGCTAATTGAGCAGCAGTATCACCCACTTCTTCAGTGAAATTCATGTGGGTTCCCTTTTCAATTGCATGTTAGAACAGACCATGCTGAATAGTAGCAACATATGAAAGCACTCACCGGGAGGCAGATGCAGTTTGTAAAGTACTTTGAGTTTTTCAGTTAGGTCACCGTGGTACATTCCACCTGAGGAGAAAAAAAAAAACCCAAACAAGAAAATAGCAATTAGGATAAAGAACTACCCTCCGCGCCCAGGCTCAAAACAGAATGAGTTCACAT
Source organism: Gallinago jamesoni (assembly GCA_025769975.1). Lineage (NCBI taxonomy): Eukaryota > Metazoa > Chordata > Aves > Charadriiformes > Scolopacidae > Gallinago > Gallinago jamesoni. The sequence goes on from JAOQGH010000051.1 coordinate 45,421,650, forward strand.
TCAGTGAGGAAACACTAACTCCACAAAGTCCTGTGCAGAAGCAGAAAAGAAATCTACAGCAAAGCTGCATCTTGTTGGTTTGCCACCTCTCGTTTCCCAAAGCGGGAGACAGCGCAGCAGCAAAAAGGCATCTCTTTCTTGTTCTGCCTGAGGCTCGCTGTAAGGCTGTCACCCTCCCCTCACGATAGTGATATTTGCACTATCTCCTTTTAGTTCTCTGCTTGGAAAAGGAAAGAAGCAATTTTTTGCAATATTCCATCATCTCCAAAAACACCACTTACTCATCCCTGTCACAAACTCCTTGAAGTTAATGAGAGAATCCCTGTTCTCATCCAGAAGCCGGAACAAACGCCCTGCCAGCACCGGTGTGTGTGCGCCACAGGACCAGGGGGTCAAACTGATGAACAGCTCTTTGAACTGCTCCATGTCTATGCGATACTGCTCCAGGTAGGGCAAACTCTGATCTCGGCGGGCAGCTGCAGCACGGTTGTTGCCCCAGTAACAGCTCATCAGATACTTTGCCTTTGGAGGGAAAGGATTAATAGGTCAGATTATTCTACACTACAACAATCCACAGGATCGGAGACTTTGTTATAGCTCAAGGATGGCATTGAGTAAGCAGAGAACAGACATTTCAAGACACACTGTTTATCTCCCCCATTATTCCTAGTGTTACTTCACTACAAAACAATATGAAATGAAGGAAGAGACAGGGATTTCACAAAAATCACAAAGAACAATTTTGAGTGAAAAATACAAACCCCATGATTTTAGGTTTGAATGAAATGACACTCAGGTTTTACTGCAAAGGGAACATGCAGGATTCTCTTTTGGAATCTACAGCCCAGTTCAACTGAGTTTGCACTCAGTTTGCAAAACTGCTTGTCAATATTTATTTGCAAAACTCATTGTCTATATTTCTCAATAAAGACGACTGAGATACCACATATAAAGAACTCTGTAAAGTTGGGTGGCAGAAATAAAATTAAATAAAACAATGCAAGTAGTAAAACTGTTGGCCAAGGGGCTAATAACAAAAATGTCTGATACAAACTTGGACTTTATTATTAGGTAATCTTTTGGAAGGAAAATTGCCTATCTTTAGTAATCTTTAGTCATCACAGTGTGACAAAGAGGTCAATAGAGTCATGAGGAAATAATCTGGAATCTGTTTTTTTTTTCTCCAACAAGGTAGTTTAAACAGATAGCTGGGATTGTTGCCTCTGTTCAAAGTCTTACTGGACTTAGTAGATGAGGTTGGGTAACGTGATTCTTTTAAAAATACATATATTGACAAAAGGAGACAAAGCGCTTAAGTAATTTTGTCACAATTACAGAGCAAGTCAATGGCAAACTCGAGAAGAAAAACTGAAGAACAGTCAATCCTAGCTCTCTGTTCTAAGTGCTATGTGACATTCCTGTCCCCTGATTCCACAATCTCCTTCTGAGTGAGCATCATTCAAACACTACAAACATATTTTGCCCATCTTTGAAAAAACTAAAAATCAATTGTATAGTATTAGGGCCAGTCTCACCGGCAGCATCCGCAACCACGTATAACAGAACGCCAGATCTGTTTCTGGTAAGTTGGATTAAGAATCAAAGCAAAGTCATTGCTTCCCTTTCAACCTATTTTGATACTTGTTCTCTCTGTGTCAGAACACATTCTTCCTCCCTCTTAGCTTCTTACCTTGAACACTACATAGAGCTCTTCTAGCTCTTCAATAGAGAAACCAATGTCACTAGACACAGCTCGGACCTATAGTTAGGGAGAAAATAGAGTGAACAATTTATTTCAAAGCTAGAAAAATCAACTAAGACTCACTGAAAATTCTGTAACAGAGAGAATTGCAAGGAGATATGACACAGGATGGGAGGGAAAACATAACCATTCTGATACCTCCCATTGTTATGGATTACAGGCCAGGAAGACAGCTTCTGGTCAAGCAAGAACTGCTGAGAGTTTGAGCAGCTAGAAAAAATTACTGCACTTATTTCCTGTTCGCGCAGACCTGACTGTGCCAACTGTGTTGCCCCTGCCTCTTGTTTTTATCTTCAGATGTTTGATTCAGATGTATTGAAAAACAACAGAGAAAGAAACATGTTGGTGAGGTTCTCCACCGGGGACATGGGAGATAATTGCAAAAGATATGGATAATTCCCTATGGACATGAACCCTTCTGTAAAATTCCCTAACGCACTAGCATGCTCTCTAAATGACAGGAAAATAATGATCTGTTACGTAGCTTTTCTCAGAGATTTCAGGCAAGCAGTCAAACAGACAGCACTAGGCAGTGGAGACTGTTACAAGGCCTATGAGTGGTTTTTATCTCCTTCCATGCCATGTATCTCATTCAATCATGCCCCAGAACTTCAATCCATTTTATTAGATTAACTAGAACCATGTGAAGAAGAAAACTGTAAATCCATTATTCCAACCAGTAAATCCATTTTTTCACGTGAACTGCAATTCTTTAAGTCACTTAAAACTGCTACAGCACAAACCTTCCAGATGCTCAGAGCAAAACACATCCCATTAATATGCCATTTGGTAGCTCATTCAAACTGGGAGTCACATACCACACTCTTCTTAGCTGTATCCTCCAGAGACTGGATCACTTTCAGCCTTTGCTTAAAACGCATTTGTTCAATGTCATCTGCCTTCAGATTGCTAAATTTCTACGAGAAAGAAAGTAGACTAGGTCAATATCATCTCCTAGAGAAAGAAAACCCCCTGTTCACTTACAGTCAACAAGTGTACTATCCCCTCAGAGATGATCTAAAACCCCTAGATGCCTTTTACCAGCAGCAAAAACATAAGGAAAAAAGCCTTGAGCTCTATTCCCCATTCATTTCCCTGTCCTGAAAAAGGAGACATCCAGAATTCATGAGAAATCCAACATCAGAGGTTTCTAAAGAACAGCTGAAAGAGCATGTCAGGACTGACAGACCCTGTTCTGTGGCAGAGATAAGAGAACAGACAGGTTGTCATTCCTTCCAGCCCTGTTTTTTTGATAGGATCCATATGAGATTGAGCTAGAAACCCCAAAGTTAGCAGGCTTTTCTGCTGACTAGGTCAGACAAATAAGATGAATTTGATGACACCCTTTTATAAAAGAAACCAAGAACAGAGACAGCAGATTTAAAGAAACAAGCAACAGAACCAGCAAAATGATAGCTGCCTGACTTTAAGCAGCTGGAAGGGGACAGGATGAAGAAGGGAAAATGAACCCACAATTACCACAGTGTAGCAGAGAAGTGTCAAATACCAGCTCTCTTGCCTGTGTTCTTTCTACCATTTGGATACAAATTCCTTACTAGTTTGTTCTCAGACTGAAAAATGAGGCACACCTCCACCAGCACAGAGGTATTTCAAGAGCATTGGCACCATTCTTGAGTTGCCTTGCTATTACTATAACACGGATCTCAGAACAGGATTCCTATGTACATGGACTGAGATGCTTCCATGTTTCTGTAGGATACCTCACAATTTTTAACTTGAATTTCCCTCCCCAACTCCTCAGCACTGACAATCCTCACATGTAAGAAAGAATGGAGACTTTGTTGGCAAACCAGGAAGAAATCTCTGGTCTGTAATTTCTACATATTTGCAGTCTTTGTTTTAGTTTCCACTAGAGTTGGGGAGATTCTTTGTAATCCACAACAGCCAACAGTGTTAGGCTCTACTCACACCGAACAGGAGGATTAATGGCCTGGGCCTGCACTCCTTTAACACCTCAAGCTATGAACGCTGTTAAAATGCTGGCTGTGGAAGGCATAAAACTCGATGCTAGTAGAGAAAAACCTCTTGGGCAGAAACTAAGCCAGAACCTTACCTCATAGGATGTTTTGATGAGTTCAAAGATGTCGATTTCAAGTGGCGGGTCATCTCCACTCGTCAATAAGGCATGCAAGTGGGGAATAGGGGGAGAGACACTCTGTCTGTTAACTACGTTGTCCAAATATCTGTATGGAAAAAACAGAACAGATCCAGGACTCCAGGATTAGTATCCAGAAAAAGAAGTAATACTCTAAACGCATCATTCCAAACTTTTTACTATCATTAATATAAATATGTAGGAAAATTTAAATTTTCCCAGCTAACCTGCAATATACCCTCAAACCATTGGGAATAAAGTTGATTTTCATCCTATTGTGGGGGTATCTGCTATTTTTAAAGTGGGCTTCTAGTAGTAAGCTGAAGATCTTGCTGCACAGAGAAGAGATTCACATTTCAAACAAGAAAATCTTACATTTACTAGACTTGGAAGATACCTGCCTCATAAAGTTTTGTGTTACTAGAAGGCTATTTCTTTTCCAGGATCTGTTCTTAATAGAGCGGAATCCTCTGAATTTCAGATAAACAACCCTTCTGACTTCAAATACAACTAAGAAGCAGCAGTGCATTATGCTGCAAAGCAAACTTCCAGAAATATGGGATTCCTCCACACTTGAGCCAAAAATTAATTCAGCTGTTGTTGAAAGCTGTAGCAAAACTCTCTGGAGCTCAAGTTGTGTCCTACAGTGTTATCGGTGAGTAGAAGAGACAATGACTAAAAGGGTACCGTTACTATTCAGTTATAAATAAGAACAACAAATGGTACCTGCCCAGAATAGTCATGGCTTCACCTTCATCACAGCACTGTAACAGCTTCTCCACGTTGGCATCAAGTATGGCCAATGACACTTGCAAGATAAACTTGATTCCCTCATAGAAAAAACAGTCGACAATGACCACGGCGCTCTCAAAGGGCATGACACTGAGAAAGAGAGTGAGGAACCAGGAAAGGGATATAGTGGAAATCACTCCCAGGTCCTGCATCTTTTCTGACAGCTGTGGAAGATATTCTCGTGTAAGTTCTTCAAAGATGCCTTGGTCCACCAATGCGCCTGGGAAAACAAACAAAAACAATGCTAGAACTCTAATTGGTGGTATCATGGTACTATACTCAAGCTAATAAATTAATAAACAAAAGAGCATGAGTTCTCTTTGATGTCTTATAAGCCTCAACATCAGAACTAAAATCGACACATTTATTAAGATTTGTTCCCTGTTCTCAATAAAACCAACATATTTAAAGATTACTCCTATATTGCAGAGCATCCAGCAACATAATTTCTCATTGACCTACACATTTAGATTGCTGATATTGTTGTATTTACATCAAACCATACTCTTTAAACATACCAACTTTAAAAGCCCATGAAACAGTGCTTTCAGTAACCTTTCCTGAAAGCCTATTCCAAAGATCTAATACATCATTCAGATGGGTAAAAAAATAACCCAATAATTTTCTTCTATATATGCCTCCTGACTGCTAATGGTCCCTCCTGCTACCAATTTTTAGTGGCTTCATCTTCCTCGTCACTACAAGGTAGTACTACTACCTTGGCAGCCTGTAGTGTCTCTTCTGTCTCCATCACACACCTGCAACTTTAAAGGGAACAGGGTTGTGCTTCTTCATCGTTAAAACGCATCACATTTAATTCATTCTGAACAACAAAATGATCCTGAGAGAGATGTTGGTGCAACTGTAGCTGAGAATCCAGGCTCCACCATGAATTTGATGAAGACTCACCCACTACTCTTGTGTTGTAGTAATCTGGCAACATCCGCTCACATAAAGCTACCAGGAGCCAGAAAGCCTCTTCCTCGTTGCAGTACAGCAGCAGTACGGATGTCACAATGTTCATGGCCTATGAGCCACCAGAGTTGAACACACAGATATAGGACAGAAACATGAAGATTTTCATGAAAGCACTGTCATGACGGGCCAAAACTTAAAAAGCATGAACACAGCAAAACTGTCACTAAGAGTCATATCTATTTCCAGCTTTTACTGGTGTCTGAGTCAGTGGATGACCTTGAGTCAATTTACCTTCCTGTTTCAGTTCCTCTGCTTGTGAGGCAGCAAATAATATAATCACTTTTTTTAAGCACTTTTTTAATCAATGAGACCAAGTATATTTTTCAAAATTTTCATAAAAAGCTTTGTAACAATTTGGTCATAACTGAACAACATAATGAGAACCACTAATACCAAAGCAATACATAAAATGAAACTGAGCTTTCCACCCAGTTGTTTCACAAACCAGCAACTGGCTTTGCTTTCAATATATTGCCCATCATCACTTATTTGATTTAATTGCCTTTTTTAATGAAAGCAGAATATGTTTTTGTTGAACTAGGGAAAACTCCAGCACGAAAACTAGTAAAAAACCTGTCATTACACCTAACAGAAATGTACAAAGTCTATTTAAATGGTGTATCCAAAGGCAAGTTGAGAAATCTTGCAACATTACCACTTTTTTCCTTCTGTCATACCACTGCACTGACAGTATGAAGGAAAAGCTTGAAACTGAACAAAAAACTGCAGAAAAAGTCCAAGTCAATAATGGTCACCGTGTAAGACTAACAAGTCTGACTTCTTTCTTACCTGACAGTACCCAATTGTTGGATTTCTGAATGCATAAGCTGTTAAGACTCTCCGGAGGGCAGCAATTCCCAGCTCATTCTGGAAGGCAGGATGTTCTGGCATAGAACGGTGCAGATCTCTCTCAATTTCCTCTGTAGCAAGATTGTATTTCCCCATTGACTTTTCCACAAGATCTGCATAGTAACCAGGATGAGTCACCATCTCATTCCATGCCCCTGTAACGACAAACAAACACTGCTTCACCTCTTGAGCTTTGGGATACACATTTTATGCCCACAGTTTCAGAAAAGAGGCAGTCAAGAAGCACTACATGAACTCATCAACTATAAATAGATATGAAAGTTTATTACTAAACTCATTGCTAAATCATCATGTTAGAGTCTAGGTCCCAACACTGAAATGCAGACAAAAGGAGGCCAAAGAGCTGCTACGCTCGTAAAGAAAGTAATCTCAGGAATGCAATCACTGCGTGTTTGGCAAAAACACCATGAAGTATCATTCAGGTGGAGTAAACCTGTGATTAATTTCTTCTGAAATGAGCTTTTCCTTTGACATGTACAGAAAGCATACTCCTGTTTAGTTGTTGAAGTATCCAGCACAACCTCTTACCTGAGAAAAGGAGCCACAGCTCTCCACGAAGGTTCTCTGGGATTCCTTTCTGCACGAGCTCCCTCGTCTTGGCAGTGCGGTACATACACATCCCCCGCCCATATTCAAAGAAATGAATGTTCCAGGACTCTTCTTTCATCTTCTCCTTTGCCTTCACAGGAACAAATATGGCCATTTTAGAAGATTAATGCATTTTTATGTTTGTAGGATGGGTAATTTCTGGGTATACTCAGGCCTACACTTCACAAGAGAAATACACTGTGACATTTAAAGCCTTTCTTCTGCCTGCTGAATAAAAGGGTATATGCTAATCTACACTGTTTAAAATCAGTTCTGACCTTGCTTAAAAGCCAAGTCTTTACAAGGCTTACATGGGCTGTGCATTATACCTTGTAAATCTCTACACAAACGCAAGCAGAACCGTGGCCTAAGACAATTAACTACTAAGCAGAGATACCAGTTCTCTGCTTTCTTGATCTGAAGAAAAGTGTTCCTCACTGATTTACACCTCAGAAGCACAGTGACACTAATTTCTCAGTCTCTAGTCAAGTATCTCAGTACTCATAAAGTAAGCTGAAGGTCAGGTTACATCTATGCAGCACTATCACTGTGACAGACACAGTAGTGATACTGCAGGACTTACCAGGGATAAAATCCATTTTCAGTCTTAGAGCAGGACAGGACATCTGCAACCTACTGCAAACTATTTAGAGTTAATTGTTTGAAGTTAAAATATTATTCACCCCTTTGGGTCCCAAGAGCTCCTCGGAATTTCTTCTGAAGAGTTTTAGTAGTCCCTGTGAGGCTGTTGGCACTTCCCCAGCAGAAAAGCTGACGGGTCGATTGCTGAGAGCAGACATGGGGCTAACTGCCAGTGGGCTGCTGGAAGGCAGCTCTGGAACCTCCTGAACAACAGAAGATAAAGGGTCTGAGCTCAGGCAGCCTCCTTCCTCTGCTGTCTAACAAAGAGACATCATTTGCTGGTAACGAGCACTGTTACCACACTGTAAGGAGCAGGAGTCTGGAAAGTTGACAAAAGCTCCTCCCCGCTATTCCCTTAGTACCTCACAACCAGGCTCAGCCAAATTCCACTTCCATTCCGTGTCGCTGCTGCATGGTTTCTTGGATGGTGTTCTCTGCAAGAAGTCAGAGATTCTCTGTACCAAGAAATCTCGGTCTTTCAGATTGGCAAACAAGAAGGTCATTTTACTTTTAGTGCTGATGGACAGAGGGCTGGGCAAGACATCGGAACTAACTGCTTTCTCAACTATTGTCACCTAGAAGACAAAGATAAGGGCCATTTGGATCTAGCAAACTCTTCATTATCTATAAAGCACTGCACAAAAGCCGTAAGCACACAAAATCCAGAAGCACACAAAAGACAAGAAAGGCCTGTAGTCTTAATATACAGCTGAGAAATCCTCACCTCCCTCAGAGGAATGATGAGATGACAGGCCTCCTCTGCCCTGCTGGCAAAACAGATGTAATTATTGGAAACAAACATCTGGCCAGGAATATGCATTTTGTTGAACGGTGTCCACAAGGTACAGTCTGTATGTCCGTCCAGGCATTCATCCTTGGGCAACCGGAAAGTGGCACGGTAGCACTCATTTTTGGCTCGAGCATCCAGGTCTCTGGGTAAAAGTAAAGCAGAGTTCCCAGAAGCTTTTTTTCCTCACTCAAAAAACCCCCACTCAAACACTAACGTTAAGCGTTCATTCTAGTCACAACCTTCAGATTGAGCTGTTTATTCTTAGTATTCATTTCTCTAACTGAGATGCCACCCCTTATCTGACTCCTCTTTCAGCCTTCAGACATGCTTCACTGACAAGGTATGTGCTGCAATACAAGACAAAATATGCAAGTGCATCTGCAAAACTTAAATGTTACATCAGATTCTGGAAGTGCAGAAAACAGTCCCCAGTGGGAGGACTTATTACAGTACAAATGTATATTACTTTTTATAAATATTCAATTTCAGACAAAGGGGTTGATGTAACTTTCTTCTTTCACATTTATTTTTTTTTGAGCAGGATTTTCAACAGTTTCTCATTGAAAACTACTTCTGACAGTGCCTAGTCACGCATAAGAAAGACACGAGGGTATGTGTGAATTCAGTACCAATTTGAGATGGGGAAAAAAGAAAAGAACAGGCAGAGGACTAATGACTGCAATAAGTGATGCAGCCCCTAGAGTGAGAAAACCCCAGTGGCCCGTAGAAGCTACACAGTAAAGCAGATTTATTACTACAATCCCCTGTTATCTGTCTTCTCCTCTCACTGCTGGAAACATCTACCTTTTTAGTGCAGAGATGTTCTTAAGAGGCTTCCTGGGCTTTGGGAGGGACTTGTCCTGTAGGAAGCTCTCATTATCCAATAGCTGCCGCATAGCAATGTTAGCCAGCTGCTCCATCAGCTTGAATGTCTCGTTGATATTGAGAAACATGGAAAAATAAAGTTCATTGTCCCTTGTGCTTACTTTAATGCACTCAGGGAACAGCAGTGTAGCATTTTTTTCTAGCTGGGTTACATCCACCCACTGGATCACCAGTGTAACTGGGGAAAAACGTTCAAAGAAAATACTATTATTATTCAAGGAAATACTATTATTATTCAAGGAAAAAACAAAAACAACTAACAATCAGAAACAAACTCAAGCAGCAAGTAAGCTCTCATTGTAGCAGCATTTTCCCCCTCTTACAAATGGACAATTCTTTTCTTCATACTTTTACTGGGTCCTTCAAAAATACGTGGAAATAATCTTTGGGATTAACTAGACTAGAAATAATGCAGTTCCAAAAGGACCACCTCCACCCAGTGAATGCTTTCATCTCCAATTACTCAAGTTTTTATTCCTCTTTCCACCAAATTAGCTTTCGACTCAGGAGTTCAAGCTTTGTAAATACTGGGTCCTGGCAGTGGTTCAAACTAAAATCAATCAAAGTAAAAATATTGCTTGATTCTCTAATCCAGTTAAAGTAAAACTTCAGGTGCACTTGTACAACTTGAGAAATGACTCAGGCACTCAGTCTAGACACCACTGAAGTGCCAACAAGTACAAGGACTGATCTATGTGTTGAGCTAGAGCTAAAAGGACTCGTAAAGGAAAAAACCTGTCAGCTTAAGAAAAGTTCACACAAAAGATCAGTTGCATCAAGAAGATCATGGGAAACGACAGAAAAACAACCAGAAGGCTTGTAACTCACCCTCTTTGCCCAGCAGGAAGGAGTAGAAACAGAGGTGGTTGACAGTGAGGTACAGCCAACCCTGCCTGGGCACACGCCCCTTCCAATAGCTGCAGGAATAGTAATTGACCAACTTCTCCACCTCGGGCATCCCAAACTGCTTCCGCATCTTCAGTTCAGCCTCTTTGAATTTACCTGGATCCTCTTCACTCTGGGGCTGCTCATTCTTGTTCTCTTCAGCAATAATTCCCTGAAAGGACATGGGAGGAGAGAGAGAAGAAATGGCAGGGAACATGCCTGCTGACAGACATAATATACAGCAAAAGGTCACAGTGGCAATCCGGAAGACAGAAAGAAGAAACACGACACAGCAGTTATCATTTCTCCTGTCACGTTAGAGAAACAGTAAAGACATTTGGAAAGAGCATTCAGATAGTCGTGGAGTCTATGATCTAGGATCTACTCCTGAACACACGCATCAAAAGTTGATGTTTAACGGTTTGAATGAGTTTCTCACGGCTGGCCTGGTAACAGGAACACCCTGCAGGAGAAGTGAAGTCTAATTTCACTCGCAAGCATGCTTCAACAGGAAGAAGATCATCTGCCAGGAAGGGCACAACTCTGCAGTCTGTCATATCTTGACTACCCAGAAGGAAAAACAAATGACCACAATCTCTCCCAGACACATGCACACACAAGACGATACAAAGAATCTGACTGGAGTACTGGAAAAGACTCAAATTGTTGCCATGTGATAAAAAAAAAACTGGCATTTTTAAGTTTTCACTCTGGAGAACTTGTAGGGTGGGAATCTCAAGTGTTTTAACTGCACAACAAGCAGAGACACCTGACTCAGAAGTCAGTAGAAGCTGGGGTGCAATTCCTTTGCATCCCAGATGAGATGGCTTCCAGATCCTCATGGCAGGGACATTCATTGCAAACTAGAATTCTCTCTCCTTTAGTATTTGCTACATGAACCCTCATCTAACATTCTGTCTGCATCAAAGGCATAATCTATAAAGATTTTAAAGAGGCACGGTACTTTGCTTAGTAGGAGCATCCTAAGCAGGCTGTTCCTTGAGATCTGCTGCTCATAAACTCTCCCCCCCCCCAATACATTTGTCCAGTGTTGTAGCTGCAGCATGATGGTGATAACACAGTATACACGTATGTCTGAAAAGGGAGCAGAGAAAAGTTTTGCAATGAACTCTTGCTCCCTCCCTCCCCTGGGTAAGAAGTTCTCAACACCACCTCCCCATTCCTTCTCAGGATCCGGAATTCGTTCAGGGAGCCATGTCACTTACATGTATCTTGCCCTTGACAAAGGTGGTGATGTCTTCTTCATTATCAAAGATGGAGAGAGTCTGCAGTAAGTTATTTTCCAGCCATTCCCAGTGCTTTGTGATCTCTTTACGGGATGATCCTAAGTGAAGGGATAAAATGCAAAGGGGTAAAAGATCAGCAGAGCAAACTAAAAAAGAAATTAGAAGAAGGTCTTTTTTCCTCCAAGTTCATAGCAGGAAATGAGCAATTACCAAACAGCGATGAGGACAGACCAAACACACCAACTGTATACTTGTGAAGTATATTTTATGTACACCAACATTATGCTTCTAGTGAAATGTCTCCGCTGCGACCAAAGATAATCAGCATGCTACCAAGAGACCGTCCTTGAAGTTTCAGAACAACTGAAGCCTTCAAATAGGTTCAATTTTTCATGGGTAATGGTCAGCAGAGAGCATACAATTCCAAAACAAAAAGCAACCAAAATATTCATGTCAGAAAGTTCTTTGCTTTCTTAAATAAAAATGTCTCAGCAAAGCTTATATCAGTTGGTTGTCTTTAACCATACAGTCCACAAGAGTCCATAAAGGATAAGTTTCTCTGTGTAACCAACATAAGAAGCTTTTCTATAGAAAGTTGCCTTAGTTAGCTGCCATTAATTATTTCAAAGATTTGTGTTTACTACAAGATTTCATCTTCTCTACCAACAGCTATCACTATATTCTCTTGTAGACAGAAAAAAAATGCAGAAGAAACAAAACCAGCAGTTCATTTTTTTAACAAGATAAGAAACATCGTTAAATGCAGACAAAAAGAAATCTGTTTAAAAGCACATCAAAGACACTTGTAAGTTTCTCTTTGCCAAATTCCAGTAAATTTATCTTCTGAAGTTTCATACAAAAGCAGTAGGATATCTAAAAATGTTAACAGCATGACTCCCACCACTCAGTTTCTCCGCAAGCACATTAGATCCCTCCATGTGGTTAATGATGGAAAAGAAGAAAGCAACAGAACACACAAGTGGTTCCCTAAAGCTACAGCTCTACTTGACTTTCCTTTTTAAGAGGCAGCTTCAGCAATGAAATAGTCTTCACATATTTGTAGTTGGACACCTAACCACAAAATCCAACACCAGCTAACCTGTGGTTTCAGAAGCAAAAATAACTCCAGGACCTGAAACCAAGAACTGGAAGCCAGTCAGCTGTCTTGTCTCACCGGGCTGCAGGGCTATGAATTTGAGTTTGTGTGTACAGCCCAACGGAACAGACAACAAATATTTTTTCTTTTGCCTCTGTGCATAAGTTTGTTTGATGTCTGTCTGAGCCATGTGACAATGTTTTTAAAGAATACATGATTCTGAGTAAGACAAAATGGCTTATTTTAAGGCCACAGAATTATCAAATACAGGATGCTCTGGCTGTGGAAAAAACCCACGGGTCCAGTAACAATGGCAGGGGAATAGAGTCTGCGTTCTGTTTTGTTTCATCAGCTGCATCTCTCACCAAGTGACAGCAGACAAATTGCTAAAATAAGCCAGGCCTCAATAACTGACATCTTTCTAAGAACACCATTAGAATGACATGCATGAAAGAGTAAAATTCTGCGGTTCCTACAAAGAACAGAGTGCTGAAAGGTGAAGCTGCACACAGGAACAGAATGATACCCACTAGTATTTACACAAGATAAATTGTAAATAAAAGACATGCATTTTTTAATTAAAGAGCCATATACATTTTATAACTTTAAGTAAATGCCAGTACTTTTACTTTTAGAGTAAAAGGAGAACTAGATATGATTAAAAACATACTTTTGATGAAGACAATATATTTACTCCCATATAATAATTTATCAAACTCCATTTGGTTGTTATATAGGTCACCTCATTTTATCATCCCATGTTACTTAAATGTAACTGTGATATAGAGAATATCAACTACAGCACTCCTGAATTGTAGAATAATTGAGTGTCAATATCCTATAAAATTTCAGATTCGCACCATATGGGCCACTAAATATTATTCTTTTTTTTTTTCTATGTGGTTTCTGGCCTGATATTTTTTTCCCTATTTCTCTGCATTCTCATTCTTCAAAAGGGAAACTGAGTTTCTGTGAAACACAGCAGTTTCTAAACCTCTCTTCTTCTGCAGAATTTAAGTAGCTCTGCAAGGAAGAAGACTGTTTTGTTTGCCAGGGGAGAAGATGGGAACAAAGAAAACAAGACATCAACATCTGTGGGCTTTGCAAATGATTACTTCATGCTCAGATTTTACGTCTCAACCACAAAGTGAGAAGTGAAGATTCTTATTATAAACAAGGACAGTCTAACAAATACGTCTGAAGACATTTTCTCTTTAGCCCCCAGTAGGATCTAAAGCCTCCATCAAAGTTCATCACCAGATATTAGAAGGTTGTACCATGGTATTCTAATATAGCATTTACGCTTCTGAAGTAAAAGAGGGCAAGGATTCTTAATGTTTTAAAAAATATTACTGCAATATATTCTACAGATATAGTATCTCTATACATCCATTACAAACCAGAAATAGCAGAAAAAAATAAATAACAGGAAAAAAATAAATTGGATCAAGACAGGAAAGAGTGTCTGGCACCTTGAACGACCTCACATGTTCCCATCTCATACCGTGGTCCTGGTAACCAGGTTTTGGCACAACACTCACTGTTCCGCAGCAATCTTACCACCACGGTTTGATTCTCTGAACAATCACACTACGACCTTGCAAACAGACACACCTTGAAAGAAAGAAAATTTGTAATATCTGCAGAAATGGAAGCTTTTACAGAGCCTTAAACTGCAGTTTAAACAACACCAAGAAGTTCTGTGATTTCTGGCATCTTCCACTACCCCACCAGAAGGTCTAGAAAGATTCCTGAGCAGCGACAGAATACTCCGATATGGGATAACCTATCATCTGAGCCAAAGAGACAATACACTAACACAAATCCAGCCCCTGAGAAGAGCCACACCAATACATACCACACGCCACTGCCCAATACACTTGAGAGTCCTGAGTCTGGTGCAGAATACGGTAGGGGGCAACTCTGGCACTGGAATCCAAAACCACGTCCAGTGTTCCCACAAGAAGACCTAGGAGGCAAAGAGTGAGAAAGTAAAACAATGTAACAGCAAAACGAAGAATTGCGTTAAGCAAAAATACAGGATCAACACTACAGAAAAATGCTGATGTTCATATTATGCACGCAGTGATGGAAGAGCAAAGGGACTTGGTTGGGAAAATGAGGACTTAAATCCAGTCTCTCCAGTAAGAAATTACCTATAAGCCAACTACAGCAAATCCCACTGGTGAGGGATGAAGTTTAGCTGGCAATTAAATGTCTACTAAACCTCATTATAATCCTCTGCCTTCCTAGGAGAGTTTTCTAATAAAAGTCAAATGTATTTTCCTCTGTGGGGTTTTTGTTGCTAATAGTGATTTTTAAGCCTACTAAACTAAAACATGGAAGAGTTTTCAAGGCTGCGTCTTTCAGCATCACCTCTGCAAACAGTAGGTAAGATAACTCACTCAAAATGGAATCAAATAGCTCATAAAAAACTGGCATTCATGGGTTTCAGTGATGTTTCTAGAAGCACTTTGATAAAACAAAGAATGTAGAGAATCAAAATACGGTAATGCAGAAGTTATTTTTATACGATGTTAAATAAATAAGCAGGTACCTCCAGAATAAATGTTGACAACCACAGTTTGTAAAGCAAATCCATTTATTTCAATTAAATCTATTTACTAGATAAATCAAATATCTGAGATGATACTTCGCTTTGTTGTTCTAGATATGAGTGATTTTAACGGAATTATTTTTGTCACATCCTCCTGATTACAAGTTTTCTAACATTAGAACTTGGAGAAGGAGCATGGTTGCTCCTCTGGATGGCTCTTTGGGAGGCCCAGGCTCGACTCCCTGCCCTCCTCCCTATGGTTTGGGTAAGTCTGAGTAAACTCATCCCTATCTCTTTCATCACCACGAAACATGCTACTTCCTCCCCTTTATCTCTCCCGGCTGTCCCAAAGCAAGTACTAGATTAGGAATATACCACTGCACACAGTTTAAGAGAAGCGCCATCCATAGCAAGTTCATCTTCATTAAAACAAACACCTATGTACCCAGCACTGTGGGATCTCTGTTTGGCTCCAGGTTTCTGCTGCACAGTTTCAGGCAGAGGACGGATTAACAAGTCATTTTGAACACTTCCTATAACACCACGGAATGTGTCAAATACTAACATATGGACCACTAGCGAGCCATGTTTGAGACCTTCAGTACGACAGCAACTCAAACACCTTTCCCGCTTGGCTGAATATCTGCTTTCTAACTCTAAAATGTCAACTTGCAGTTGTACAGCTCTTTAAGGAGGAGGACACGTGGCTTTTAACACGTAGGAGCTCTGAAGAAGGCTCTCTCCCTGAGCTAAACTCGCTCAAGAAGTAAACTGGCTCAGAGCTAAAACCATTTAAGAATAGATCAGTTTAAATGTTTCCAGAACAGCACCAGGTATCATTTCTTCTTGTAAAAACTTGGGGAATTCCAGTATACGATATTATGCCTACACGGAAAATTACACAAGCAAGTTATGCTATATAAACCAGTCATCCAAATAATTTTAAATATTGTAAAAAGCTGAAATACGCTAAGGATGTTTACCATCTGCGCCATTGTTGTAACTAGCATATTTGGTTAACAGGGCTAATACATGAAATGGGTTGTGCGTTAATTCACTAACGTTAAAAAAAAAAAAAAAGAGCGTTTTTATTATTCACATAATTGTGTATGTGCTTTGCTCAAAAATGGGGCATTTTAAATGCGAGAGGATTTTTTTGGGGAGGAGGGTCGTTCTCCACACTGTGCCTCGGTCACCGTCCTGTCACCTGAACGGCTCCTGTCACCCCAGGTGGCTGCTAGGGACAGGCAGAGGGGCAGCACCCACATCCCTTCAGCTCGGCCCAAGCACAGCACAATTGGCATAGATATTAATTAAAAATTACTTCTTACTTTCACCCTTTGAATCTTGGAAAAAACACACCAGAAAAAAAAAAAAGAAAAGCGAAGAAAACACCTCAGTAATTCAAGGCAACACGCGTACGACAAAGAAGCCATTTTTGAGGAGGGAAGAAGACCAACCCCGCCGCCCCCGCTGCCGTTATTCGCCCCCCGCCCGCCCCCGGGCAGCAGCACGGCTGGGGAGGCCGGACCGCCCCCGCCCCACCCCCGGGTCCCCCCCGGCTCCGGCCCCGCCGCCGTCCCGAGGGGCAGCAGCGCCCGCCCCGCCCTGACGGGACCCCCACCGCCGTCCCGGGTTGGCCTCTCAGCCCCTCCGGGCCCAGCGGACACGGCCCCGAGGCGTCCAGAGCGGGCCGGGCCGGAGCCTCCCCTCAGCCCCGCCGCGCCTCACCCGTGAGGCCGCCCCCTTTGCCGTGTCCCCGCCGGCGCTGGAGCAAGAAGAAAGGGTTGGCCCGCTCCGTGACCCACAGCGCGCCGGCCAGCAGCACCTCCTCGGGCCCCAGCCACATCGCGGCGGCTCGGAGCGGAACGGAACGGCTCGGCGGGGCTGGGCCGGGCCCGGCCGGAGCGGGGAGGCGGCGCTGGGCGAGCGGCCGGGCCGCACCGGCGGGTCACGGGGCCGCGGCGGCGCCCGGCGGACGCGGCGCCCCCTAGCGGCCCGGCCCCCTCACGGCAGCGGGGCGGCGCCATGAAGCCGTCGTGGCGCGGGAGGGAGGGCCGCGGCTCCGCAGTGCTGAGGTGGGGAGTTCGAGCCCCGCGCCGCGGAGAGCGGACAGAACCACCTCTCTGTGCCATCTTCGGTGGGCAGCTGGGGTTCAGCTCCTCTGCCCCTGGGTGTCTCGGGGCGTGCAGAAGGCTTTCACTGGGCACTCAGCCTCCACTGAAAACGCCTTTGCCAGGGCAGCTCCGATTTGACAGGAGTATTGTGTTACGGCTGTAGCGTGATGCTGAAAACCCTGTATGCGTTGCGGGATGTATGTGTGTCTGAAATGGGAGCAGACAGTTTTGCAATGGAGCTCTTGCTCCCTCCCTCCCTCAGGTAAAAAATTCTCAACACCGTGCCCCCACTCCTCAGGATCTGGAATTCCTTCAGGGAGACATGTCACTTACATGTATCTTGCCCTTGACAAAGGTGGTGATGTCTTCTTCATTATCAAAGATGGAGAGAGTCTGCAGTAAGTTATTTTCCAGCCATTCCCAGTGCTTTGTGATCTCTTTACATCAGGAAAATGAAAAATCTTCCTGTGCAGCCCCATGAGACCCACTGAAGCTGTCATTAACTAAGACTATTTAAAGCTCCCTCCCATTTTACATGAAGTAATTTGTGGGAGGTGCCCCTTTTCACGGTGGGTGTGGGGGGGGTGGAATTAGATGATTTTTAAGGTCCCTTTCAACCCAAACCATTCTATGAGTCTGTGATTTATTGGCAGAGAGTTCCTAGTGTGGCTTTACAGGGGCTACAGCCTCCTCTCCACATTGCTGACACCCCCACCTGTGGCCCCCAGCCCCCCGACAGCAAGAACATCTCCAATTCTCCTGCCCAGGCTGGTGATGCTCTCACCTCCCCTTTGGGGAGATGGGAATTCATTTCTCCTTTTTGCTGTGAAGCACATGCATTGTTGGGCACCACCAGCCGGGATGGGATGGGGTGGGATGGGATGGGATGGGATGGGGAGGTCCTGGCATCACCTTCCTGGCAGCTGGCTCCATGTTGGTCCTCATTTTGCGGCTCTGGAGCCCACAAGGGGCTTGTTATCAAGTCCAAGGACATTCTTTGCAGCAAAGAGGAGAGCGGGAGATGCGGTTCCTTCTCAGCTCTTGGCCGTGGAGCAGCTTCCCAGTGATTTAGTGAATAGTTATTCTTGTTTTAAGAACCATTAGAGAACCCCCCCTGCAAACTCTGAAAGTGTTGCAACAGCAGAAAACATTGACATCTGCCGTCCCCGTGCTTATTGCCCAGCTCCCAGGAAGGTGGGACCGCCATGTTTTCTTTAGGCTGTAAATCCCTTAACCCTGGGATGATCCATCTTCTGTGTTAGTGCAGCGCCCTGATCCCAGCGGGAGCCTTTGTGCACTACTGTAATATCAATATTTATTAGCTGGCTGAGCTTTCAAGGCTCTGCCTCCATCCTGATGGATCCCTGCCTGGGAGCCACATGCCGGGTTCTGAAGGCTGGATGTGCTGTGGGAAGGGTTTCAGGAGATGCTGAAAGGTCCTTCTTTGTGTTTCCCTCTCTGCTCCTGCTCGTGAGGTGCCATCTTTCAGGTGGGAAGGTGGATTAGTGTCTCATGTATATTCATAAGTCACTTTGAACCATGTAGCCTTTAACGGCCTGAGATTTCTTGGCACTAATATAACAAAATAAAACAGTATTTATTGCAGAGTGGGAAAAGTCCTCTCCGAAAATGTATCCCTTGACAATGTCGTTCCACGCTGTCCTCTAAGATACAGATATAAGAAATACTGGAGGGACTGGAGTCACTGGGTGATGCTCTCATCCCCCCCGTATTTTGAGAGACACAAACTCCTCACAAATGCCTTATTTTTACATTGCTTTTTATTGAAATGTAATACATTAGCAAACCCTAACTAATCGGTATACACTATTAACATATCGGCATATACCACGTAACTACAATACAGTTATACTTACACCAAAACACGTCAAGAAGTTCTGCTGCTGTCAAGCTACAGTTTCGCAAGGGCTGGAAAGATCTGATTATCGGGAAGGCACCGCACCCCCCCAATGTCACCCGTGTCCCCACAGCATCCCCACAGCTCGGCCAGACCCCCCAGGAGCTGCTAGCATTTTCAGGTGACGTGGTGACACCACCGTGGCCACGGCAAGCCAGCTCAAACAGACCTGTGGTTTTACACACACACAGAAAATCGGGGTGTTTTTTTATTTTTTTTTGGCTGTTTGCTGCAGTCTCCCAAGGCTCCCTCTCTGCTGGGACAAAACGATCCCGCTGGGGTGGATGCTGTGCATAGTTAGCCCTGGCCTCGAGCAGGTGGTCCCCAACAGACACGGTCTTACGGAGAATATTTTCCTATTTGACAAACTGCAGCAGGGCTGGCCGGGCAAGCAGAAGGGTGATGCCGTCACTCAGTTTGCTCAGAAGGGTCATTCCCCCTTTATAGGGCTAGCCCAACAGATCTTACCCACACTGGGAGCTACATCTAGACATGCAGGGTGGAAAAAGTCTACCTGCTGATATGGTGACAACCGAGAAGGCTTTTTTTTTCTTTTTTTTTTTTCTTTTTTTTTCCCAATGTAGCACCTTCCAGTGCAAGCACAAACCAGCCCAGGCAGGGGACAGGCTGCAATGCAGGAACCCCACGGATCTACAAAGAGGAGCTTTGCTTTAACAGCCCCAAACACCCTCTTAAACTTCCCTGGCTTGAGAAAGCAGCAAAGAACATCAACTTGATTTTCAAGCCCAGACTTTCTCGTGCTGGAGCGTGAGAGGGTTGCTGAGCTGTTTTCTGTCAGGCACCCCCACCCCTCCCAAAGAAACAGCCCAGGTACAAGCAAAGGCTGTGGGCAGATACAGCTTTTATGCCTGGGGCAGCCAGAGGATGTTACAGACCTGGGCACGGTGGATTGAGAGCAAATCAAGTGATCGGATGCTGTTCCCACAACCCAACAGAGCTGCTCTGTTGGGAATTAGGGGCTCTTGTCCCCCTGAGGGGTTCGGGCAGCTGAAGATGGGAGTCAGAGCCAAGCAAAAGCGAAGCCTGGAGGAGGTGGGAAACAGGAAAAAAAAAAAAAAAAAAAAAAGGCAAACGATGCCACGAATGCACACAGCCGAGCTCAGGGCAAAGATTAAAGACTTGCTCCTGAGGGTCTCAGCCACAGTGAGCTGCTCGTGGATGGAAGCAGAGAAGGGAACAGCCTGTGCCCGGCAGGAGCAAGGGAGCCTCCACGTGTGCATCCAGCAGATTTTTGGGCTGCGAACCCCCCGTCCCAGCTGTATGACACTAGGTCAGGTTATACCTCAGCCTTGCAATGAAATCACTCTAAGTAGCTTCAACTTTCAATAAAAGCCTATGTACTTCTTACTTTGCAGGAATATTAATACTTACTAACTCTTTAGGGAAGGGACTATTTTTGAGCAACACCTTATGGCACAGGGCCCCCCGGCCCAGCGACCCTGGATCAGTATCGCCATAAAAAAAACAGAATAAACATTCAGACATTATTGCACAACCTACACATCCCTCTCAGTGCATCTGGGCATCTCTGTGAGGCCAGCGGGCTGAGGGGCAAAAGGATGCTCACCGCAGGGATCCACAGACCCAGCATCCCACAGCCAGCCGGATTTGGCCAAGAACAACCCACTGGGAACCTCCGTGCTCCCACGGACCCGGATGATGGTTTGGAGTGATGAATCAACCCCCTCCGAGGGGCTGGCCGGCACTGTGACGGGGAAGATGCTGGAGGCAGGGTGGGTGGCAGTGTCTGCACAACAGGGACCTTCACCTGGCTCTCGGGAGGAGGAGGAAACCAGTAATAATCAGCGGGGTAAAAGGGGAGAGATTAATTGGGGAGAATTAAGAGCACCTGGGAATGTTACCAGCTTTTAAAGAGTTGGTGAAACGATCAAACAACTGACATCAGATGGAAAGGTGTTGACTAGGGCTCCTTTCAAAGCCTCGTGAGAGGGGCGTTCATCCCCTCAAAGCACTTCACAAGCACCAGGGAAACCTGATGGGACCCTGCGAGGTCAGGACATGGCCAATGGGGGGGTTACACAGCCCCACAAAGGGAGCAAAATCCCATCCCCATCCCCGCTCTGGTCACTGCATCCCACGAGGAAGGGGTGGTGGGTACCACTTTTTCCTCTTGGTTATTTCACCAAGACATTGGACACAAAGCAGAAATGGCACTGACCCACAGAAGTACAGTCTACCTTTCTCCTGATTTCCCTGATTTTTCTCTGATTTTTTTTTCTGGTTAACTGGAGCATCTTTCCCCCTCTCTCAGCCTCGAAAAAAGTGAAGATAACTTTAAATATAACACCATATGCAAGCTGTCACAGCATGTCACGTGCTTCTGCATGGCTCAGGTTGGGCAATTAGGTCACATAGGGATGTGTCACACAGGGTGAAAAAGGAGCAAAAGCTTCACCTGTGAAGTTCAAGGTGTTTCCTGGGGTCCCAGCCCTGAGCCCCCCCCGCCCTCCTCTCCCTGCCCCACTCTTGTGTTTGCCCCACCGTGCCCTGGCGTGCACGGTGCCCTGCTGCTTTCTTAGTCCTAAAAAACAGATGACTGTCAGCTAAGTGAAAAAAAATACATATTTTTAACAATCAAGCCAACTCACTCCCTGTAATCAGGCTGCCCAGCTGCCTGAACTTCAGCTCAACCCTGCTGCCTCCATCCTTCAGCTCGTGACCCCCAGCTGTGGCATTATCTCAAGCCTAAATTGGGCTAAATGAGTCCTGGAGCCCCCGTGTGACCCTTGCCTCCTGCAGACCTCCCTCTGCTTCTCAGGAGCTCTTGACCCTTCCCGAACCATTGCACTGTTTTACATGAGCGCGTTTAAAGAAAAACAGAAGATGTGTGGAAGTCTCATAACATAGTCCTAAGCACATTTATTTAACTATTTTTTGGTCGGTCTTTGGCTTATTTAGGCTACCTGGCTACTCCTATAGCATCCCCGGTTGCCGAGGCAAGCGTCCTACAAGCAAGGGGACAGTGCAGAGACCAACACACGAGCTCACTGGAGGGAGGAATCGGGAGTGTCGTTAAGTAAACTTTAACATGCTTCAAATTTAATACTTAATGTTAGTATTATAGGTAAAAAGCACACTTACAGTCTGTGGTTTTTTTTTTTTACTGGCAATTATCCTCTAAGAACACAAGCAAACCTTGATTTTACAAACGTCTTACGGGAACATGCAAATCTTTCATAGAATAGGAGACTGGGAAAGAGGTGGTGAAGTGCTAGGGGTTTAAATAGATTTTTTTATAGGTAGAAGTCATAAAATTAATGTTTTCTGTTAAAAAGCACTTTTTTTTTTTTTAAACCTTAAAAATGACTTTCCAAGTTACTGGCACTTACAGTTCTTGGTAGATTGCAGTATATTTTACTTCTATGAAATGACTCAACCATACACAGCACCACTGCAGCAGAACAAGAACAACAATGCCCATCAAGCTCTTTTTTTTTTTTTTTTTTAATATACTGATTAATATTAAAAGGAAAACCTGAAACTTACCAGCACAGCCCAGAAAAATCACCCGTGTTGCTGTGGTGCCTCCTGCCCATCCTAAATATGACTAAGTAGAAGAGCGCCTGCTACGGCGCGTCCCAGCAGGCATGTGGGGATCAATTGTTTGAACTAGCTTTTAATTTTTCCAGTGTTGCAAGATTTTCCAAATCCAAGATGTCAACTGTAATCGTCAGCTCCCTCATCCGAGATACAACACCATGAATCCGTTTTTATATCCCTCTGCCAGAGCCCGATCTCCACCATCAGAGGCAAACCTTCTCCCCCCCACTGCTTACAACCAAGGTGTTAGGTTAGAAATAAGGAGATTTAACAACATACAAATGACGTTATTTATTATTTTTTGTCTTTGGGGGCTTTGTACTTTCTCATGTTTCTTTTCATTCCCATGCCTTTCCTAGCTTGTCTGTATACTCTGGTGCACAGCTGGTGCAAACAACTCTCATCCGGAACCGAAAAAACCATCAGTTCTGGGTTTGTGACGACAACGTGCCCCGGTGACATTCCCGGTGGCCTTGGGGCAAATCCCTGCGTTGGGCTGAGGGATTTCCTGGGGGCATCCACGCTCCGATGGGCTCTCCCACCCGAAAACCCCCATGCCGTGCCGTGGCTGGGCGCCGAGCTCGTGCCTTTGCCGCGGTGCCGGTGGCCGGGGTGTGCGGCGCGGGGGCAGGCTGCTCGCCGGGGACACCCAGACATTTTTATATTTAACCTGTTTGTCGGTTTATCGTAACCACAGATTAAAACACGCCCTACAACACCCTTGAGAGGCAGTGATTTTTTTTTTTTTCTCTTTTCAAAAGTCCCCCCCCCCCCAGCTCTCACACGCCTGCCCGCTGGGATCTCGGCAGATGGATTTAGGAAAACCGGGGTTGCTCAATCAAGCCCTTCTGCCCCCACCTCCCCGAGCCCCGCAGGAGCTGTGCCCCGGCTCACCGGCCCCGTCGGGAGCTGCCCCGCTCTGCCCATCCGCCGGGAGAGGACAGATGCTGCCCGCCACCCGCCTGGCATTTTCTGCCACCTCCGCTCCTGCTTTGTGAGGAGGAAAAGGGGGTGTTAAAATTGTGCTCTTAAAAAAAAGCCGGGGGCTTCAGCGTTATTTCCAGAGGGAGCCCAACGACAATAAAAGTGCATTTGGTAAATATAAATGGGGGCGTTGTGAGAAAAGCCTCCCCACGCTTCATGCCACCCACTCCCGAATTACCAGGTGATTAAATAAAGCTGACGCACAGCAACAAAAGTCAAAGCACGCTTGGCAAAGAGGATCATTTCCTCGCTTTACAGAGCTGGGTTTCTCTTTTTCTCTTAAAACTCCCCGTTAAAGAGAGAGCTGAACCACGCTTCAGGTAAGGATACATGTAAGCAGACTGCTATACAATTAAAAAAACATAATAAAGGAGGGGAAAATTCCCCCCGCTTTCAGCAAAAGCGGATGAAATTAAAGCGTGGCGGGGTACGTCTTACCTTTCTTTTTGGCTTAACTGATTTCTCAAGGTTCCTGTACAGAGGGTGAAGCTTTGTTTCACGCGACAAGGACACAAAGGCGTTTCTACACCTACGGTAACTCAGACTGCAATGGAGCAACACCCGAACAGTCGCGGAACAGCTACGCCTTGTCCGGTAGGGAAAGGTGGAGCAGGAGCGCTCGCTCCTCCGTGTCCGCTCGTTTGAGGACCACCATGGAGACGAGGTTAACTCCAGAGGCTCCTCTCTCGCTCTCCGTTTCCACATCGCTCTCTCAGGAGGGTAGGAGCAACATTCACCTCCCCGCCGCTTTTGCCACAAACCGGTAAAAACTGATTTTTTGCCTGCAGAGTGTCAAAGCGGTTCCCCCGCTTTCCTTTCTTCTCCAGCTTTCTGCATTCCCTCCATCGGTGTCTGCAGGAAAGGGCACGGCTTAGAGAAAGCGTGTGTTATTTCGCTGTCGCAGATCTCAACGGGAGAACGGGATCAGAAGCTTACCTCTTTTCTTCTCTCTAATGCCAACATGCTGGCTTTTAAAAAACTTCAGTGAAAAAAATCGGTGGATTTTTTTTTAACCCCCCCCTCAACCCCCCTCCCCCCAAAAAAGTTAAGTGAGAAAGAAAGCTAATTAGATTTTCCTGCATATTTCAAAAAGTCTAACGGTTTTCAGGTAG
The DNA here is from genome assembly GCA_025769975.1 of Gallinago jamesoni. NCBI lineage: Eukaryota > Metazoa > Chordata > Aves > Charadriiformes > Scolopacidae > Gallinago > Gallinago jamesoni. The sequence goes on from JAOQGH010000051.1 coordinate 45,446,571, forward strand.
ATCAAGTGCTGGTTCTGTGAATGTCCTCTCTAAAGAAAGAGACTCACTTGACTTGAGCACACGGAAGGACCGAAAGTATATTCTGTGTAGTTCATTTTTCTCCTGCTTCAACTGAATTGGAGAAAAAAAAAACAAACCCAAGCATCAAGTTCCTTGAAATCTTTCTGCAAACGCAGGTCCTTTCTGCAGCTTTAACGTCAGACTGGCTGGCCATCGCCCGGGGTTACGCGGGTTGTAGGAAACTCAATGCACTTATAAAGGTCCCTTTCGGAAGGGGCTATTTCACAGTAAGGTTATGGATTGACCGAGATACACGAGTGCTTTTACCAGTCACTGGCCATCTCCTCTACAACCAGTTCCCTTTCTGACATTGCCCAACCGCCTGGACAATTAAAAAAAAAAAAATAAAAATCTGGAAACAGCAGACGCCTGTGTGAGAGACGCATTTGCAGTTACAACACCAACTCTTAGGACCACCTTCAAACCTCTTCTGCGCCGCCGCGGCTGGACCGACACAGCTCCCCATGCTGTTACTCAGCAGCTTCCATCAGACAATCGTGCTTGCCCGCAGCTCTTTGTCAGCTCAAAGATGCCACCCTCAGAAACCACCACAGCTGGTCTTCCGTCTTTGCAATCGAGAAGGCGGGTTCGTGTTCTGGAAAAAGCAGCTCTTCTTCAGACAAAGGAGATCCGTGGAAAGAGTACACAACAATAGGAATGAGAAATGAAAAAAACGGAAAGAGGGCCAGGAAGGAGCATGGATTCCTTTCAGGTTTTGTTCTCGTCATACATGTCCAAGGCAGGCTCGATGGCTGAGAACTCGCTCTCGTAGACCAGGCTTCGAGGGGACAGAGAGTTACGATGAAAGAAGTGACTGCCTACAAGAGGTAGAACAAAACCCCATTAGGAACACAAGCCAACAAGGCAAGAACTGAGCAAAGCATCCTCATACACGGCTGCCAACCAAAACGTATGGAAAAAATAGCCACCCTCTAGCACAAAGCAGTAATAACCCTACAAAATAGTTCACCTAAACAGTTCGTGTGCTCCCCTGCCAGCTCAAAGCAACAGCTCTCCATAGGCATGACCAATCCCACCTCAAATGGCTCTTGCAGGTAAAACAGGTCAAGTCTGAGCATGGCTGGGGCAGGCTGGAGTTTCACACTCGGTGCTTGCTGTTGATTTACAGCCTTGTGAAGAAGGCACGAGCTTCCTTGAGAAACCTAGGAAGCTTTGGTAGGTGCCCAGGTCCCTGTGCCAGGCACCAGCACAAAGCGCTGTGGCACGGGGTGGAAAGGAACAAGAAGGCTGAGCGAGGAGGTCACCAAGGATCGTCTGACTGATGCTGCTGAGAGCCTGACCTCCTCCAGAGCTCAGCAACCTCCATCCACCCAGAGTCACCTTCTTGGAACAGGCACCTACATATTTCCTTACACAGAACCCAAGGAGACCCAACCCTCTTCTCCAACACTGGTGATACCCAACACAAGCACCAGGTGGCTGTTGATAGAGCAGGGAATGGAAGTTCTTATTTTTTTTTTTTTCCCCTTGGCAGGAGTTAAACCCAGTGTTCCCGTGGCTCTCTAAACCCACAGATGTGTTTTGTAAGGAGCCCAGCCCTGCTGGTGTACAAATGGTTCTCTCTGAAAGCATCTATCAGATCAGGCCCCCGGCCAAAGCGTTTCATTACTGAGTTTCTCGATCCCAGGGGGGGATTAGCTGGGAGCAAGGCTGCTGAGATTACAATACGCCAGGCAACCACGTGAGCCAAACTGGAGGCAACTGAAAAGCTTCCAAAAGTTCATCAAGAAGGCACTCAGCAAACCAAGGTACCTCCGATTTCAGGCACCCATGGAGCAAGATCCTTAGGGGACTGCAGTTTTAGCCCCATCAGAATTTAGGTGCTTAAATCCTCCTTTCTTTGCCAAATTCGGAGTCCAGCCTATGCCATTCAGAAATGAAGATCTTACAAAAGATATAAGGGAAGAAGAATTCAGCTGCTACTGTCCAAAACACCTTTTCTCCTTCCCCACTCACTCAAAAGACAGAGATTTGGAAAAAAAAAAAAAGTTGTCCTTATTTGGATGAAAAATAAAACGCAATACAATCAAATGTGTAGAATCGTTGAAAGAGCAAAAGTGAAGATAAATTTTGCACTTATCACCAAAAGCCAGTACACGCACTCACTCCACCACTCGCACCAAGAAGGGGAAGTTCTCATAACCGGAAGATCAAAAATAAATTAATTTGTTTAACTGAAACGAGAGTGACATCAGAGTTAGGCTGCACAGGGGTGAATTGCCCGTTCTGCCAGGGGCAGATACCCAGGTGTTTGGGAGAACTGGCACAGTGTTGGAACATGCTTTGCAGAACTCAGACTTGGTAGAGGATGATGAACACCCAAATTTATAGGCTTCTGAACCTGAGGAACTCTCTCCCAAATTTACAGGTTAAAAAAAAATAATTTAGAAAAATGCTGATTTTTCTTTGAGGGAACATAAACTTGGAGCTATGATTTCCAGCCGATCAGAGTCTGTATCAAACAAAAAAACCCGACCCCGAATCCATTTTGAAATTATACCAGATAAAATAAATGTCAAGATTTCTTCTGCAATTTGTGTTATGGGTCAGGATCATTTAATTTTTATGACTGAGCCTCAGGTTGCTGTTGAAATAAGCCACGGACACTCCATCTCCCTTTCCTCCACCCGCTGAAACGTTAGGGACTGAACAGCCAAGGCTGAAACGACACAAAGGGGATTCTAAAAGCTCGGTGCTGCTGTTGTTTTTATGACACAAACCCAAACACGGGATTAGGAAGCAGACAGCCCAGGCGGTCATTTCCTCTGTGCGCGCCCAGACTTCCACCCCAGCAGATTCGAGGGAGAGGTTTAATCAGGAAGCAGACAGGTCATCTGACAACAAATTTTTTAAAGTTAATCTGGAAAAAGGCACTATATATCCAACACCCCCTAAAAAAAATCTTTACCGTGATGTTTTCTTGATTCTTGGCAAAAACTAAAAATACATTTAAGTTGCCTGCTTCCAAGGAGGCTGCACATTTCTGTACAGATCCACCTCTTGGCTTTCACACTGCTTTTGGGATGCTTTATTCATTCTTTTCCTAAAATAATTTTCCTTTTTCCTTTATTTCCTAAAAGAATTTTCCTTTCCTTTTCCTTTTTCCTCTCCCTTCTCTACCGGCCAGCACAGCCTGCCCCGTGCTGAAAATCCAGCTGCTGCTCGGTGCTTTTCAACGCTCCATCTTCAGATGCTCTAACAACCGGGTCTGTACCGTTGCCCACAATCTACAGACAGGGAAAGAGTCAGGAGGGCACGGCGACCCAGCCACACTCATTTCGATGCAAGAAACTGCCAGCGCTTGTTTAAAAATGTGGCATCGGTCCAGCCGATAAATTTACTGAATAAATGTATTTTAAGGACAAGCAGGAACATCCACCGTTCCAAATTCAGCTTATGAATCCACCCTTCCTCTTTTGCACTTACTAACAAAGATCAGGATCGATCCTTTAGGTATAGAAACAAATGGGAACTCTGCGTTTCTTCAATACATGAAAATGAGTTCTTCAGCACTCTCTGCCACTATTCTTCATTACATATTTACAAAGAACTTTTCAGATAACTTGGTATCAAGTCTGAAAATAAAGGTACTACCTTGGAATTGATCTCTGTACCCACCACAGGGTGCTACAGAAGTTGGCACGACACCAAGGCCAAAAATTCAAGAGACACAGCATCGCTACAGCATCAGGAGCAACCATCACCTAGTGTTTCCCTTTCCACCTGGAAGTTTGTTAATGCCCTCTGTCATTAATCAGGGCCACCTTCTGCCACACACTGCAGTCCTTCCACAGCTCCTCCAGCACGGCGGCTTCTTAACGAGGAAATCCAACCAGAGCACTCCCTATCTCAGACAATCTGGGTTAGACACCCTCCTGGTTAAGGAGCAGAACAGGATTATTTCAGAGCATCCCTTCCCCCAAGACAGCAGCTCACCGAGGCACTGAACTATATACCCTTCTGCCAGCCCCATCCTGCAGCCTTTCCAACATCTGGGAAAAGGGACCAGCTCTTCTCCTTCTGCTGTTAGGATTACGCATAGGAGAGTAATATTACTCATCTTTTACGTGTGGGTAGCTAAAAGCATGGCAGGCAACAAAAACTTTGGTACTTTCCTTCTTGTTTCTATCCAGAGTAAAACAAAATTATGAATTTCTAGGATGGTGCAGAGTCTATCTTTTAATGTATTTATTTCATTAAGAGGATAAACCTACATTGCTAACCCGACCTATAATTAACTTAGCAGATACTGTCTGTATTTTTATTAACACTTTGTTGAGACAATTGTTAAGAGGCTGAAAATAAAAGATTAAGAAAAGATGGCCCTGGGTTATTTACATCCTCTACAGAGGGGAACGCACTAGAAGCCCTGTTAAGCATTCTGTTCCCAAGAGCATAGCTCGACTTCTGCTCCTGCTCTGCAGAAGAAACATGAACTGGAACCGTCTGTGGTGCCTTTTCCCTCTGGGTCATCACGGCTGAAACTGTCCCTGCCCACCCATCCCTCCCCACAGCATTAAAAAGCATGTAGGGGGGTTTTGTTTCAGGAGACAAGCACAACCCCCCCCCATTTTACTGTTGCTCTTGAGAGATGGGTGGGAAAAAAATCCCACCCTGTCACCTTTTTGTTTCATAGCTTGTATCCCAAATCATGCTCTAACAACATTCCTCTAGTTTTGGCACCTTCTCTCAAGTTGACTAATGCTGTATTTCACAAGGAGACAGTCCTCAGACATGGTATTTTTGAGGGTTTTTTCACTTCATGAGTAAGTCCAGTGGGGTTTTCCAGTCTTTCGAATTGCGCTTATCTGCTCTATTGATTGTTTTCATGTTTCCTTCAAAATTTTACAAGGACACACTGAAAAACAATACTATTAAATGTACTGAAGCTATTGCATACTTCATTTCTTAATATAAAAGCTGCCTTCTCAGCTGAAGCCTGCTGGACAGATAAGAATTAAGAAACTATTTTAATGTAGACCCTGGCTGTGTTCCTAAATTCTAAAAGTGCCTATACATAAAAATAAAATCAAATTAAATCCTCTATTTCCCAGTACATAAAAAAATTAAATCTTACAGCAAAATTGGTTCTCTCTGTTCATTTAATTACATTAGAAAGCACTAAATTTCAAACGTCTACCTCTCGCTACAAGAACAACAAAACCAAACCAACACAGAACAGGTTTTAACTTCTATCAATTATATTTTCCTTACTGATTTGTTACCTTTATCTACTCGTCTCATTAACTCGAGTGTTAGCATCTGGCCGCTCCACGTGCTCTAACGGGCTGTTGTGAAATCACTATCGCGCTGCTTGCGTAAGGGAAGGTGTGTGGAACAGCCTGAGCGAGGGCAGGCATGAGAGATGTTCTGCCTCTGCCTCCTCCCTGCTGAAAAAGCCACGGCAAGAAGGGACATGTCTGCACAGAGTTTCCACGTCACATCTTTCACCACCTCAGTTCAAACAAGACCTAAGCCCTGTCACTAATACGAAAGGAGGCTTTCACAGATGGCAGCAGGGGGAAGAGGCTACCCCTTTTCATTTGGTTTTGGGAAGGAAGACTTGGTTTCGAGTCACTTGGCTTTTATCAGAAGGAAGGGTGGGGTGAAAAAGACAGAAGATGCTTATGAGCTGCATTGTCCAGAAAACAGAGCTGCAAACCTTCAGCAATGACTGACCTGAAGACACAAACCATACTGCAGTCCTCCTGTAACACTCTGTGTCTCTCTGGGGGGGGAGAACTGGAGAAAATGTTCTTATTTCAAATTAATTCTCAGCTGGAGGCAAGGTAAGCCCGTTATATACTAGAATGCTTGGCCCAGCTTTTTTCCTTAACCAGCTGGTACAGAGCGATTGCCAATAACACCCTTGTCACTCCAGTGCTGGGTGGCATCGTAAGAACAGCACCACCTGAGATTTCCACTTGTCAGCTTCCGTCCCAAAACGAAACGAGAAGAATACAGATCTGCAAAGATGAAATAATTCAAAGGAAATAAAGCCCCTTATAAAAGGCTGTCAAGACTTAAGGACTAACACAGTAAGTCCAAGAAAAAAAAAACTCTCGCAGAGTAAGATTTCATAATTAAAGTTTTTTTTTATTTATTTCTTCACTTTTTCCTTAATACAAAGCTTTGGCATCAGCAATTTTATGAAAAAATAGAATGTACTAAATAATTGCTTGTGCTGCATGATCGATAAATGATGCATAAAAATAGGTGTCTCTCTCCAAGGCAATCGTCCGGAAAGCGTTTCTTCAATACCATTCTGCTCTGTGGGACAGAAAAAAAAAAAGCAACAAAATATTTATATTAAAGCTAATACTGGCAATACCAAAAAAATATAAAAAAATCCTGTAAAAGTCAGTCAGTGAGAAATGACTAATTGTACAAGGCCAGAGCATTAAAAGAGGTCTGCACCCCTTACATCACTCTTCCAGGAGCAGTAAAACAGATGGGTCAGCCAGAGGTTTGAGCACTTCTAAACTTCTGAGGAAACTCCATCTGCTACTGAAAACTTTCTCCTAAAGTGCTCTCCAATATGTGGGCTTTTTGGATTTTGAAACACGGTTATGCAGTAATTTCTGACCATTCCCCAAGAAGCAAAGCAAAACGTGCTGCTTCTGTTCCTTTAAATCACAACCTAAATCATTTAATAGTAATAGTGCATCAATATTATGAGAACAAGAGAAAGAAGCTGGTTCCTTAATTTCTAACCACTTAGACAATCTTTACTTTTATCAGGAACTATTTTAAACGTGTGTGAGTATATATACATACACACAAATGTATCTACACAGATATGTATATACACACAACTCTAGAACTATTGCTCTAAATAAATATGTTTAACCTGTGGGAAGGACACAGGAAAAAAAAAAGATCAGGACATGTTTTTAGGCGAGTTTTCACGCAGAGAATATTGGCACCTTTTACTTGCATCAGCATATTACGTGGCCTCATTCCTGCTACTGTTGTTTTCTGATAAGAAAAAACCCTCAGCTTCCTCTTGAAACACTCCCATAACAAATGCAGCACACGCCAGCACTGCTTTTTACACGGAGAACAGCCTGAAAAATCAGGTGTGCTGTTATGACATCTAATGGAAATCACAGCGAGAGGGAGCTGCCATGTATTTGGCATGATATTCAACAGCAGAAATGCTTTGTCTGGCACCAGGGAACATAAGGTGTCAGTGAAACAATAAACCTAAGAATCAGTGTCATGCATACACATTTTAAACTGTTAAAAATTAGTCAAACCTAGCAGTACTGCTGCAGGCTGCTTAGATCCCAAAGGATTCAGCTGAAAAGCTTTTTGAGGTTAAAGGCTATGGGAAGGTACCTCGTTTACCTAAGTATGTGATTTTTGACAGCTCTGGTTTCTGTGGTTGCTGCTTTTCTTAAGTCTGCCCCAAAGTATATGCTTATATATGCTCACATCTATATCGCTGGGGGAAGGAGCCCTCTTTACATCAGCACGGCCTTTGTTTGGACTAAGGGAACATCACTCTGAAAACACTTCTCTGGAGGCCCAAACTGTGTGCCAACGTGAAGGAGTTTGCCCTTTCAGTAAAAAGAGACCCGGATCCCACTGCGCAAAAGACAACAAAAAGCAGAGTTGCAAGGCAAGGCAGAAATGGGACTGCTATCAGTGCCCACATCTGGATGATACCATATGGGCTACGGTTCCTTTGTCTTCTTCCTAATGATGTGGAAATGCCCAAAAATGCAGACATTCCCGTTTCACAACTCATCTTGCTCCATGCTTTACCAAGCTGTTTTTCAGCGCAGATTAACTACGCTCAGCTACAGCTCTGCTGCCAACCTGCTGATGGATAGATGCAATGTCAAGATTTTGGCAAATGGCAAAAAAAACAACCCAGAAGTCATAATCAGGGAACTGTACAGGGCTATTTAAAGTTCTAAAACTTTTCTTCATTAAGCACTTTTGGAATTTGCATCTAAAAAGAGGAGGAAAAGATGATTTGCAAATTAGTGGTAATCAAAGGTTCCTGATGACCAAAACCTCCAAGAACTTAGTGTAGCCCCTCCTGAAGATGACTAGCTTGAAAGTGTCTAAAATTTCACACTGGAGACTACTAGACATGTTTCCATCTTCTTGAGAAGGACACCTATGCTTTCCAGAAAGCAATAAAAGTCAAAAAAGTGCTTCTTTCTCTTGTCTCAAAACAAAACAAAAAATCCCAAACAAAAACAAAAAAAAAAAAAAGGAAGTTGTATTTATAAAGCTACATTTCCAGGCTCTACAGGAGACTGGCTTTGAATCTCACCCACTTTTGGTAAGAGATCAGCACATTTAATAGACACTCAGCTGTGTCAAGACATTGAGAGACAAAGAAAAATGTTGATACTTGCCCTCCCCGAATAAATAAATTATGATTAAACATATATCATGAGCCCAGATGTTCCATGCACCTAAAATGAAAATAGCTGGATGTACCTAGTTAATGTATCTGCAGAATGGATTTATATTCACCCACCCACAGAAGTAGGAGAACAAAAGAAAAGATTGGAAGTCATGTGCTAGAGTCATTTCTTGTCCAGCCTTGTCTGCAGGGAGGCACTGGGGGTGTCTATAAAAATTACGAAAGCATGGATGTCTCTAAGCAATCCTTTGACTGCAACTCTTGAGCACACTAAAATGAGAGGTCAGAAGACTGGCCTGCTCTCGTCACTTAAGAGAGGAGAAGCTGTGGTGTATTCATTGCTTTCATCTCTCCCTCTCCTAAGAGCTAAAAGGTAATTTTCTATTTACATACCTTTTTTCCTAGCTGAAAGTCTGCCAACTAGGAATATTATTTTTTTTTTCAATATGAAGTTGACTAAGAAATTGAGGTGAAAACTGTCAAAGGTAAGTGATGGTAGTAATTTCTGGCTCTGCCAGGTGAATTTTGAACATGGGAATTTAACGGCAGAAATCTAATGTTTACATAGACCATCAATCAAAACCCAAACATAAATATTTGCTCTTTCTCCCCTTCCATGTTTGCCCTTGTCAAGGAAGCTTCCTCAGACAATCCAGCTAAATATAAACTAAGAGGGACTTTAGATCAGAGAGACATTTAACAAAAGCAGAAAAGCCATTTGACACCTTGAAAACTGCGTTTTCGCCCTTCTCTATTGTCCTGGTATTTGTTCCCAATGTTGTCCACGACACACACCCACCAGATATACATAAAAACATCTGAATATTTACTTACTCATTAGCATTCAAGCTAGCTGTGGCTTTGATGATCATGTAGCAGAGTGTAAGGGCACTGAGGAGGCCAAAACTGGCAATAATAAACCATTCTTCTGTTGACAAAGGAAAGGGAGGAAATCACTCGTGGGTGAAGGCTTATGTCAAAGCGATGCCAATATTTCCCTCAAACACCACTGGCGGAAGGCAAGAGGCTTCTAAGCCATGACTGGCCCCAGGAGGTGAAGCAGAAGGAGGTTAGCCACAGAGTTACTGACTGGAGAAGGCTAGCAAAGAAGAAGTGGAGAGAGGTGTGGAAAAATAGCATGGCACAACAATATTTCCTGGCTGAGCCCAAGGGTTAGTGATAAAGAAAGGTTACTTAACAATGTGAAGTGAAATGCAGGAACAAGGGAAAAATGTAATGAAAACTCTGTCCGCCTCCCCCCCTCTCCCCTCCCCCAGCCAGAAAGACGACTGTTGGGGATGATCTACATTCACTGAGATGCAGCTCTTCACATAAGCACACCCAATAGACTTTCACATTTGTGTCTTGCCCCCTCCCTCCTGAATAAATGCTATAGTGTTACTATAAAAAAAACCACAACAACCACGTATAAAAAAAAACCCCACAAAACCAAAAATTAGGATAGCTTGTTCAACAGTGAAACATAACTAGAGTTCCCCACTTAATAGACAGGAATACACCATGGAAAAATTATTTCAACATTGCCACATACAGATACATTAAAAAATATAATGTAGTACAAAGGCGGCTATTAAAGAATGTTCACTATTCAAAGTTCTCCCTCCTCAAGATCAATTTGGCACACGGTAATAGATCGGAATACAAACACTGCTGTTGAATATGGCTTTTGGTTTAACTCTCATGCATCAAAGAATGCGTGTGTCATCCGTGAAATCCAAACATTTGAACAGCCTTTTCTAAAGCTGTATTTTATAAACATTGTCAGAATGACCTGTTGCTGATTATTTCTTCTTTTGCCCTGGCATCCCATCTGTGCAAGAGCAGTACTACAGTTGGGGGCAGACAGTAAAAATACCTTCTGCAAAACCAAGGAGTGAAAAGTTTCAGTGAAACTATGGCGTTTCCCCAGCCATGAGAAGGAAAGCAGCACACCGACACGCTCTGCTCAACAGCCTGAACACAAGATGAACCAGATGTCAAACACTGCGTGACACAGTGACTTACTGGCTTTGTAAAGAATCTAGATTTTGTACAATGATTTCTCCTTCTCAGATCAGGTCATTTCTGGATATGGACTATGTGTTTCATAAGATGATTTTTTTTTTAATGAAGCATTTACTTTGCTGCAGCATCTGAACAAACACTTTAATGGACTGTATCAGTTTCACTGCCTCCTATACATATATCAATGGCAAACAGTGTCACTAAGCTCAAAATCTACATCATAGATGCACACAAGCAAAACACAAGGAGAAAATTGGACTGTTGTACAGGATGGATTCTAATTTTGCAATTCAGCCAGAAAAACAACCATTTGTGCATCAAATTGAGACTGTACAGCATATGGAAAAATGATGCAATTCCACACATGTTGTATTCATTATAGTGCTATTATACACTAAAAACCCTAGGTAAAAATCCAGTGAGTGGAAATTTCCCATGCTATTCTTACAGATAGGAGCTTGCAAGCAGTGCAGGAACAGTTTTCTGATGTCATAAAACACTTGGACAGTACTCAAATGTTGGTACATCAAATACTTATTTTTAATTCACAGATTTTGTAAGAAAAAACATCTGCTAAGATACGTCAGAATTCCAGTAGTAATGTTCTCAGGGGAAACAATGTCTGCAGAAATGCTAATCAGCTAAAATATTTATATTTGTATAAATTATTGCATGTAAAGTATTCTGAAAGGGTAAATAATGGTTTTGGCATTCCAGCTTCTCATACTGGTTACCAAATTCAGGAAGGTTATTTTCTTGCCGTTTTAGTTCACCCGGCGTTCTCTGTGTGCAGATCTAAACAGATATACCATTAATAACGAAGCGTTGGCACTGTCATACCTACAGTTACTGGTTTCAACACGGAGCATATGCCTCTTAGAGACACTGAGGTCACCTTTGTCCCCGGAGGGAAATCTACCACAGCCCCGCAGCATGGAGCTACAGCAGGACAAGCGTCACACACCAGGAAAACCATAGCAGGGTACAGAAAACCAAAGAAAACTTACTTGTCACAGCAATGTTGATCTCTCCTGACCTTGGCGTTAGCTCTCCGTCCTGGGGCAGCTGTGACATCCCAGAGGTGCGCAGGGGCTCCAGGCTGAGAGAGCTGTCGTTGGCAAAATCGCCAAGCGCTGACCTCCTGCTTGCTGGCTGGCCTCTGGTGAGCCTTTCCATGTCAAAGGCTACGTTCTCTGTACATGGCACGTTTGGCTGGAAAAAACAAGCCATTCCACGTTACAACGGTGAACATTCTACCTGTAGCAAACCGATAAATCAAGTAAAACCATATGGTCCCCATTCAGCTGCCACTGATGTCCTCACAGGAGAGAAACACATGAATTAGCAAGTTCTATCCAAAGAATTTCTTTACTCCACCTTACGGAGGTGGAGAAGGAAGCAGGAAATGGGATTAAGATTCAGGAAAGGGACTCAAATGTGCCCGTTCTCATAGCCCGTATCTGTACAGTTTCCTACCGTGAGGAATGATGACATGCACCAAATTCTACAGTATCCTCCTCTAAAAATCCAGGTATGTTATTCGTTGCAAAAATAGGTCATCCACAGTATACCTGCAACTGTTTCTTAGAAAATGTGCAAATTCGCAACTAACACAGCTAAAAATGGAGGCCTGATTATTCTCAATGGCTTGATTCAAAAGCTGATTTAGACAGCATCTTCATATGCTCTTCTCTTTCTTCCTTCTTTCTTCCAAAAAGAGCATTGCTCCCAACTTATCATTTTTTCCCTCATACGGGAAAGATGGAAAAATCCTTTTTGAGGTTCTTCACTTCTATTCTTTTGTGAACTGTTTGACAAAAGCAGTTCTCAGGGATCCCATAAGCCATGAGATGCTTGAGTACAGCTCGTTGGCCTCTGCTTGGGCATGGCTTTTAATGTGTAAACAAATTTAAGACTGTCTATGGGAGACCACAACAAGAACAAGAAATGTACAGAGTAAGTTTAACAAAGAGGGGTTGAAAGAAATTGAGAAAATGGAAGATTACAGAGAACCTAGCAGACTTCCAGTAAATAAGAAACTGTTATAGATTGAAATAGAACAATATATTCCCAACGACCAACTAGGGAAAGGAACAACAAGAACAAATAAGCTTTATCAGCAGCAAAGAAATTGGTAAAAAAAACCCAAACGTTTTCTGACTAAGGGTACTGGAACACCCTCTACCTTTCTCCCCTACAATTACTCCTCCTGTTCTAGGACTCAGACATGGGAGGAAGAAGAGCTCACAACAGGGTGACTTACCACAATTCCCAGTGCCTTCAAAATATTCAGTTTACACATTGGACACGTACAGTGCTCACTAAGCCATGGATCCACACAGGCTTTGTGAAAAACATGCCTAGAAGAACAGACAAGATGGGTAAATAATTTGCAAACAATTCTATTTTATAGAGACATCGAGAACAACTTTAACAAACTTTTAGATAGCTTCTTTCTTAATTAAGCCAGCAGACCAAATTCTAGAATTGCCAGAACCCTGTGCTGATTGCAATACGAAAAAAAATAAATCAAAACCTCTGGCTTGTTCCATCCTTTACTAACAGTTCAACTAGGAAGAACTACTTAAAAGGAAGATTATTGCACCCTCCATTCTTGCCTTTATTGTGGATATGAGTATACACATGGGCACAATTTACTAGGGTAACAAGGGCTCCACCATAAATTTGTGTAAAGTATTATCTCAATTTATATGTAGAGGTATGGCCTCTATGTAGAGGCCATAAATTGGGTAGAAAGAGCACCGATTCACCAGCAGTCTGTTTTATTCCAAACTCAATGCAACCAACTTATCTTGGATTTTGAAAGGGCTTTTATAATTATCACATCTAAGTAAAAAGAATGCTTTTCCTGCAATCGGTATTTCTTGATATCAGGAACGAAAACATGTCCATCATCATGTGATGGTCATAAAAAAATCCAGAAGAATCTTTCAAAGATGAAAAGACAAACTGGGCTTCTGCTTGCACAGCAGGGAAAGAGAACAGCCTGAATTGCCACCCACATTGCATACAAAAATCTTAGTCACATACATGGATATAAATGTAATAGTGTTGGGTTGACATAAACCAATATAACAAGGAAGGACGATGCTGAGACCAAAACAAGGTACCTAAATTAAAGGAATTACAGGAAATGTCCTCAGGCCTTTTCAACTGGCAAAGAACTTTTCAGAGCATATTCATTCAGAAATGGATATCACAAAGCTTTCTACATGATACAGCTTTATCAAATACTCATAATAACCTAGTCTGAATAAGTGCCTGAGATAAGAACCCAGATCTTTCATTTCCAGTGGCACTTACTGCAGAGCAAAAAGCCAAGTGTGAGCAAGCACACCCCAGCAGGACAGGCTGGTGATCACGGCGAAGATCAGCAATTACAAGGGCTGCTTAGCCAGCAAGGAGCTGTGCTCTGAAACCAGCAGATGAAGGGGCAGTGGCAGAACAAGGAGTTCTCGCCATCTATTTGAGGCATCGGCACGGTCTGCGAGAGGTCACACATGTCCCCAAGGCAGCATGAAGTTGAGATCCTCTCCGCTCTCAGGTTATACGTGCTGCTCTGTGCCTCAGTAAGCTCCTCACAGGGTCTGGCACTTTGCTCCCTATCCCATGGGATTTTAAAAGCTGAGGCCAAAGGAGGTATATTACCAGATAATTCTCTTTTCAATGTCTGGAAAGCGACTGGGAAAAAAAGGCCTCAGGAATTAGTTAACAAAGATGGAAAGAGACAGTACATAATTATGTTTTGTCTATGGCTACTAAGACTGACAGAGGGACTAAATAATAGCAACCCAATAAAGTCCCCATCAGCTACAAGTATATATCCTACCTGTACTAAGTGAAGATGCACAGATTTACAGGGTATAATATATGCAAAAGAAGATGGAAAGGGAGCAAAGGACTTTGCTTATCTATATCCCAGATATTGCAGAAATAGAAACTTACAGAATCTCAGCTCTTCGCTCTGTTGGACTATGTCCTTTAGGAATATGGCAATCATGAAAAACAGGCTACGTGCAGTGCTTACTGTCCAACTAATTGCACAAAATACAGACTTGCTTCTATTGTCATTAGGTCTTAATGCATTCCCTTTATTACTCCAAACTACAGAAAACAATGTTTAGAAATCCTGGGTGACAGAAAATGGTTTGACATCTTCTGAAACATATAGAGATGCTATTTGTCTATGTTAGGCAAATCATGGCTTTTAGTTGCTTGTATTTCCTTTTAAGTCTCTGAAGGCTGTTTTTACAGTAGGACAAACCTGAAAATCTAATATTTTGGGAAACGCAGACATCAAGACTCCACAGAAGTATGAAAACAGCTTTAACATATCGTTATCGGCTAATCAGTGCTGTAGAAGCACTCAGATCAAGTGAAGCAGGCGACTGATATGGATGCCAACATGCATCTGCTAAATATTATGACTTATTTTAAAGAGTCATTAGCAGTTTGATATAGTTCAAATGCACCAAAACAGCTCAACTATTTTTGTGACCTCTTAATTCCTTGCTTTTAGTTCCTAAAGCTTATTTCAAAAAAGTGCAGATCTCCAGAAGTTATTCATTGATTTAGATCAGCGTGACTCTGCCTACTTCTTAAGCAGTTTATCTGCTCCTTAAAAAGCTTCCCGATACCATCATCGGGGCTCAGGCTCCGTCTGGATTTCTCTGCTTGCAACAATTCAAAAGCAGTAATAGAGCAACGAAGATAATAAACACGTGGATCGTTTTAAATATTCAAGTCTGACAAAAGTAAGCCCTTGCGTTTTCTGCTATGCTAAACCTTCTCCATGTTTCTGTCACTTATTTTTCCAAGGCCATAAATCCAAATTGCTCCTAGCAAGTTGCTCTAGGTCACAGCGGCTGATGATGTTCCCCCGGGAGCCACACTCCGGGCAGTCAAGCAGGACACAGCTTTTGCTGCTTCTCCAGCCCCGGGACCGGACACAGGTAGCACAGCAGGCAGCACCGAAGGAGTCTCCCACACGGGCACATCTCCAAACAAGTGACCCGCAGGTATTTTTCCACTCTGTCAGCACACCCAAGCCAGTTGCCCTCCAGCTTTTAATAAACACCGCCACGCCAAGCTCTGCTGTACAACACAGCTTCTTTGCAGTGTTTCGCAGGAAAAAGTCAATTAGTGATCTCTGTGAGTGGTGTAATGCCTCCAAATTCGCATGGTACACAAATAAAAGGGTTTGAATGAATTAATGAATTTATAAGTGCTGTTTCCCATGAGCTCACTAGACTTTCCCTGCCCTCAGCCCAGCATCCCACCAAAGGGACAGGATCAACGTGCACCCTTGGCTCCTGCTGGAGGCAGCTTCTCCCCTCGCCCTTGGCTACCAACCTCCCAGCTGGGCTGGCCAGCAGCACACAGGTCCCTCCTGCCCCGCGGCAGACAGCCCATTACACCAGCAGAGCTGTGAGGGATGTCTGGCCAGCTGTGGTGGAGAGGAAGATGCCACATCTGCCCCTCCTCAGAAGGCAACGCCAGGGGAGAGCAGCCTCAGGGCTTCCCACAAATATGTAAAAGAGAAAAGAGAGGCTTGTCCTGGCAAGCAGGGAGCAGAGAAAACGGGGCTGGTGCAGAGGCATTGCAGTAAGTGGAAAGGATGGCATTGAGATATTCTGTTCATTTGCTCTTAAAAAAAAAAAAAAAAAAAAAAAGAGCCATTTGCGGCAGCACAGAATCAAACTGATGGAAATGTGACTTTGTTGCTTTTGTCACTTTTCCCTTTCTTGCCCAGTGCAGGAAATATTGAGAATTTGACTCAAAAGCCATTTATTTTAACATAATCACTACTTGAATTCTCCTCCTACTTTGTAAATTGCTTTCTTCCCAGGCCATCTCTCTGCCCTTTCCAATGTCACCCTGTGCTTTTCTCTAACCCCTCACCTTGCTCTCCCCTTCCCTTATCTCCCACTAGTCCTTCACACTACCCCCTCCTGATCATTTTTCACCCCGTGCCCCTCCATCCCCTAGATGCAGCAGTGTGATGGTAAAATAAAACTGAATAAAGGAAATTCTACATCATGAGGTATGCCTTTTGCTATAATCCTTCTGACATTTGCTAACACTACTTATTTTTAATGTACATATTGATATTCACAAAACAAGAGACATTCTTCAGGCTTGTAAGCCTAAGACAGACGTCTGCCTTATCCCTCTGTGCACTAAAAGCTACATGTATGTCCACAGGCTGCTGGTATTGAATGTATTTCTCTCTCTGAACCACAAAATGAATGATAGAAATTCAACTGCACTGCATGTCACCGTTTTCACTTTAGTTCATTCTTAAATTGGCAACAATTTCCCACCTGCCACAAAACTCCTTATCACAAACATGGTGTTTCATTACAGAATTTTAGGTGCAACTCACTCGGCTGCTGGTAGGTTTTGCCTGCTGTGTGTCTGCCCAAACCAGGGTCCTCTCTGCTGAGGCACAGAGCGACAGACCATACTTAACTGCAGAGCACAATCGCGGTACCAAAGGGAAATGTTACTTTTAAATTGATGAAAGCAGCAAGGATGTCGTATGTCAGAGTTTCCTACTGTCTAATGATTATAGTTCCTCAACAGGCACAGTGAGAAAAAACTTCTAGCCTTTCATTTGCTTCCTCTTGGTCGAGCCATTTTCACCACAGTTTTCTTGCAATTTATTTTCTCATCTGGCTTAAAGACTTTCTTTTAAGGTTATTTTTTCTGTGAGTTTTTTGATTGCTTTTTTTAAAAAAAACAAAACAAAACAACGAACTTTGCATGTTGCACTAAAATGACAGCTTGAATTATCAGGAAGTAGAAAGAGCTAAAACCTCCAAAACGAGATCTGGGGAGAAGCATCCATCTCAGGTGCTGAAGACTGAGAACTCTTACATGCTATTGGGAATCCACTGGGCTCACCTCTGCAGGGACTGGTTGGCCCTTCGCCTACAAATATAAAAATGTCTGGTGGAAAGCACTCATCTCAATGTTTCCATCTACCCAAGATGGTTTTGCACTCAACGCAGAGGGGAACTGCAGCAGATGAAAAGCAAGACTTAAAAACAGAGAAGTAGAAAGTGAACATAAAAGTTGTCATACGACCTTTGGCAGGAATGTAATCTGAGCCTTCACTGACCTTATATTCTTGTGAAAAAACAGAAGAGAAAAGGACCCACACAAGAGTCCTGATACCTCCTGGACACAGGAGACTGCAGTGGGGGAGGCTGTGCTTAGATGGCAGCTGGGAACACCTTCACCCAGCTCCTGAGAGCAGGGAGCTCCCTGTCTGCTGGAAAATGGCTCATAAAAGGTGTCTGAAGGAAATGGCCTTGCAAACAATTTTATTTATTTTTTTTAAATTAACCCCCCCCAAAAATCACTGATCGTTTTGGTTAAATGGTCTGATCCCATTGCTTGGACAGTGGCAGGTGTTTAGGTAAGTTGGCTTTTAGTCCCAGATTTGCATTCTCCTTAGTGGGAGAAGATGCTTTCCTACCAGATGAAGACTCATTCTCTCCTCATCGGCAAGGACCTCCCCTCTGACGTCTGTTTAGTATCAAAGATAAAAGCACAGAGGAATGGGACTTGTGAACCTCCAGTTCCACACCCTTGAGCCTCACAGCACTACCCTGAACTACACCAGTGAAGCTCGTTTCTAAACAAACATTTGTAGGATGTATTAACTGAACAACAACACTGAGAATCCACAACAGTTCATTATTTCCCAACAGTCCAAGAGGTAAAGAAAATAGAGAAAAGTAAACTGAATTAAAATTCTGGCCTCAAAAGTAGAATGCACACATTTTGATCAATAAGATATAAAATAATACCATTTCCTTTTTATAATGATAGCAATTAATTACACATTAGAAAAAAAAATATTCTGGCTATTCAGAGCAGCCCACAGGAGGATTTAGAAGACCAATAACGAGCTCTTATGTCCTCCTGAAGCTTGACTCCAACACCACGACTTTGTTGTTTTGAGAACATCATGCAGAAAACTATATACCAAGCACAGGCCAAATTACTGGATCTTGGCTGCATATATACAACATAACTTGCATGTATATTTTATCTGGAGATAATGAGAAAGCTTTGCATTTGAGTATACACGTGAAAGATATCCTTGGTAATGCTTAAGGTTACCAAAATTTACCAATTCATCAAAACCGATCAGCAGATGGAAAAGCACTTAAAAGCATCTCTCAAAGAGCAAATATCCCGAAACAGCTCAAGAATGGAAGTGAAATGGAAACAAACTGAAAACCTGTAAATGTCAAGAGAATGACATAAAAGGAAGTTGTTGCACTATAAGCACCAATGCAGAATATCCAGTGAGTATGACTCTTCAGGCACAAGCCAAAAAGACTCTGCACTGGAGAGACCAAAGACAGGCGACAGCACGGCTGCTGACTGATGGCAGAGGAGGTATGAAGGTTGGAAAGACTGCATTCCCCGTTCCTATGCTGCCCAGGCTGAACATCTGCTGTGCCAAATGCTGCAGCTGGACCTGGCTCCCTGTACCCGAGTTTTTGGTGTCCACCCACTGCTCAGTGCTTTAACCTGCACCCACTTCCCCCCTTACAGTCCTAAGGGCTCCACTGCTGATGTGCCAAACCTGCCCATCTCAAAGATCTGAATCTTTTGTTTAATCTCTACTATCACAACAGTGCCAGCACCCACCTTCACACCTTCTGGTATCGTAGCCTAAAATAAAGTGGCTGTTATTAGGACTGGAAACATCTATCAAACATGTCTGTAAATCACAATGCACATATTACATGGAATGAAGCAAAGGAGCACAAAGAATAGTTTCCAAACAAAGCAACTTTACTAGCTTACTTGCATGGTAAAATGCGAACAACGTCGTTCTGCTTGTAACTCTCAATGCAGACAGCACAATGATCAAAGTCTGGGTCTGTTTCCTAAAACGAACAGAATAAAAATTCAAGTTAGGAGTCAAGGCTGTGACAAATGTAAAAGTAGTTGTGACTAGTGCATGAACTGCATTGTGCCAAGTGGCTGTTACTAAGAAGCTACAAAACCAATGACTGGGTTATTATATTCCAACATGACTTGAAAAAGAAAAGGAAAAGTATCTCATACGTAAAAAACTCTCTCCTCATTTGGAGCTGGTCACTGACCATTTGACACATAAGCCAGAGCCTAAAATGATTCTATTATTTGGTTTAATCACTATAAAAGAGAGTGGTGATCTTCCTAAAAGATTTACTTTGGCTTTAAGCTAAACTTTTATTCAGACTTTTTTTTTTGTAGGATAAGAATTCTGGAATTCCCTTTTACATAGCCAGAACTAGCAATTTTTACTTATTTCAGAGTAGTTACACATTTTTGTCTGCTTACTTGCAGAACTGTCATCTTTCTTATGCAGACATGAAGATGGGGATAATTAACTGACTCCTCTCATTTCTCCATCTTCCAAAAGTTTTTATTTGATTTTTTATTTATTTTTAAACATGAGAACTTCAAATTCCTACTGAAAAAGGGCTGACTACATTTGGCTGTAGATGCGGAATCAGCAATATATATTTAAAATACTTTGGGCCTGCAACACAAAAAAAGCCACTGCCTTCTCTTAGTTCAAGTTCATTGCTCTTTTTGATGCCAACAAGCCACCAGCAACACACCAGGACAGGAACCACAGCAAGACAATGGCCACCCCCTGGTCAGCACCACTCAGTGCTGCACGTGGAGAATCCTGATGGACTGCTCTGATGAGGGACAGGTTTTCTACTACACCCTGTTCACCTGCGTATGCATTTCATGCTGTCATAGAATCATTTAGGTTGGAAAAGACCTTTAAGATCATCACGTCTAACCACCAACCTAACACTGTGCCAAGTCCACCACTAAACCATGTCCCTCAGCACCACAACTACACATCTTCTAAATACCTCCAGGGATGGTGCCTCAACCACTTTCCTGGGCAGCCCATTCCAAGGCTTAATAACCCTTTCAGTGTAAAATTTTTTCCTAATAGCCATCCTAAACCTCTCCTGACGCAACTTGAGGCTGTTTCTTGGGAGGAGAGACCAACCTCCCCCTGGCTACACCCTCCCTTTCAGGGAGTTGTAGAGAGGGATAAGGTCTCCCCTCAGCCTCCTTTCCTCCAGGCTGAACACCCACAGCTCCCTCAGCCTCTCCTCATGAGACTTGTGCTCCAGACCCCTCACCAGCTCTGTTGATCTTCTCTGGACTTGCTCCAGAACCTCAGTATCTTTCTTGTAGTGAGTGGCCCAACACTGTCTGTACTGCGACCTACACGCCACTTGCCAGTTTTGAATATATGCTGTCAAGACCACAGCATCTTTTCTTTTAATAAGGAAAAAATCCTATTATCTATATGTACTCCCGTACCCACAGAAAAGACATAGTGCAGACGGCTGTCTTGAAATAAAACTACGTAGGGAGGGACAAAGAGCAGAAAGACATTTTTTTCTGCCTTCTCTCCTGAAGCAAATTTTTCCATCACTTCCCAATCTTCTAGTGCTGATAGTGTTGATCAGAAAGATAAAAGGAATCACACAAAAATAGCCTAAGGAAATAATCTTCTCTTAAAAATCAAATCATAGCCAGAACGCCCTTGCCTTTTGCAAATTAAAGAGCAAAAATTAAGCAAGATTAAGTGACTATTTTTTTCCCTTTCAGGATCAAAGACAAAGCAGCACTGCTCATAAAAGTGGAAGAAGTTTAGGACTTAGCACACCATATGTTTTAGCTTGTATACTGACAAGAAATAATCTTGGAGTAACATTTACTACCTTTAACAAAATACCTGTTTATACTCCCCCTCTGATTAACGAATATTCATAAAATATTGTCCCTTATTACCTGTCTTTTAAATTTATTTTTACTTTACACAGCTTACATATGGAATGACTCTAAGTTTACTGAATTCCACATAAACAATGTTAGCCCTATGTACTCCAGCCAGCAACCCCCCCCCCGCCAGCCAGCACACAAACCCAGTCACAGTTGCCAGATGGAGCACAAGTAGAATTTAAGCAAAAAAACCCAACTTATTTGAAATTTACAACATACATTGATAGTAAAAGTTATACAAAATACTGTCATGCAACAAAGTAAAGCCTCCAACGAGGGAGGCAATGTCAAAACCAGAAGAGAATGGAAAAACTGAGATTATTTCCCCCAACAAAAAGTAAACATGGTGCTCAAGTCTACCGTGTTGAAATCTTATTTTTATACCTTATCACCCTTCTTTACTGTCCTGGTTGTCAATTTACCGATGGCTTTCTTGGCAGCATCTCCCAGACGACGCTAATAAAGTGACAAAGAAAAGAACACAAATTAACCCTGATAATCAAGCTTCATTACTGTGCTTTATAATGACTTACTTGGGCTCAATACTACCATTGCAATATACACTGTGGCAGTAGGCCAACAAGTAAGAAAAAAAGCATACACAGCAAAACCCGTAGTCAGAAATCTGTCAGGAAGAAAGAAATCCAACAGTTGAGCCCAAAAATGCACTCCATAAGCGTAAATCCCACGGACTGTATAAAAGTCCACAAAAGTGACCCAACATTTGTGTGACAGAACTCAGACCCGGCCCACAGGATAAAAGTTGAAACAATGTGCCCTCCCCATGATTTCCATTATATTCTGTTCATATTGCTTTTTATTCAGTGTGTTCTGGTATACCTCTTCTTCTCTTTTTAAGCATGAATTATTACTACTTCCCTGAGCAGGTTGATCTTGTTCTGAGACCCAAGAGATCCTCTCAGCGTAACCCAGTTTCTCTCTCGCTATTACTTGTAACCATCAGGATCTCACAAAGTAAAAAAAATAAAAAATTATGGGTCACAGAATCTAAATAACCCAATTCAGACTTAAATAAAGCTGAAACGAAAACTGGTTTGAAGTTGAACCTCAGTCTCAATGCAGAGGCCAAGCTATTTTTTGCTGTTTGTGCTGTTTTGATGACCACCACTGTGGGATGAAGGAGCCCCTTCTGTGGTTCAAGCACCGATTCCTACTGGCATGGCCAGTTCCCAGCCAAGGAAGAACATCTCTTCGCCAACTGGTCCATGGGGTCCCACAGAGAGGGGCCACCCAATGGAACAGAACCCATATCTTCTTGTCTCAGGAACCTGAACTGCCTGATTTGATTTACATTGACTAGAAAAAGGGAAGTTCATGTATTTCATCCCTCACCTCCATCTCGCACTGAGCACTCTGCCTTTGAAAGGGACAGGCTGTTTCTGAGAACATCAACTGTACCTATTAAGCACATGGCTTGAAAGAAAGGTGTGGGTTCTGTACACCCTTCTATACAGTTGAAAATCCAACCCTTCACAAGGTGTCACCCCCTGCATCACACGCTTGCCCTGCAGACAAACCAAAACTAAGGCGGCTGCTTTTACTCAAGAAACACAAAAACCTCAGAAGACATCACAAGCAGCTGTACCACCATTATTCTACAATTGCATAAGCATTTTTTTCTCAGTGTGGTTTCCAGAGAAGAACAGCTCTAAGTTATATCGTTTACAGCGTAGATTTGAAAATAAATAAATAAATAAATGGTCAGATACTTAGTCCCAGCTACTGAAGTATATACCCAAGTAGGAAATGCAGCATCAGAAACAGAGCTGGGACGGGAAAATTACATGCTTCCTGAAGTCAGAAATCTCATCCGAACTTCAATGTGTGAGAAATTGGTCAATTTAAGCAAATCCAATATACGTGACCTGGAACAAGCATATTGGTCTGGGTACTTAATGTCAGAGAACACACTGGTACACTGCTGGAGCAGATAATCACTGCATAACCAGAACTGTGATTACTAAGAGAGGAACAAGGCTGAAAAGGCATTTAATTTAAATGCCCAACACTACTGACTAGGTAATTGTGGGTAGTATTTATAGTTGGTTGTACTGCATGTGGTTGTATATGTGCTAGAAGAAATCTTGAAGATAGATTATCTTCTATTGGAAGCATAATATTTCAGCAAAACTCTTCCAAAATGTATAGATCTTCTCTTATATAAATACATCTGCTAAATAATTCCATTTAAGAGATCCATCTCTTCTGTTTTCTAATTTTAACAAATATTTTTTAAATGCAAAAATTGGAAATGCTCAGGATTCACTATTTTGCTAAGTTGGGACACAGGCACACAGCATACGCTCGCTTTTAAAACCCAGAACTGTCTCGATGGAAAAGGCCACAACCACATGCAAAAGAGTTTCGTACCTCTGGCGGAAGCGTGCAAGAGTAACGTGTGAAATACCAGTATCTACTTGCACTATCTACAGAACGCAGCACGTTTTTGATTGAAAAAAAACATAGCAAAACACAAAAAACCAAACCAGTGTGCCTCGACATAACTGAAAAACAAGATCATAGCCTAAACCAAGTTATTTCATCACTAACAGTACAGCCTTCTCTTGGTGAAAGCTCTCAAAGCTTTTTAAAAACATGCTGTAGCTGTCGCCACCTTCTTATTAAAGTTTAATAAGCTCAGCTTTTTAAACCATATAAAATTTTCATCAAGTTTCTCCTGACCTTTGTAAAAATCTAAAGAAAGAAAAAAGGTCATAAGAGCCCTTTCCCCATGGAGCAACTGTTTTGAAACACGGACATTTGGAAGAAGCCTAGAACCATGTAGGGGATGCAGCAGACAATTTAGTGCTCCACAGACATTCATTGAGTAACAGTTATATTTAAACTTTCCCCATCCCAAGGGACCACACTAAGTACCAGTTACAGTGTGGTCATTTAAGAATGACATCCTTAGGAAAATCTACAGGATGCCCATGGGACCTCCAGCATCAGATGCTATTTATAGACAATAAAAAGGAAATCCTTGGTCACAACCGAGGCTTTATAAGCTCATATCTGGTTTAGGGACAGGGACTAGAGGTCAACAGCTTTGTAAGGCAGATTTGACAGAGTGATATAAAGGCAATGAGAGCACAGCAGATTTCCTGAGGTTTACTGACCCTTCTCAATAAAAGCCAAGGCACACTATGGAGGCAGTGGGTCATTAAGTCCACACTAGTAAAACATTTACTTCTGAAGTCATCAACTCATATTTGAGTTGATGACTTGATTTAGTCAAGATCTCTGGGTATGGCCATACTTATTTCTGTTCTTAAACAAATTAAGAGCTGAAAAAGAATATACAAAAGGCATATTGGACAAAATTTTACTTAAAAATATATGACCAGGAGAATCAGATGTTCCATACCAAGTGAGATTTTGAATAGAGATGAAAGTTAACACAGATCACTAAGAAGATCCATACCTTATTTTTCTTATCCTAACATTCATGACAGATTATAGCTTGGAAATACCTTTATACAACTTCTAAATTACCTTAACTATTACTGAAGTTATGCTTAACAACATGGACAGAATTCATAACCTTAGCTCTTGCGTTCCCCTGCACAACACAAGTTATTTCATAACTTAACTTTCCTCCCCATTCCCAATATACACACAGTATATATTATTCAGCCAATGTAGAGTCTATCTTCCTCTTGGGCTTATACTCATCAAAACCCAAATATTTTGCTTCAGTTCCATTCTCTCCTGTCATGTAGTAAGGTCTTGTACTGCTGCTGCTCAAGATGAAAACACTTTGCTGTATAAAAATCCTTGCCTGGCAACATACTCTGCCTTGGAACAAAGAGGTGCTGAACGCTAGTTTGATGGACATTCCTTAGAAATTATTAGTTCTCTATTGACTACTGTATACAGAAATATCACCTCCAAAACTTACTAGAAGAAAAAACAAAAGAGGAGTCCCCTTACCTGATTCCTGTCACGTGCACTTGTGTACCTGATCTTCTGGATGAAGTAAAATATTAACCACGCTGAAGAAATTATCATCAAAACAATGAATGATATTGACACAAAGACTAGAGAGCCCCGACTGAAGTTTTTTGGAGGAACACGGGATCCCACTGCTATTGCCATCAGGACAGAGATATTCTTTTCCAAGTAATTCAGGATCTCCTTGACCTTTGATTCTGTAATCATGACAGCAACAATGTCTCCAGTTCCTATAAAAAGAGAAAAAATATTTAATTTACACTGACACAGTGTGCTGCTGACAAGATTTTCCAAATGCAAAGCCGTTTGACAACTTCAGAGATTTTAACCTAAGCCATCTATGGCACATGGAACATGCTACTGGACACCCAAACCCAACTCATGGCTTGTCCTTCAAACCCAGATTTTTCAAATGAGGGCATTAACATGCAAACTGTCTGCAGCTCTGCTCACAGCAGCAGGTCTCCACAAGCAGTTCCACAGTACTACCCACATCATAATTACCCTCTGCAGTCTGAACCAGCTTTCAAAAGTACATTTGTTCCAGATTTGAAGCTGTGAATAGCTAAACAAGTAAACTCACAGAAAAAAAAAAAAAAACATCAGAAGACGAGTTCAGTGATATTGCCGGAGTGGTCTTAGTATAAAGACCTGTGCACAAGTTGAGCATACAAGTTGCTCTGTGTGGTTGTGTGGCTTTCACATGCCACCAAGGTTGCCAAGGACCTGCAAATCACGATTCTGGGACAGAAGCAACAAAGCCAGGCTCCTACCCCCATCGCTTCAGACAGAAGTGAAAGCAAAGCGTGTTAAGTCTGGCTGCAAAGCAGAAGGGAAATTAAGAAAAAAAAAGACCCAACAAAACCCAAAAGTCGGCAGAAGTTTGACTGCTGATTTTATCACCCACACAAGGGCACGCCTGCTAAGATCGCAAAGAGACTGTCGTCGTCATCGGCTCCATGCTGCATGTGTAGCCCATCTGGGTTTTGCAGTGTCTTGTCTCCTGCCCCAAAGGGAAAACTATCCGTACAAGGGGAATGACAGCAACAAACCACAAAACTTGCTGAAAAAGAGCAAAATCACCTGCAGAGCAGAGACAGCACCTACATTTTAAAAGCAGAGGCCCCATTACAAAGAGCGTCTTAAACTCAGGGCAATTCTGATCTAAGCTCAAAAGAAAGCAAAGTTGATAGGAAATCCAAAGCCAAAAAGAAAAAAAGCCTTACGAGCACCATTCTTATTCATCCAGATCTATTTGCTTCCTATGCTAAAACCCCTTTCAAGACCTATTTTCAAAATGCTTGCAAAGTCTGCTCATCTGTTTGCTCCATCTGCCTGCTCCAATTCCCATTCCCTTGGAGAGGAACCACGTAACGCAAACAACCTCATCACTGGGATTCTGGATTTAGAGTGGATTTAAGTTAGAGAGGACCTAGCATGAAAGCAAAGAGAGAATGTGAGGTCCTATTTTAACACAAGGAATTTGTTCGAAGTCTTAATCAAAAATCTTGATTTTTAACAAGTTATTGTATCCACAAAATGATGTAGAAGACCCAAAAGAACAGCATCTTTGAAACCAAGGTGACAGACCCAGACAGCCACATAATTTACCAAAATGGGGGCTTTAAGACTGTTACACAACTCAATTAAATGTTATCTCATTACTCTTTCCATTCACCATGCCAAACCCTAACTTTTACAGTCACTCTCCTCAGTTTTCAGAACAAGTTCCCTAATGTTGGTGTTGCAGATTGTGCTGACAGAACTACTCAGAAGAATCAAAACTGATAATCTCAGAAATTAACATTTGCACCAGAATTTTAAAAAATACTCCACAGCCCCAAAACTACTTTCCCCAAGAATTTTCAACTTTTCTTTCTTTAGAATTGAAATGTTAAAGACGTTGATGCCTTGTCCTAGTAACATGGGGCTAAGTAGGAAGCGAATGCTTAGCATTTCCTTCTGAATGTTTTTGAAACAAGTGTCACAGTAACCCAAAAGCTTTGAATAGTAACCAAAACCCAACACGATTCATCGATACAACTTATTTAATCACTAGTACACCACAGATTCACAAGGTCCACTTTACTTCAGAGACACTTCAGCCCAAGACACCCTGAGTCTAGTTTCAGGCAAACTAACCAAGATATTAAATAGGCAAAGCTCAGAAACAAGAAAGAAATAAAGCTCTCTGCTTTATTTTCAGAGGAAATCTACTCAGATTCCTATTTGTCCAGCTGGGAAGAGAGTCCCTGCCCAGACTTGCCGCACTTAATTACAGGATGAGAGCCACCTTTCCTGCAAGAGTCTGTATGTAGGTGCAGCATGCGCTCCTGCAACCCCAAAACCCTGCATGATCCATCAGGAGCAGGCAATTTATACTGCTTGATACTCTCCAGAGGCTTCGCTCCTGTTCTTCGTATCTAGTCGGGATACCGAAGGAAGGCAGGGAAGGATGTGGGGGGACTGTGTTGCCCAGGGCACACGTTCTGCTAAGCCTCCCTAGTTGGTATTTATTTGTACCGAGGAATTATGTTAGTATCAAAATCACAGAATCACAAAATTACCTAGGTTGGAAGGGACCTTTTAAGATCATCTAGTCGAACCAATGAAAAAAACAAACAAACAAACAAAAAAAAACCCCCTACAACGAACAAAAAAACCCCACACAAACCCCACACCACACCCAAAACAACACCAACCCAACATATCCCCGAGCACCATGTCAACTTGTCTCTTGAATACCTCCAGAGATGGTGCCTCAACCCCCTCCCTGGGCAGCCCATTCCAATGCCTGACAACCCTTTCAGGAAAGAAATATTTCCTAAT
>JAOQGH010000051.1:45490617-45502431 GCA_025769975.1 Gallinago jamesoni
GGCTTTGAGCAACCTGCTCTGGTGGGAGGTGTCCCTGCCCAGGGCAGGGGGTTGGAACTGGATGATCTTTAAGGTCCTTTCCAACTCTAACCATTCTATGATCCTGTGAATACCCCCCAGCACAGTACTGTATGGTACCGTACAGCAGTGAAACCCAGGGAGAACACTTCTGTTCACGCAACTGGAAACATGGGATTTTAGAAATTTAGAGCCAACACTAACCTGGAACACACATATACCTACCCTTTCAAAGGCCAAGAATATAAGAATCGCTGGCTACTAAAAATACTTGGGATAAACAGTGATTTTTTCAAGACATAAACAATCAATTTCTTTGCATAACAGCTCTGAAAACATTAGAGCTCCAAAGAGCAATTCAAACCAAGTGCCCCATAACATTTTCCTTTGAAAGATGGGAGTTCTTCAGCACAGACTGTGGGATTTCAACCAAAGGTCTACCACAAAAAAGACACCCAGTTTAACATATTAGCTGGAAATAAAAACAAAAAAGAAAATATCTTTTTAAGCGTTCTCAGCTTAGCATGGCTCAGGTTAAAACCTGTGACAACGGAGAGTCAAATAGCTAAAGGATCTTTACCAAAAGAAGAAAGAAAATCTTTTGCTTCCCTAAAAGAAGAGCAGTGCAGAAGAATCTCTCATCTCGTGGCAGTTGTACAGGAAGCCCTTCCATCTCTTAATTTGGACAAGAAGTGCCTCTCCCTGTTCCCCTGGAAGGAGGGTGGGGAGCCAGAGACAAGCACATCCTTCTCACAATTGTTTTTCCAGGCTGGATTAGCCGTTTCAGGCACGGAAGGGATATTCGCTGTATCTTTGTGCTTCTGTTTTATACAGGGATCAGGGGAAAATCTGAAATAGAGATGGCCAAAGCCAAATTTTAGAGAGCATTTTCTTCCATTACTCTGGCGTTATTACTCCAATCCCTTTGGAAATTGCTAACCAGTGCTGATTCACACACATTTTGGAGCACCAGCAATGGCCATCATGAACAGCAATGATCACAGTGCAGTTACGTATCCACTCACTTGTGTAGCTTGTTTTTGTAGTCTTAAATTTAAGGGAATAGTAAAAAAAAAAAATTTAAAAATTAATTTTTTAAAGGAATTACAGTTCTTCTTGAAAATGTGATAGAACCACAACATGGTACAGCTGCAACTAATCTTGACGTCTTCTGCTAAGATAAAAGCAGTTTAGTGGTTAATGCACACTTCCCCATGCTCAGAACATTTCCACTTAAAAATGCAGGAAGGGGAAAGCACCAACAGACTGTGATAGGAAGTTTCTCAAGCCTTGAAAGGCAAAATCCCACCCTCCTCCAGTGAAATCATATTCAAGAATCTCAGACGTGATACAGCCTTTGGAAAACACCATTCAAGAAATGGTCACAATTTCACAGAATCTCTTCAAACTGCCAAAATTAACCCTGAAAATAGACACTATGGCCAACATAAATTTACTTAAAATAGATGACATGGATGAAGAGCAGGAATCCTATGGATTATGTACAGTTTTTCCAGTATAACCATCCTCAAAACTAAAATACCAAGTTAACACAAAAATGGCCCCCAAAAATAGGGTAATGGGGTATTTGAATGAAAAAATCATAAAAGCATTAAAAAGCGCCTTGAAAAGGGAGGCAGCATTCTCAAAAGTCTGCTATTATAATTGAGTTTTATAAAAAAGTATGTAGGCACCTTTAAATTTCTATGACTTAAAATCTGTAGCTTATAAACTGGCAGAGAAAGTAGTAAGAGGTAATAGAAAAAATAGTACAAAATTTTCTAGCACGGTGAAGATCAAAGCCTCTCTCAGCTGTGGACAGAGCTATGAAATTTTTCTGGATAGAGCAACAGGATTAGGAAACAAGATATTCAGAGATAAAAGCTTTCCAGATATAGACCAACAAACACCCCTGAAATGCATACAGCACATTATTCCTGACAAGGTGGATTCAGTATGTCCTGAGAAAGTTTTAACAGCAGATGATATTATTTTAGCCCTATAAGTAACACAAAAACATTAAGGAAAATGTGGTTGTTTTAGATAAATCTGAAGTGAGAAACTGCAAGTCACCTGAGATACAATAAAAAGTCACAACCCGCTTTTCTTTACATCAGCATCCTATTTATACCACACAAACGTTAAGTAACCTTTTCACTAAACAGAATAGTGGAGAGCCCGAGTTTTTCTGCTTGTCTTTTCAATAGACTTAATGCACTCTGAAAGAAGTGAAAGCCTTATAATTATGGTCACTCTGTAGCATAACGAGCTGGCTAAAATAACACATCTGTTATACCCCTAACATGCCAGGCACATCAATTGGCATCATAAGGGACACAGATAAAGGGACAGTGTCAGCAAGAGTCACCATCGATAGCTCTCCATTACTGTGGCATCTCTGCTCCATTGTCCAAAGTCCAATTAGGATGTAAAAGACTGGGGCTTGCAGATATTGCCCGGATGATGTCCATGCCAGAACGAAAGCAACTTCATATTAAATTATTCTAAAACAAATCAGTTGCATATAAAAAAAACCCCACAGGATCTGAAGTCACTCATGAAATTTCACAATTTCAGAAGATATAAGCAAACAGAAAGCCATCTAAGTATGTGTCCTTATAGGCGTGCAACTCTTCTGGCTTATCCGAAGCATAAGCTATTTACTCTGCCTTTCCTTTCTCCACATCTACCCATGTAACGTGAACGAGTTGGCAAAAAAAACAATTTTCCTGTAAGAAGCGGCAGCCTGCTGAGTTAAATAGCAATGTAGAATGTTGTTGTAAATACCTCCTTTTCTACTGTAAGCACTGACGAAGAGCCTCTTTACAGAAGGATCAGCTATGATTTAAGTATCTACCATCAGGCTGCACATTTGTTCTCAACTTCAGAAGCGCTCCAGTTTCCTCTCGACTGCTCTACCTGCCTGTAACCATCTCTCCTTAAGTATTTTTTTTTTAATTTCAAGAGCCCTTCCTGCTGAAGGACTTACGTCTGTGACAGCATTTTAGTGATTAGTGAGAAAGAAATAGTTAATAATGTGATAGATCCAACCAGGCTTCCTCAACTACTGAAGTATCTGCAAGCTCATGTAAGAACGGCAACAGGACATTCCGAGGAGAAAGACCCGGGAGTTCTTGTGGACAACAGGATGACCATGAGCCAGCAATGTGCCCTTGTGGCCAAGAAGGCCAATGGCATCCTGGGGTGCATCAAGAAGAGCACGGCCAGCAGGTGGAGGGAGGTCATCCTGCCCCTCTACTCTGCCCTGGGGAGGTCCCATCTGGAGCACTGGGTCCAGTTCTGGACTCCCCAGTTCAGGACGGACAGGGAACTGCTGGAGAGGGTACAGCAAAGGGCCACAAAGATGATTAAGGGCCTGGAGCATCTCTCTATGAGAAAAGGCTGAGGGACTTGGGTCTTTTTAGTCTGAAGAGAAGACTTAGAGGGGATCTGATCAATGCATACAAATACTTAAAGGGAGGGTGTCAGGAGGATGGGGCTGGTCTTCTCTCAGTGGTGCCCAGTGACAGGACAAGAGGAAATGGGCACAAACTTGAGTATAAGAAGCTCCACCTAAACATGAGGAAGAACTTCTTTCCTGTGAGAGTGGCAGAGCCCTGGAACAGGCTGCCCAGAGAGGTGCTGGAGCCTCCTTCTCTGGAGACATTAAAAGCCCTCCAGGAAAGTGCCTGTGCAACCTGCTCTAGGTAGACCCGCTCCAGCGGGGGGGTTGGACTAGATGATCTCCAGAGGTCCTTTCCAACCCCATATGATTCCTCCTATTCCTTTCCCATTGCTTGACCAGGTCCTTTACCCTTCCCCCTGTAATAGGGATAGCCATTTTGTGGGAGAAAAAATGAAATTACTAGCTCAGTTGTCACAAGCAGACTGTCTCCTACTTCTGCAAATGGGTTTTGCTTTCTCTCACATACCGGGTGTTTATGTTGCCCTTGCACTGCTTGGAACGTAGCTGTGATGTCTCGCATCAGCTAAGGTTGTTATCAGTCTTTGTCCCCCTTTTTACAGAAAAGAAGCCAGTGCCATGATCCCACACCATGAGCATTAACTATTTTATACCTTTATTTTTCCCTTAAAACAAACAAACAAAAACAAAACAAAACAAAACCTACAACACAACAAAAAGAGTCAGGTATCTCGGTATCGATCGCATCTCAGCTAAACACTCTGCTCACTGAGGCCAGCTCCAGCTGCCAGAGCTGCTCTGTCTCGGCTGCGCGCACAGAGATCATTTTAAAGTCTGACCTTCAATCACTGTAATACAATATTCCCAGGGACAGCCACTCAGGAGGCTCCTTGGGAAGGAAAACATCCCATAGGAAGAGGCAGTCCCACGGCATCCCCTCCCTGCAGCAGGCACTGCCCGGGCAGGTACCACCTCGCACCCCCGGCTGGCAAAACAGCCAGCCTTGTGCAACACAGTAATTATAATCCTGTGATAAAATTTCCAGAAAAGAAATTCAGCTGGGAAATCTACAGGAACAATGCAGCTGCTCTGATTCTTTCCTATTTCAAGGAAGGGTCCTGGTTACTTGTTATCCCATTAGGGTTTAACACATGCAATATACATAGATATGTTTGGTTTTTGGTTGTTTTTTTTTTTTTAACATGCCTTACTACTTGTGTTATTATCAATATAGTCCTTATGCAAGCCTGTTATAATTTCCACTTTGTAAAAACCCTTTGAACAAGAGGTAATCTTATTTCAAGGAAGAAGTTAAACAAAAGGAAAGCCACTGAAGCTTAAAAGAGTCCTGTAATAGTTAAGATTTAATCTTGTTAGCTCAGTAAGTACTACAATTATGGCTATAAACTCCAAAATATAAACTCTACTTTTGCTACCAATTAATCAGTACTAATTAAGCTGGATACTGTGACCAATGGTAATGGATAGAGGCATGCACAAGATTTTTTATTTTTTTTCCCCACTACTCTGCATTTATTGGTACATTTCCTTGTTGCATTTCCCTAAAGCTTATTGTTTTGGATTCTGGGCCAGAAAAGAACACAAAACTCTGAATGTTACCTAAGGCTCTGCAGTTACCAGGAAACTGTCATTTTAAGCCTTCTGCAGCTAAAACTTGTTCACACAACATGTTTATGAAGTGTCAGATGCTACAAAACGCTGTAGCTACAGTACCATGCATAAGATATACCTCCCTTCCTAATGTTGGGCCAATGTTGTGCCCCGCTTCCACCTTGTTCTAACATATGTCTTTCCTCAAATTCCCAGACTCCTTGCCCAGCCACAGCCCTATCAGTCCTTCAGCAGAGATCTTGACTTTCTATGAGCTCTTTCTCCAACGTGGCTTTCACACATCCCCACATTACCTCCCCACAAGCCCTTCAGGCTCTAGACCTTTTCCATTCCTCCTCACCCCCTTGTTCTTGACCCCATTTGTCCAGCACGTCTTAATGTTTTCAAGTTTGGCTTTGGGTCTGCTGGTACTTCTCTTCCTACCAGTCCCACCCGTGGTCCCAGTCACCCTGCCCACTTGCCCACCACCCAAGCCAGCCAAGGTCCCACCATCTGCGAGGGGGTTGTTGAGAGCACATTGAGGTCTCCAGTCCTCATGTCTGTATCCAAACCCACCATCACCTGCAGCCACCCAGAGCCACCAGCTACAGAAGAATCCCGTTTACCATGGAGAATGTTTTTGAGGGAACTAAGCCACAAAGTTTCTACCACGAATCATTAAAGTGAGTTTTCAATGGCTTCTAGCTTGGTTTGTCACAGCAAGAGGAATATGCCTAACACCTAAAGGTCTGCACAACCGGTGTCAAGCACCTAATACCAAAGATGCTTAACAGCAGAGGTCACTTCCACACTGCATGTGTAGACACTGCCCATGAGTACCTACAGCAAGAAATTTGGGGTGAAACAGCTGGTTCCAAAGTCACAAACAGAGCAAGGGATCGAAGGAGAAGTCCTCAGTAACCTCACCAAAGAGATGATATAAACCTCCACTAAACTATTACAAAAGCTCCATCAGGCTGTGAAGATGCATTTCACTGTTATCCTTCCATGTAGACCAAAAAGAGCATTTTTTGATAACCCATCAGCATTCGTAGCCAGAAGGTGGCTAAAACGCCCTTCTAATAAGAAATGATTTAAGTCACGACAAAAAACGATCAACTTAGAAGAAAGAAAAAGGTACCAGAAGTGGAAGAAAGATTAATAGAGAAACTCTGCTGCCATTGTGCACTGAATGTGCTCGGACAGACACACGTACACAGGTGCTGTATTCACAGCTGGCGGCCAACTGTGACCGACAGCTCGCCGGGGGGAGGCTTTCACCAGCCACATTCACAAGCGGTCACAGGAATTCCTGCCCTATCGCTTCCAGGGGGATACTGCTTTTGAAAGCCAGTATCTATTTCATACAAGGGTCTATAAAAAGAGCAGGGAAAGAGTTTCAATACCTGTGTTAACGTGACAAGGTTAAATTCCATTAAAGAAGTTCTGCTAAAGAAAGGGAAAAAGCGATTGAATATATCGTTCTGCACTGAAATTTAAAGGATGTTAGTTACATGGGACTGGCAACCTCAAGAAGTAGTATGTGAAATACCGGGCATATTCAACAACACAAGTTAACAAAAACCACTGCAGAGCACAACGCTTAGAACCACAGGCTGTGCTATTACAAATGGTGTAAGTTCAGCAGCGGATCATTGGCCCTAAATCTTGAATGAGTAAAATCACTTATTTCCCTGCAGGCAGAGAATAAGGGACCTTAACGCAGCATGCAAAAGCGTGACACGAAGGACACGTCAGCTCTAAAATACAGATGCCCCAGTCTAGGCCATCAAGGTGCTAACAGATCACCCAGTTCAAGGAAATTTCAAGGGCTAGCCCATGAATGGGTGAATGCCCAACATCAAACCAGTTTGAAAATCAAGCTATCTTCAAACATAGCTGCTAACAGTGGTAGAGTCCTTTTCTTCTCCAGATGCACGGGAACTGGGGTAGAGCGTTTACTGCTCTGACAGCAGAGGCCGGTGCCAGATACTCATGTTAAGAGCTATTAGAAAAAAAAAAATAAATTGCAAACAAGTTCTACAGCAATATTAAGAGGCTGATAAAAAAAACATTTGAGCAATTAATGCCGTCTTGCTGAAAGTGTCTTTTATCAAATCTAGATATACAAAAGTAGAAGAATACAAACCTAAGGCCCCATAAGTGTTCAAGAACATCTTAACTAAAAAATATTCCAGTCTTTCCCACTACATGGTTTTTTAAGCCACGTGAAGTGCACTTATGGAGTGCGTACTACAGAACAGTCCACAAAGAACAATTCGGAAGAACTTTAAATGAAGACAACTGCTGCAGTGTTTGCCTTAACAGCCTTCTGTGGACAAACAGAAGGACAAAACCGAATCTCCCCAACAACTGATGGCGAAGTCGTAAGGGCTGCAGCGTATCAGAGCTGCAGAAACCGAGCTCTGCAATTCCATGACTCCTGCTGTGCTGTCTCGCTTAAGTCATTCATCACACAACGCTTCGCAGCAAGGTATAAGAACGCTGCTTATGGACTGCTCAGGATTTCATTTAGCTCTTCTCTCGTTAGTAGCTTCCAGTGAGAATGCTCGTCAGCCTCCCTCCACGTTTTAATCACACTCCAGTGAAGATCATATCAGAAGAAAGCAGGGAAAAGTTACAGGAGTGAAAAAGCCATTCATATAAAAGAAAAATCGTTTTCTTGACAAACAATGCAGCTACTAAACAAATTTTAATACCCTGCATATATTAAAAGCCAGCAGTTTTAAAAAACCCTAAGAATACTACTTGCAGTAACGGTGCTTACGTGCCTCACGCTGTCAGGACAGCCTCCTGATTTCACATGGCGGTTGGGGGGTGTGTGTGTATTTAAGCGAGGAACACCAGGAAGCAGAAGAAGAAAAGACTGAGTGTATTTGATGACAGCTGACTCAGAGCACGGTGAAGGTAGGATTTGAAGTGCAAACGAAAATCTTTTCACAGTAGACTTGCTCAACGATTTCTGCTTCCTCACCCTTCCACCCCAATTACTACCTACTAATATATTCTAGTTAATGCTTTGTAAAGCTAATGAAACCCAGCTTCAATGAAATTGGCAAGCATCTGCTGAGCACGGTCTGCTTCAATACAGACTAGAAGCTTGCAGCAGGCTGCCTGGCAGGATGCTTTTTGTTCTGAAGAAGCATCAAAGTATTTTCCCCATCTTAAGATTTGGTAAACTCTCAAAAAGCTTTTAATAATACAGTAGTTATGCGTTATCAATTATTTTTTAAAAAACCCTCTTAATATTTACCACTTAAGACTCTAGTTTTAACTGACTACATTATTTCACTTAATGCATTATTGAGAGGTTTACTGTCCAGGAGACAGGTTGGGACCACTGTGATCCATCAAGTGGTCCATTTCTTAAAGATGGCAGTTTAGATAATGTCAAGAAGGGTTTTCAAAATAAGATACTACTAAAATCACATCATCGTGACTGAAGCAATGGGTTTCATTTTGGGGAAAATTCAGGGCGATAATCTAACTTGTTTAAATTAGTGTTCTCTAGCGGAACAATCGATGGACAACAGCTTCACTTAATAAAAAGAAAACTTATTTAGAAACACTACACAGCGTTCAGTACCACAAACAAGTGCATTTTGGATCAGCCATAAGAGTAACTAACAACTTGATGGATTCAGTCCTTCCAATACTCTATGGACAGCTTAAACAGCATTTTTAAGAGACTGACACTGAACTATCATCACTTCAGGCAGCTGCAAAAGCCATTCCAGAGGCATTTCCATCACAGCCAGAGAGCTCTGCAGCTGTTCTGAGATACATGGCAGCCCTGAAACCAAATACCACTAACTATTGCTACCGACCCTCCGTAATTAGTTTAGAAATAACATCTTCATCGCTCAATACGAGTGACCGACTGGGATCCACGCCGGAAAACAAACACACTGTGCTTTGCAGAGCTGTGATTCAAGCCAGCCCTCTCATGGATTTCTATTTCCCTCCCCCCCCATTTTAAATTTTCCTCTGGGCAAGTTCTTCCCCCTCTTTTGCCAGGGCTCTCTAGGAAAACCGGCAGAGCCCGCACCAAGGCGGGCAGTGGAGGGGGGGGGGACACGACAAGGGACACCCGACGGCAGAGGGATGCGGGCCGCGGTGCGGGGAGGGGAAGAGAGGGTGAGGGAAAAGGGGGGGAAGCGTTACCTCCGTTGATGGGGACGGGAGCCACCAGCAGCCCCTTCACCTCCACCTTGGGGGAGTCCTGCCCGTAGCGCCCGCGGTCGATGCGCAGCAGCGTGGGGCCGCCCCGCTCGGGGCTCAGCACCGTCACGTTGATGAGGGCGGTGTAATAGGCCTGGCTGGCGTTGTCTGCGCCCACCCGGCCGTGCCACAGCAGCAGCACCAGCAGCGGCAGCAACGGGACGGAGGAGCCGCCGTTCCGGTGCCGGCGAGCCCACCGCCAGCTCATCTTCGACTCCCGATCACCGGCGTTTGCCTCCTCCGCCGCCCCTAGCCCCGCACGCCCCGGGGGGAAGGGTGTTTTATCCCATCTGACAGCACGGGAGCGGAGAGAGACGGCAAGCAGGCGATGTGGGGTGGCGGTGGGGAGGAGGAGGAGGAGAGCACGGGCTCATGCCATGGGAGGAGCCAGGGGAGTCACGGCAGGTCCCAGCCGAGTCCGATCCGCCGGTGGCGGCCCCCGGGGGAAGGCTGCTCGGGGCGAGCCCCGCTCCGCCGGCCCCTCAGGGCGCCGCGCTCATGCCGCCCGCCCGCCCGCCTCTGCCCGCGCCGGGTTAGGGGAAGGGAGGGGAGGAGGCGGGGGCGGCGCCGCGGCCCCCTCCCCGCACAGCCCCGCGCCGGCACCGAGGAGGCCGCCGGGAAGAACCACCGCCGCCGCTTCAGTAGCGCTCACAGCCGGCCGCGGGGCTCGCTCCGCTCCGCTGACTCGCTGCCGCCTTAGTGCGGCGGGCGGCGCATGCCGCTGCCCAGGCTGGCGGCCGCAGCCAGTGCCCGCTTACTCCATACTCGGCTGAGTCCCGGAGGAGCGGCGGGAGTGTCGTTGTTGTCGTCCTCGCCACCCCGCGCCTTTCCCGCAGCCGCACCGCGTTCCGCCGCCGGCTCCGCGCCCGCCCGGCGCCTCGGCTGCAGCCCGCCGCTCCCCGCACTGCGCAGGCGCGCTCCGCCCCGCCCCGCGCCACGAGAGCGGGAGGCGGGGCTCCGGGGTGAAAACCACGCCCACCGGGAGGCGGGGGTAGAGAAAGAGGCGTGGTTTACTGAATGACGTCATCGGTGCGTGTGGGCGGGGAGGAGGGCGGCTATGGCGGCGGTGGGAGCATTCCCCGCGCCAGTGAGGAAGCTTTGGCTGCGGCGATCCGCGGTTCTTCAAGGAATTAGGTGTCGGCTAATTAACGCTAATGAAGCTCCTCAGCCTCTTTAAGGTCAAAGTCCATCCAAAAAATAATCAGGTGGTGGAAAAGCCTGTGTGAATTCTGGGGTGAAAAAGGGCTGAATGTGTGAAAAAGAGGTGTGTGCGTGGGGTGTTCAGGCCACCCAGTTTACACCAAAAGGGCTGACGGGGCAGGAACTGTGTGTCAGGGTTCCGTCACTCCTACCTAATCTGGAGTCACTCCCTTCTGGCGAACTGAGGTGGGAACTCTGACAAACACCCAAATGTCGTTAATAAATATTAATCCCATCAAACACTCTAAAATGGGACTTGATGAATTACTCCCTTTAACTAACACCCTAGTTTTAAAGGATTTCAGCCTCTTCACGACCAGAGAAGGAACAAAATAATGTAATGGCTGCCTGGGATTTTGAAAGGCAAACTGCCTGGAAATTATTTATGGCAAAAAAAACCAACAACAAACCAGCACCGTAGGGCTGTGAGTTAGGACATTTTTCTTAATTTCTGAACAAATAGCTGCGCTGCTGTTCTTGTGAGATACGGTCTCCTTGGTGACTTTCCCTGGCTGCTCGGGAAGTCCCTCTGATAAGCCCAGTGTTTAACCTAAGCGTCCTACTAAACTCCTACAAAACCTCCCCTCTGGCAGGTTTTGTTGTTATTCCATTCGTGAGGCACCTGGTCGGATAACGCCCTCAAAGCAGAGTCTGCTTATTTCATTGCGGTGCAAGTGGTGGGTCGGATCCTGCCCTTGGAGAGACACCTTGCCGTTCCCGAGGAACGCTGCAGCCCCCAAACCTGCATCCAGGAGCAGAATGGGACGACGGGCTCTGCTAAAGTCATGTGGTGCTGCAAAACCCTCTGAGAAGCTGTTCTTGAAAAGTTCTATAGAAACGTCAGTATGATCCAGGAAATGTTTCTGAAGCAGCCACTTTTATAATTTTTTTTTTTAAATTTTGCCCTTCTTGGTAAATTCTGGGTGAGGAACCACATGCCATTAATGGCTTCTCAACATTTCAGTCAACCTTTCAGCCCAGCTGGAGGGCGAGTGTGGTGGCAAACAGTGATTCTGCATGGAACAGGACATGCTTCGGAGCTGTCGTTCTTGCAGCAGACAGTAATTTGAAGTTTCAGCTCTGCATCGTTTTGGTGAAAAGTCATGTGATTTATCGCTGAAATGTCCTCAGAAGGGGCCAGAGAGTCCTAAGAGCCTGGAGGATTTCTTACTGTTCATAGAATCATAGAATGCTTTGGATTGGAAGGGACCTTAAAGAGCACCTAGCTCCAACCCCCTGCCCTGGGCAGGGACACCTCCCACCAGACCAGGTTGCTCAAAGCCCCATCCAGCCTGTCCTTGAACCCCTCCAGGGATGGG
>JAOQGH010000051.1:45502832-45535918 GCA_025769975.1 Gallinago jamesoni
GGTTGCTCAAAGCCCCATCCAGCCTGTCCTTGAACCCCTCCAGGGATGGGGCAGCCACAGCTTCTCTGGGCAACCTGGGCCCGTGTCTCACCACCCTCATATTCCTCCATCAACCTTCAGAGAAGGCTCTCCAAGCACTTTTGAGATTTGAGTATTTTTCAAAAAGTAGTTGAGAAAACATTTGCTACGTTTCTGCCGGAGATAGACAATGTCTCGTGCGAGGGCTGTCAGCTTGGTCCCATCTCTCCTCATGGAGCAAAAGCCAGGAGGTTGCCTCCTGCCACATCCACATCAGTGCTCTCCTCTCCTGCCTCCCAGCCCTTCCCGTGCCATCGCCACTGGCCCGTCACTGCCAAAATCACCATTAAACCAAGTCCCTCACCACCACATCTATACATCTTCTAAATACCAGAGATGGTGATTCCAAGACTTCCCTGGGCAGCCTGTTCCAACGGTTGATAACCTTTTCTGTCAAGAATTTTTTCCTAATATCCACCCTAAACCTCCCTTGGTGCAACTTGAGGCCGTTTCCTCATGTCCTGTCACCTGTTCCTTGGGAGAAGAGACCAACCCCCCCTGGCTACCCCCTCCTTTCAGTGAGTTGTAGAGAGCAATAAGGTCTCCCCTCAGCCTCCTTTTCTCCAGGCTGAATACCCCCATCTCCCTCAGCCTCTCCTCACCAGACTTGTGCTCCAGACCCCTCACCAGCTCCGTTGCCCTTCTCTGGACTCACTCCAGCACCTCAGTATCTTTCTTGTAGTGAGTGGCCCCAAAGTGAACATATGGATTTATGGTCATAAATCCATTTGAGTTCCATCTCCAGCAGCACGTTTCCTTCAGCCCAAGATCCCGCCCGTAACTCACACCCGGCCCTTCGCTTTCCTGTCAGGTTTTACCTGCCCAAAGGCCCGCCCCGCCGCCATCTTCCCTCCGGACCGCCGCCGCCGCCGCCGGGCTGAGGGCGCCACCTGCGGGGCGCCGCCGCCATGGCGTCTGGGGAGGGGGCTGAGGAGAAGGGGGCGTCCCGGGGCGGCCCTGCCGCCGTAGGTCCCTCCCGGCGGCCGTCACAAGGACGGAAAGGGGCCGGGGGGGGTGTCGCAGAGCCCCGGGGCCGAGGCAGTGAGAGAGAGTGGCGGGTCTGTGGGAGGTGGCGGTGGGGCAAAGGGCCCAGCCGGCTCCTGTCATCAAGCTTAACCAAAGCGTATCCGGCTGCATTATGAGAAAAAGGCCGAGTTTCATCCTGGATGGAAATGCCACAAACGCCAGCTGTTTCCTAGAGGATGTGGGGAAGCGCAAAGGGTCATGAAAGTAAAAATAATAAACCCAAAATGTGGTGGTTGCTTGAGCTGGAGTGGGGCGGCCCAGTGCAGGGAGAGCTGCGGCAACCAGGGGTGGCCTCCAGGAACCAGAGAGCAGCTGCCAGTTACAACTTTATTCATTTTCACATTTAGATATTACAACAAAACTCTTAATGACGAAGGAATAACAAGTACTATAGGAGGAGAGGAAAGGAAAGCAGTGTTCTAACTGGTTTGATATATAACTGTGAACTTCCAGAGACAAGACTCAACGTGAGTTACAAACACTCACATGCGCTCACCGGTAGGAAAACTTCACACGTGCAAACACCCGGGCACACTCACCCACAAAACACTCACTCGCACACACAGACCACACTTCTGTACTCGCACATAACCCATGTTGTGACCTACTTGCTTCAAAGGCAGCCCACTGAAACATTGAATGCTGCTGTAGCAACAACAGGTACCAGGTTAAAATATTGCAATATAAATGAAGTGTTACTTGATACACAGGTTTTTCTTCAGAGACGCACGTGTATTCGCAAGTAGGGGACCCAATGCTTTGTTTTCACGAGGGAGAAATGTCCTCTCAATGCCAACACTTTGTAGGGAAAAACGAGACTGCATGTAGAGTGGGAGCAGTCATTTTAAAGGAGGAGGACGATGATAAATAGCTTAGCTTTAATGCTGAGTTCCAGTAAAGAGCCCAAACAAAACACAACAGAGAGTGAACTGTGAATGGAGCAGGCACAGTTATCGAACCCTGGGTTGTAAAAGTTGAAATACTCCCTTGTTGCTGTGGAAAGACAGACAACACTGTTGCCTCGCATCTTAAAACCAAACC
This sequence comes from Gallinago jamesoni, assembly GCA_025769975.1. Taxonomy (NCBI): domain Eukaryota; kingdom Metazoa; phylum Chordata; class Aves; order Charadriiformes; family Scolopacidae; genus Gallinago; species Gallinago jamesoni. Next base: position 45,504,978 of record JAOQGH010000051.1, read on the forward strand.
AGACCTGCTTCATTTCATGGTTATGCTTATCTGGACACTGCGAAAAAAGATCTGCCAGAAATAATGCAAGAGTGTGGGGAAGGGTATCAGGTTTGTACACTCTAATTTTAGTATACTTTCAAGAGAGCCAAAGTACAATTGTCTCAACAGCTCTTCAATATCCCGCACTACAATTGTTCTTCATCAGCGGGAGTGTCTGAAGAGGAGCCAGCGTTCGCTGGTATCATGGCTGCATTGTTCACGCCGTGCTGTTGATGCAGATACAATGGGATCTGATTCCACACCCCACCCCCCCACCCCCCATCAAGATGGTGCGAAAGAGAGAAAATAAACTTCTGTGGAGTTGAATGATTTGAATGTTCAAAAATCAGATGTCACACCAGTGCTTTCCCCAGGGTGAAGCAGGGGATTGCTAACAATGGCTCTGATGAAGTAACCCTTCTCCACAAGGATGGTTGTGACCAATTTACAGCTGAACCCAGAGACAGAGTGCAGCTGTCCTGGCTGGTTGGGAGCGCTGACAGCCAGCCACAGCACTCGGACACCTCTGTCCCCTTTCTGCTGAGGAATTCAGCCACTGCCTTGCAAGCGTTGGGCTTTGCTAGTATGTTTCTATCCCTCACATATGGACAAGGACTTGCAGCTACTTTGGAATTCTGTTTTTCAACTAGTGTTTAATTGATAGGCCTTCTTTCTTGGGCTCTCTCTCAGATGGGGCTGTGTTTCCAGGCTTTGTGAAGGACTGGAAACGAGAGAGCCTGGGTCCTATGGATACCATGTGAATGCCGGTGCCCATCAGCACGGGGCACGTGTGCCCTTCCTTCTGTGAAGGGAACTGCCAGTTCAAAACCAGGGCAAGATGAGGGCAGGAGAATTTGGTCTGGCCTACACCCCGTTGGCTGTCCTACTTCCTTGGCCTGGCTCTCCAGCATCTCCTGCCAGAGGATTCTTACTGAGTCACAACAATTACTTAAAGATGCTTAAATTCCTGGCAACTTTGGGGACCACCAGTAGAAGTCAGTGAATTCATTGTCACCCACAGTTTCCAATTCCACGTTCTGAGCCAGTTTGGCTCAAGCTGGTCTGGTTTTGTGCCTCTCTTTGCCATGGAAATCACAGCCATGTCATCCTGCTGACACGAAAAGGGAGGGGAACATCGGGCGCTCTGGCCAGGCTTAGAGAATCTGAATGACAGGCATGCTTTTCCCATGTGCTAAATAAATCTCCCTGTTACACTTGTGCGGAGAACTGTAATTAAGACTTGGGAAAGTCATCCATAAGGCCTCAACAGGCTCACATCAGGAAACGCATAAAAACCCTCTGCATAAAAATCCAGTTTGGGAAAGCAGTATGTCTGGCAGGAAACACAATTTTAAAAGTCCAAACCAAACCCTTGGCTCTGTGCACAGAGGTGTGGCCCACAAGCAGAAGCTCCCCGGTGCTGAGATGCCCTGGTGCAAGGAGCTGTGCCAGCCACAGGCGTGTGGGAGAAGAAAAGATGACAAGCTGTTGAGGCGAGCCTCTTCACCCAGCCTCCTCTGGCGGTGACGTATCCGTGCTCTGTGGCTGAGCTCTTGCATTCTGAGCAGGATGGAAAGGAGTAGGTGGGAAATGGTGAGGCAGCAGCACAGAAATCTGTAGAGAGGAGCTGTGGAGGTTCCTCAGAGCTCTGAATTCAGTAGTGTCTTTTAGAAACAAAAGGCCCAAGTGATGAGATGTTTCCTCAGAAATAAATGTTTCTCAGTCCTCCAGAGACAGGTACGCTGTACTGGTGGCTCTGCAACAGAAACTGGAGAGAAGCACGTTGGGCAGAGGGTGCCTCCTTAGAGCCAGGGAACTGGGGTGACAGGAAAGGTCATGGTGCAGAGTCGTCCATCCAGGAGAACTGGGGCTTGAGCCCTGGCCAGGTGCTGCCCTCCATGTTGTCAGTGATGCCAGCACACACAAGGACGCAGCCCATGGCACCTCATTGCTGGAGCTCTGTTCCATCCATTGTTTCCAAAACCCTTGCGGCAACTTGAAAATAAACATTTCACTCCCTACCACTTTGATCCTTTTCCTCCCAGCAAACAACCCATTTTTGCTCTATGTTTAGAAGCCAGCTGAAATTAACACAGCTTTGCTTTAATTTCTCACTCCAGCAACAAATGATCTCAGCACTGCTCTGGGAGAAGGGGAAGGCAAGAGCAGCAGCCCTTTGAGTAACCTGCTCCCAGCACGGAGTATACAAACCCCTGTTTTGCACAAGGCCTGCAAAAAGAGGTGCTATTTCTCCCTGGGAGGACCTCAGCCATCAGCTGATGACCTGTTACACACTAGCTGTGTTGAGATGGCTAAAATAATCTCGGTGATAAGGCAGATTGACAGGTTTCTCCCCAGCAGAGATGAGAGGGGTGTGGGTGTTGCTTGCAGAGGAGATGGAGAGGCTGGCATCTACCCAGAATGAACAGTGTGCATGAACATTTACAAAGATCCCTCGGGATCTCTCTATATACCTCTTTAAAATGTCCTGCTCTTGCTGTGGATACCACTAGGGATTTCTTGCCTTTGATTCTGCTTGGCAGCTCAGCAGCTGACATCATGAGGAGAGGAGGAGGAAGCAATCCAAGGAAAAAACATTCAGGCTGCGCACCAGGAAGAAACTTGAGACTAAGACAGATCTATTTATATCTGACCTGAAATGGGCTTTCTGAATGGGAAGCTGATCTGCGTGGAGGCTGGATGCTAGGCAGAAGGTGCTGTAGTGCTGAACACAGGCACCCACTCGCCGGCAGAATGCATCTGTCTGAGCCACGGGAAGGGAAGAAAAGAAACCGGAGGAATCAGTGAGCCTCCCTCTCCAGTGCCGGTGCAGGGAAGCTGCAGCTGGAGGTGCTGCGTGGGCCATCATGCTGCAGTTCCAAGGACATTGGTGTTCCCCATCCGTTGGGGGTAGGTTCCCTGCTGGGGTTGGGTTTAGGTTGAAGGAGAAGCTCTGAGTGACCCTGATGACACGCCTGGAGGTTGAGAGGGGGTGCCTTGGCAGGCACCTCCCGGGCCTGACGCCGTTAGTACTGCTCGGAGAAGAAGGAAGCGTGGAGAGTGGGAGGACTGCCCCCGCCTCCCGGTGGGGTGCAACTGCCGTCCTCAGAGTGTTCTGACAGCTCCCCGTATTCACTGTTGTAAAAAGTCTGGCCTCCGACCTGGGACCCGAAAGATGGCCGACATCTGCCCCGCAGATCCGACTGTTCCCCCGGCAGCTCTGCAGTTCTGCTGGGCCCTTTACTGCTGCAGGGAGAGAGAGACACAGGAGATCAATCTGAGCACTCCTGGAAGACCTCTGTTCTATCTTGAGAGATCCTAACTCAGGAAACACCATCAGCTAATGCATGGGGCAGAGGCTGGGGCAGGAATGGACCTATGCCTCCATTTCAAAGCACAGCACCAGGCTTTGCTCTAAACCTAAGCACAGCCCATACGTTTTGTGAAAAATATGCACATAACCTGGCCACAGAGTTATTTCAGATCTTCTAGATACCTCTGGGAAGCCCAGGGAAGGGCTGAGATTCCAGTGAGCAGGGAGAGATGAGACATTGCCTCAACTGTTCCTAGACCTGGCAGGAGCAACAGAAACTGATACAAACCAACAGCCAGGATGGGGGAAAGGAAACAAAGGAAAATGATGAAGAAGATGTGGGAGGAAATCAGCAACCCCATGTCAGAACCTGCCAATACCAGGTGACTGGGAACAAGTCACAAGAGCAAGGGCAGAGACACATTCATGGAGAGGTTTAAGGGCAGTGTTTTCCAGGACATGGGATGCCAGGTGCAGGAGACAATGGGAATGTGCCTTAGGGAAAAGAGGACAAGGACAAGAAGCAGCAGACAGTCTGATACCACAGCAGAGAGGCCACAGGGCTATGGCTAAGGGAAAAAACAACGACCAGTCTGACATGATGTTGGGAGGCAGAGGAGGTGAGGAAAAAAACTTGGGACTGGCCTTGTCTACGCATGAGCTGACATGGCTCTCTCAACACACTGTCATGGACACAAGGTCCCAGCCTGCTCTGACACCAAGCAGGGATGAGCTGGACAGGTTTTCACCCAGTCACCAAGCCTGGGGCAAGGACATAACCATCCATAACATCCTCAGCCCCGAGAGTGCAGGTGCAACCTGCCAGGCTCAGTACTGGCTGTACCATACCTGCAGGGCCACATCAGCACCCTGTAGCACTCGGGTCAGGGCTGGGAGAGGGAGGTGGCAGCCACATACTTTCCATCTGTCCCACCCGCTACTGCTTGAACAAGCCCTGACACATTTCACCAGAGAAAGTCAACAGGCATTAAGAGTCCTATTAACACCGTCACTCCACCGTGCCTCATTACCTTAACGGACACATTCTCATGGAATGGGCACAGTTGGTATTTTTAAACCCTAAGAAGCAGCAGGCAGGTCTGTTCTTCATGCGTTTTGCCTCTCATTAATATGTGCACGGACTTATCTGGCTCAGAGCCCACAGTCCTGCTGCTGCTGAGAGCCCCAAGGGATATACTCTATGGGGAAACACCAAGAGCTGCCTCCTGGTCTGTGTTTGGCAGCAAGGGGGTCTGAGTGGCTAAACTTAAGGAGTACCTGAATCCACCTTCTTTTCTGTGTCGGTTTTCTATCCTCTCAAATTCCTCAGATGCCAGAACCATCCCACTGTCTGTCTGATTGTCCTGGAAGGAAGCAACAGGAGTTATCAGTAACATCCCTGTCGACTGATCAGAGTGGGAAGGGAGGAGGAATAATTTAGGAGATGAGATCATGTGTATCTGTGATGGGAAAAAAGGAGTAGGGACACTTTACCAGCATGCTCCAACTGGAGCTGATTTTCTTAGGTGCCTTCTTAAAAGTAGCATGTAAAAAGGTAGGATTTGTATGTGCAGTTCAGTGCCACTTTTGGGTAAAAAAAAAAAAAAGAGTGCTCCCTGCCTGGAAGATGTATTACCATCAAATCTGTGAGAAATGAGATTTTCCTCTGAGACTAAGGGTATGGCTTAAGTTTTGCCACTGTAGAGAATATAAGTACCAGCCCAGTTTGAAGAGGTCAGGAGGGTCCCTGCTGCACACTGCTGTGTGGGTCAGGATACAGGAGTTCCAGACAAACATTCTGGATTTCTCTAGTCCTGGCTGGATTCCGGTATGGTTAACCAGGCCACATTGACAGATTTGAAACAGGTGAAGAGCAGGCTCTTCTCTGAGCCTGCTATAGTCCTTGCTTGTAGATCTAACCTCCCTATTTCACTCTCAGGCAGTACAAGCTGTGCTGTAAAGAAATCCCTATGTGCCAGGAGGAGAAATGAATGTGCATAGGACTGGACGGACCGAACAGGAATGACACAGACAGACTGACATCAGATAGGAGCGATCTTCCTTCCATGATCTTAACAGCAAAGGTGTCAAGAAACAGCTGAACATTTCCTTTGCCCCCCTTGCTCAGTTCCACTCAGATGCTACTCACCGGGTGCGCCTTGTACATTGTATGTGTCATGGGAAACTCTTCAAATGTCTTTATCCTGGAGGGACACCTGATCTGATTTCCTCCCGTCAAACAACCAGGGAATGAGACACAGTTGTAGTATCTGCCGACAAAAGCATACTGTATTCAGTTAAACCAACAGAGTCAATCTCCTGAATAAACAGGACCCAAACCAAACCTCCTCTGCTCTCCATGCAACCAGAATATGCAGGGAGGGGGGATGACCCAAATGGTGGATTTTGGGAGGGGAATGGGGTCACCTTAGGTCTCTTAACCCTGTATTACCTCTGCAGTGGGGTGCACCCAGACTTCCTGATGGAATCAGGTCCTGATTATCTCCTCAGTTTGGGCAAGCAGAATAATATCATAGAGATCCCAGGCATCCCACTATCACAGCTCCCTGGAGATGAGAAGCCTCATCTCATCTGTGTTAGTTAGAAACAGAGAGGATGAAGCTCCTGCATTAGCAGAAGTGCAGAGACACAGCTGGCACCTTCTCTCCTCATCTGCCTGATGCTGTTAGTGGGCTGTGATGCTCTGGCAGCGTAGCTGGAGGCAGGAGAAGGAATGCCATAGGCTTACACATCAAGGCCTCTTTCTCATCAGCAAAGGAAAATTATTTTTCTTTTATAAGCAAAAGATGCTATGGATGACACCTGATCACCCGGGTCCCTGTATCCCTCAGGATCCCTTACAGCTCGGGCTGCTGGCTGCCTGCCGGGCTCTCTTTTCAGAGGGGATTTACCTTGCTGCTAGGCTGTGGCAGCGTATCCTCATGTCAAAGTCCTCTTCGTCTGAGTTTTGCTGGGCAGAGGAAGGCACCTGGGAGAAACCATCATCTTCTGAGCTGTGAGAGTCGTTCAGTGGGATGTAATCCTTCCCTTCCTGGTAGGAAGAACAGTGAGTGGCCTTGCAAGAAAGGGGAGGGCTTTCCCACCAGAAAGGGCTCTACGAGCAGAAGCTGTCAGAGCTGGGGAGGAACATTTCTGGTTTGACTTTTGTTTTTCTGGGACAAAATACCTGGTTGGAGATTTCTGTGCCCCCTGCGTTATGTAGCTGCAAGTGCTGCAGGTGCATGGAGGTGTGTGTGAGCAGGAAAACAACAACCCAGTCCTATAGCACCTACAGTTCTCTAGCCTACGTGGACAGAACACTGTGTTCCGGGGGCATATCATTGTGGCTTAGTCATGCCTGTGCTGGGATCCAGTGCTGAAAGGTTAAAACCAGGGATGTCAAGATGAGAAAGTATTCATATTTAAGCACTTAGCTATCGCCTTATGAAATGGAACATCAAGAAAATGTTAAAAATTGGGGCTGCATGCTCATTGCAGTTAAAACTCCTGGTGAGTTACTGCATGGCAGCGATTAGTAATAGTTTCAGAGAAATTTGTATATCTGACTGCAGTAATGGAACAGTTGTTTGGTTCACATGGCCCTGACATTTAGATCTGAGGATAGAGTTTCAGAAAGCCTGGTGAAGTCCTGGTTTTCATTATGTAGGCGTGTGGGAGGCAGGAGTGCCAGGGCCTTGACTCAGCTGAAAAATTTAAAATAATCATCTGGGGATTAGGATGGAAATATTGGAATGACGACTGAGAGGGTACCCGCCCTGCAAGGAGTGGAGCTATATTAGGATGCAGGGAGAGGGCTATGATAGAAATGAGCTCTCCAGTACCTCTGGGAAACAGAGCATTCTGATCCAAGAAATGCTGTGATATCCCTTGGCCTATGCAAAGGTACTGCATTGTCCAGGAAGTCAGAGGAGGGCACAGGAATGGAACTAGTGGTGGGAGAAGAGCGAGCTGTCTGGAGCTGAGCAGGGACAGAGGGGGAGGTTTTCACCTGCTGGACGTTTTCCTGAAGAAGGTTCCCCAGTATCTCCACCAGGTCGGAGAAAGTTGGTCTCTCCTTGGGATCGCTGTGCCAGCAGCTCAGCATTATACGGTAACTGCCAAGAAGAGATGCTGGTTTTATGCTACAGAAACCCCCTCGTGCCCCACTCTGCAGCTCCCACCCACATGGTACCTGCACTGTGAAGGAAAGCTTGGCACACCCCAGCAATTTGGCTGTGTGGACCTACTGGAAGGCGGTTGGTTCATTATGCACTGAATATAATAGTAGACAAGGAGCTAATTTGGACACCTCTAATACTTTCCAAAGTGGGAAAGCACATTGTCCACTTGAAGACCATCCCAGTGTGTGTATATACAAGGGATTTGATGTCCCTAGATAGCTCTGACCTGCATTTGAATCCACCTGGCTTGCCCTTCAGGCAGCTGCCTGATGCAAAGGAGGTGTTGGCTTATCTCTCATCCTGGCTGAAAGGTCTTTGCATCCCACAGAGGGTCCTGTCTTGCCCTATACTGGGATCTGGGAGTTTTCTACCATCCCACAGAGGGGTCTGTCCTGCCCTATGCTGGGATCCATGAGGTTTCTGACTCACATTTCTGCTGTGGCGTACTCTGGGGCTCTCATTCTGGTACCGTCTTTGAGCCTCTGGCAGAACTCCTCGTTGATTTGGACTCCAGGGTATGGAGATGCCCCTAAAGGAGATGCAAAGAGAGGTGGGAAGATGAAATGTGCCATCAGAAACCGTTCCTTTCCCTGAGACTGCCCTTCCTCCCAAAACACAGGGAGATGTGGTCACTTCTCATACACAGCCCAAGTCCTTGGTGCTGCCTGAGACAGGCCCCTCTGCCTCAATGAGCAGGATGCTGCCTCTGCACACCTGTCTCCCATCACCCTGTTCATAGGTGGATATGGCCTCCATAATTCTTTTGCCCACATTGACTTCTCTTCCCATCACTCCTTAGACATGCTTCAGGGCATCATGGCCTCCTGCTCAGACTCACCTCCCAGGCTGCTATGTGGGAAGAGAGGTCCTGTCTCCCTCAGCAGTGTGTGACCCTCATTAGCACTCACCTAGTGAGAAGATTTCCCAGAGGAGGACCCCAAAGGACCAGACGTCACTCTGGGTAGTGTAGACCTTGTCGAAGATGCTCTCTGGAGCCATCCACTTCAGTGGGAGACGGGCCTGCAGGAGGGAAAGGCAAGGAATAAGTGTTCAGTTAGGGACATGGTTCCTGGTCAGCTACACAAGTGGTTCCACTCCTCCTTTTTCATCTATTCCAGCTATTCTCAGTTTATTCCAGCCCCAGAGTAGTTTACAAACACCTCAGGGGGGACCTAATCTGTACAGGGTTTGAGAAGATGGCACTCACGCTGCCTTTCCTGACATAGTCAGGGTCCTTGTAGATGTCCCGGGCCAGGCCGAAGTCACAGATCTTTACCACGTTGTTCTCTGACAGCAGGATATTGCGAGCCGCCAGGTCTCTGTGGATACACTGAGAGCACACAAAGAGGAAGGGGCAAAATCAGAGGAACAGGAACCACCATCAGAAAGTGCAGAGCACACCCCCCTCACACACCTGAGCTGTAATGGGGGAATGGTGGAAATGGGAAGGAGTTAATGATAAAAATTTCAAAAGGGGATGGTTAGGGAGAGGATGAAGTGCAAGAGGACTAACTTCCCATCTTTGTGTACACAGGACTACCTCAGACTTCCTAAGAAGTGTGAGGCAGGTCACTGAATCTCTCTGTGTCACCTGTAAAGTGGCTGTAGGTAGGCCTTCAGGCATGCACAAAGGAAGAGGGGAGAGAAGGAAAGGGTGAACTCACCTTTCGGGATGCCAGGAACTCCATACCACGTGCTACCTGGAAGCTGTAGCAGATCAGGTCTTCCATGGTCAAGGGACTTTGCCACAAGTCATCCACTGTCCAACAGTACAAGAAAATGATTAGACAGTGAGCGGTCTCTTGTCCTTGCCCCTCTCCAGGACTGCAGGATAGAACCAGCCCCTTGGTGAGATACAGCCAGTCCCCAGCACTAACTGGAGTAACCAGCTCCCCTCTATGATTTTCTGCTTAGGTGGCTAAAAGCACATGGCAGGAACGTGCTCAGGAGGGAAGGAGAGTGAGTCCAGCCTCCAGCACATGTCGGTCAGACAGAGTTGTGGGGAACAGGGTGGGAAGGGGCTTTGCAGGTCAGCTCATCTTCCTGTCCTAAGGAGGACCCTCTGAGATCCCTCTCAATTTTCCTTTCTATAGACTAAAAAACCCCACAGGGAATCCCAGCTCCCCGCTGCCGTGCTCTAGCCTTTCCCAAAGTTATCCAAGTCTGGCATTTCTTTGGTGGTCCAGATGAGGAGCCACTGCTGAGGCTGGAGTATTACCTTCCTGGATTGGCTGCGCTGTCTGGCTCTTGTGCATCAGAAAGCGGTTGAAGATAGCGCTGTCGCTAGTCCCAGAACGACTCCTCCTGTCTGCTCTCACTGCCTCTACGATGGACTGGACCTGAATACGCAGCCTGGGAGACTTTTCCTAGCAAGGAGACCAAAACAAAAACCTCAGCAGGCAACACACACCGTAGCCCCTGCACCCACGAGCTGCACAGACTTTTCCTGTTCTTAGACTGTAATTCTGGCCTGGAAGCACCTATCTTCCATTGCAGAAATTACTTCCTTGATGTGCATATGAATCAAGATCACTGTGTAAAGTTGATCTGCTGCGAGACAGAGAGTGTCTTTGTTCCATTGTCACATCATGTTTCAGGCTACACATCTTCCTTCCCTAGACATGGGACAGGTCTAGGGGCAAAGGAAGCTACTTACCCTGTAAGGACTGAATCCTTCCCGCTTGGTTCGCAGGTAGTTAGAGAGGTTTCCATACTTGCAGAACTCAACAATAACCATTAGTGGACCTGGAAAGAAGACACTAAAGGTCAGGGGAAGAAGCGAGGGCTTGGGATGGTCAGAATTTGCCCCAACTCATGTTTTGCACAGCTCCACTGAGCTGTGGCACCTGCTGAAGTGTGCAGAGACACATTGATAACATTCCCCACATGTCCTTGTGGTTACACATGTGGCCAGCAGAAAGGGCAGAGGGGATGAGCACTGACCCCTGGGAGCAGGCACAGCCTGTTGCCCTCCAATATTTACCATTGGGTTTGGTACAGGCGCCCAGCAAATTCACCACGTTGAGGTGGTTCCCGATGTGAATGAGGATCTTCAGCTCTGACATCAGTGCCTTGTGCTCACTTGCAGTAGCTCCCTCTGGAAACACACAGACCACGTCATGACGCTTCCTCACAGCTTTTCACTCCCCCTCACCACCCTTCTCTTATCAGAGTGTTATTGTGAGCCTTGCTGAGGAGGCTGTGACCCCAAAGCCTTGGTACATTTTGTTATTACATGTTTCCATATGAAATGTCAGAGCCTTGTCTGGAGATCCCAGGATCCCTGCTGTAATGCGTAGGGTGCTCCCTGCAGGTGCAAAGGACAACACAACCTGTGCCCAACATGTTTGTCTTTGTGATAGCTGTGCAAGGAAGAAGTTCACTTGAGGCTTACCTACAGATACACACGTTTGAATCTCTGCTCTTTCAGCCTCTAAACAGAGACAACGAGCCATAAAACAATTTGAGGAAAAATTAGAAACAAAAGGGTCTGAGTCTTTTGGTCATGACTGAAGATAGGAACTGTCTCAACTCAAACCCAGAATATCTTTTTATGATTCCTCTCCAATAGCAAATACAGTCTTGTGCCTGTGCCAGCTCTCTGTGCCACATTTTCTCTCCAATTGCCTAATTCACATCAACTCTTGATCCTTCGTTTTACCCTCAGGGTGTGTTCTCTGGTTTCATGTGCATTTTTCATACTTGTCTGCTTCCCCATAGGCATTTTGCCTTGCTTGAGAATTTGTAAACATAGTCTGAGAGACAGAAGCATCCTCTTGAGCTGCAGCTGATGGGCCAGGTGACAGCCATGTCTCAAAGGACTGTAAAGCAGCCTTGCATGGCCAGGCTTCCCTCTGCAAATGCTGTGCAGATCATCTGTACACTTGCAGTGTAAGTACTGCTGAGATGAGCCATGACTTGGTTTCAACATATGGGCCACTGCCCATCAGAGGCTGCCTCGGTATTTTGTTGGGTACCAAATTACAGACTAATGTTCTGGATGCCTCTTTCAAAGCATGGTCAAAAAAGCTTAAAATCTCACTCTGGATTGACCAGGCTTTGAATGCAAAGCCAAGTCAGCCCTCAGAGCTAGGTAAAAGCTGCAACCTGCTTCCTTACCCAGCTCTGGACCTGGGCACGTTTAGAAGAAGGCAATTGGCATCAACACTTCCTTCAGTGACCTGCCAAAGAGGGGTTCTGGATTCTTGTTTGTCCTCTGAGACAGATCTCATTCTTTGCCTTTGCAGACAGCTAAATTTCTTTGAAAGCTGAGTTCCCCAAGTCCCTGTTGTCTATTCTGCCCCTTGCCTCCCAGTACAGCTGAATGGGGCTAAAGTATCTATGGGAGGAGACCAAGAGGATCAACTGTGTTGAGGCCAAAAAGCCATAAATTAAAAGGCTCCTCTTCCCTGGCTCAGGACTGGCTCAGGCAGAAGTACCCAGGAGTGCTTGTGGGGGAGAAAACATTAAGGGCCTTAAAAAATGCCTTATACCAAAGACAGGCATTTACAGGGTGGAGATTCCCTGGCAGATGCCTCATCCTTTGCTGTCCACTCAGGCTGCATATTATGCATCACTGCCCACATACCTTTCAGCATTTTGACTGCTACGGTCTCACAGCTGTTACTTTTATTGATCCCAAACGCCGATGCTTCCATCACCTTCCCAAAGGCACCATGACCCAGCACCTTACCTATGGGCAAGGAAAGAGGCAGCGTGAGGGAAGGCAGGTGGAGCACATGCAGAATGGAATGCAAAACCAAAAAACTCAACAGGAAATCATGGGAAGAAGAAAGAAAAAAGGTCATAAAGGAAAAGGAAGGAGTAGAACTTGTGCCCTTCCCAGGTGGCTGCTTGCTCTGTCGGTGAGAATAAGAGAAAGGATGATGGGAGGAACTGAGACAGAGCTGGCATGGACAAAGCAGAGGAAGGAAATGGCCCTGCAGAAGTGAAGGGCTGTTTGTTGCCCTCAAGCAGAGTGTGTGGGAAAGGTAAATATGACACCTTGCAGCAGAGCAGCCAGGGCTAATGTCACTGCTCTGTGCCTCAAAGGTAGTGTACAACCCTTTTAGCCCTACCAGACAGAAAGAAGAGACTACAAGCGGATGTCTCATCATGAAGAGGACAGTGGATGCAGCAGTTCTGAACTTGGGGTGCCTGCTGTGGACTGGGCTGTTCTGTCCAGATTGCTGGTTAGAGAATATGGGCATGGGCTTCAAAGCATTCCCAGAGGTCTCCTGGTCTCAGTGATATCTGTGAGGGTACACTGGGAGAGTCTGGGCTTACAGCTGGCTCAGATCTGTCAAATAGTCAGATCCAAAGAGATTTCCCAGGCACAGCTGGGCTTTAGAGACAGCCTGGGGAAGAAGATGGGAAGCCTGAGAAAGAGAGAAGGCATTAAACACACAGAGATGTGTAAGAAACCTGGAGGGTGAGTTTAAAGGGCCGGTGGGAAGCCCTGGCTACAGCGCACAGTGGCAGGGAGGGGGTCTGGCTCACCTAGGCGCAGGCGGTCTCGTGGGAACTCCCACTTGCTGGAATCATAGGGCAGGTACTCGCACTGCTCCTCCAAGGGCACCTCACCAGGGTCCATGATGATGGAGAGGTAGCCCGTCTTGATGTCTGCGTGGGCAGGCTGCAGGAATCAGCCAACACAGAGGGTGAGGAGATGCCCTCCCTGCACTGGGTGCTGGCTCCCAGAGGGGATTGCGTGCCTTTGCCTGCATTAACCTGCTTCCCCCTGGCAAAGGCCATTTGCTATCACCTCCTTTACCACAGCCCTTGTGTGCCCCGTCCTTGGCAGCGAGAGCCCTTTAAGCATCCCATGATAACCTTTTAGTGGATGCTGTCCTACAGCCCCACATCACACCAATGGTATTGCCCCAGGCCCCACTAAGCCACCTCCCCTGCCCTGGGGCAAAGACAGTCACGTACCCTTTTGATGTTACAGAAGATGAGGATAAGGAGGATCCAGAAGAAAACAGCGATAACCCCAGTCCCAATCAGGATGACAATCTCCACATTGGTCCTGTCATCAGAGCCTGTGGGACAGGAGGAAAATCATAGCTTCAGATATTCCCATTCTGCGTCCTAGCTCAGCTGTCCCTTGTGACCCACTTCAGGCTGTGGGGAGACTGGGAAGGTGTGTTTGCCTGAGCTAAACGTGATCCTCCCGTGAGAGCACCATGCCACCAGCAAGGCCTAGGGGCTTTCACTGCCTCCTGCTGCCTGGTGTCACAAGGAAGAGGCATGGGACCTTGGCCATGCTCCTGCTCCACCCATTCATCCCCAGGGGTGTTGTGGCTGCTGGTACCTTCCACGGAGACACTGGCAGAAGAGTTCACACAGCCCTTAGCGTTGCAGACGCTGCACAGGTAGAGCCCAGCGTCCTCCTCCCTCACCCTCTGAATGCTCAGCCTCTGGTTGAAGTCTGCCAGGTCGATCCCTGTAAGGCACAGAGGGTTGTGGTGGTCACTCACAGAGATGGGGAGATTAGTATGCTGCACTCATTCAGGATCAAAAGAAGGCTCCTGTTTTTTGGCTGGTTCATTTTAGATGGCAGAATGAAATTGCACCAGCTGGTAGAGGCTCTCTTCTGGGGCCTGGGGGCCCCAAAAATACCCTGGAAGAGCCTTCCAGAGACAGTGTATGGAGGGAACAAAACCCCCACAGACAACACTGAATGGGGCTGGTGCCATCCAGGTAGTCCAGCTGGTGTGTCAACCTCTGCTTCAGCTCCAGGACCTGTTCCTTTCCCTTTGCAATGTACCTGGATCCTTCCATGGGATTTGGATTGGTCCCTGCATGAGCAGAGATGCCAGGCACTGGGCTGGGAGTAAGAAGATGAAAGATTCATCTCTCTTTCTTTGCTCTCCAGCTGAATTGGGCACACGCACAGACAGTGCTGAGCCAGGCCTTAGGGCATAGACTTGGCTGGTGACACTGGATCAAACTGGAATAGAACATGATTAAAACCAGAGTTCAGCCAATTCAGAGAACAGGGGCCTTTGCCTGGGCACATCAACTCTCAGAACCCAGCAGTGCTCAGCCAAACACGATGCCTTAGATTCACCCCCAGCCCACTGTACCTGACACTTCTTCCACCAGTTTCTCGTCTTTGTACCAGCTGATTTCGGGAACGTGGTTGCCGTCCACCTTACAGCGCATCTCTATGGAGTCACTGACGTTCACCCAAATGTCTGTCAGGTTCTGCTTGAGGCGGGGGATCTCCAGGGCTGGAGGAGCAGCACAAAGAGGAGGAGGGGAAAATGGGAAACTGATTGATCAAAGAATATCTGTGTTCCTGGGGGGCTTTGGGTCTCTTACCCCTGCTGAAGGGTGTCTTGAGAACCCAGGTGCCCTGCCTTTGCCACCTTGAATTTAGCTTGCTTGCGTGACTTCCCCTGGGAAGCTGATGACAGCAAGAGCACCAGCTCTCCTCTGTCACTCCCGCCTGCCCTGTGGACTCTCACCCTGCACAGAGATGTACTTCTTGTGGCAGTGCTTCTCCCGGGTCTTCCTGTTCTGCACCTCACACACGTAGTCTCCCTCCTCGCCCAGGGAGATGTTGGGGATGGTGAGCAGCAAGGTGGCATCATTGGAGTCGGGCTGGAAGCGCAGCTCCCCCTGCATCTTGGTGGCATAGAGGTGGACGTTCTTGCAGTCCAGCACGAGGGGGTTCCCCTCCTCATCGTGGAGCTTGGAGAGGTTCAGCCGATACCACTGCAGGTTCTCGTAAGTGTAGTTGTCAGCATTGCAGCTCAGCTGTAGGTCCTGCCCCTCTATGGGCTCTTCTGAGGGCTGGGACTCAATCTCAAACCCGTCTGGAATGGCTTTCAGGAAGGAAATGAACATGTGAATGAGTTTCCATGGCTGAGCTGCCAGACACAATGAAATTGTCTCCTCGTCTCAGCTCTCTGAGACTCCTCTATTCTCAGCCAGGCTGAAGGAAATCAATATAGACCAGAACTGTGACATGCAAACTTCTAGTGACCAACAGCTTAAGATGCACCCAGAAAGTGCTGAGGGATATGCTGAAGTCCCAGGGTCAAATTAGGATGGGGTCACAAGCCTGGGAGGTCTGAATTAGGCTGTTGCTGCTCTCAGCTCAGCTTCAGGATTCTGGATTGCAGATGTCCCTGCTTTTATACGTGCAGGCGGTTACACAGCCAGGCTGGACCCCTGCACAGGCAGAGCATTACTGGAGCAGTGACTGCAGATGTTCATCTGCCTCCACAAAAGCTGCTGACTCGCACAGCATGGGTACTACCTATGAGGGCCGTGAGCCCAGGCTTCTGGGATCTGTCCAGAGAGGCATGAAGGTAAGTCTCTGCAGTGCCCTTGCCAGGCTCCCTGTCCCCAGGGGACAAGGACAGACTCTGACTGGGCTGGGGTACCACTGGCAGGAAGATTTCGCAGCCCCATATGGGCTGTGCCTTCAGCCCACACTGCCGAGCTCTCAGCTTCCTCCTGCCACCACAATTCTGTGGGGACCCTGCCGAGGGACACAGGCCAGCAGGACCCTGCCTGGGAGTGGGGCTGGCAGTGCCACTAGAGGATGCTCTTGGACCAGGCACATCCCCAGCCCAGGGAGCTGCCTTAGCCAGCAGGACATCTCCAGCTCAGGACCTGCCAGAGCTGCTCCAGGACCTAGGCACAGCCCAGCTCATCCCCAGTGCCTGCCAAGCTCTGCCTGTGCTATCTGGGATTCTGTGATCTGCTGCCAGGGCTCCAGGCTTTTGCCACTCAGCAGAGCTCTGGGGTAGCCCTGCTTTCCTGCTGGCTTCCTGGTCACTGTTTAAGGTGCTAACTGTGAATGACAGGGCTCAAGGTCTAGGGACCTGCCTGTTTCAAACAGAGAGTTCAGCTGATGTGGGTGGAGGGGACTTCTGCAGTACTCACTGGTCACGTAGAAGTAGATCAGCCGCTCATCTCGACCCACTTTATTAGAGGCAATACACTTGTACATGACTGAGACGTTGGCCTCCTGGATGGCCAGTTTGCTGACTGTCTGATGGGGGAAGAGAGCATAAGGAGGAGTTAGGAAGAGCCAGAGGGAAGAGAAGCAGGATCAGTGCTGCTCTCTGGCAGACAGCAAAGCACACAGACACCCTGGCCCCAGACGGCAGCAGTACCTGGGAAAAAGTTATGCAAAAATAGCCCCTTATTCAATAGCCCTCTGTGCATTTCAAACCTCATCTGCTGGCTCTAGCAACAGCAACATGGTTTTATTCCTGATCTCTGCTCCTTTTTATGGACCTCAGCCAGCATATATGCCTCTCCATGGGAGTAAACTTCTTCCTAAGCCCTTTGGGTCACCATGGGGACGAGCCTGTTCCCAGCAAGGGGGACATGAACATGATGCAGGGCTGAAGGGATGGTTAAGCTCCTGCCAAGCTTTATAACAGTGGGGAGAAAGGGAAAGGACACGGAGGCTTTGATTCCCTGAGCCCTCTGCAGTTAAGTGACTACTTAGTGTCCCACAGAGTTCAGTGGAGTTTACAGGTACTTACAGACCTGCAAGCACGCCTTTTATCCATAAGGAGAAATCAAACCTGTGAAAGCATTCCAGCTCTCACCATTTCAGGAAGAGCTGTCATCTTCTCCCTTTAAATTCCAAGTGTACATAGGCATGGTCCTAAAAGCTTCCTCCTCCTTCCCTGTGACTGAGATCAGGAAAACAGCCAGGCTGCTGCTGTCCTGGAAGCACAGACCCAGGAGATGCTGCCTCCAAATAAGCCAGGAAAGGCAGCTGGGGAGTCAGGCTTGCTCTCCTCCTCCCGGCGGCTCTCACCGCACATGTGTGAGCTGCCAAATGTGTTACAAGCACTCCCCTTAGAGGAAATCTGCAGTTTGAGGCACAGGTTTCTCCTCCCTCCCGGTCTGAATGACATGTTAATCCCATGAAAAAAACTCTCTCTAATGAGAGGGATTTAAAATGCAAAAATATGGTGTTCCTACAGGGAAACTGCTTTGCCTTTACTATGCATCCCATAGGCTTTAGGCAGCATTTCCGTTCTAAGTGGCAATGTATTACCCTGTGTTAATCAGAAGGAACAGTCATTCATTCAGTGCATATTCAATACAGCTGAAGTGACCTTATTACTAGTACTTTTGTGCACTGCCTTTTCCGTTTCTTGGGGTTACTCAATACAGCTGAAGTGACTCTATTGCTGGCACTTTTGTGTGCTGCCTTTCCTGTTTCTTGGGGATTTTCCTTCTAATCTGCGTTGTTACGTTTGAGTTGGGGTTCCTGGATTTGACATCATGCTGCTGTCTGCAGTGCGTGGCTGTGCGCTGCACACCCGGTGGCTCATTCTGGCCTTTCCGGACAGAATAAAAGACAGAGCAGGATGTTAGGAGAAGACAGGGGGAAAGGAGAGGGAAGAGAAGGCAGATTTGAGGACACAGCATCCCACTACAAGTGGAAGAGCTCTCTTCTTCCAGTTCTCTCACACATCCCCGCGCTGCACAACCTAAGTTGGACCTCCAGGACAGTTACAACCAAGTAGATGGAATGAGAAGGACACAGCTGAGGAATAGGAGGAAGACAAGAGGGACAAGGAACAAGAAAAAAAGGGAAAGATCAGAAAGGACCAAGAGTCACATCTGTTGGGGGACACAAGGGCTTCTTACTCAGGAGCTTCTACCATCACTGCTCGCCTCCCCGAGGCACACCAATCCCTGCCTCTCCCTTCAGCTGCTCTGGGAGGAGCAGCATCTGCCCCTGCCACCCTTTTGGCAGAATGACGAACTCCCGGCCGGGCCAGGGGACGGGAAGTGCCTTTGGAGGTGTGTAGGAAAACAGGAAGTGACTTTCGGAAACAGGGGCCCATTTGTTTGTTCTGCATCCCTCTGTGAGCGGCTGGTGCCCGACACCAGCGGGAACAGGAACCCCGTCATGGCGCAGACCTGACACTCGCAGCTACCAAAGAGACAGAGAGAAACAGGCAGTGTCTGGCTGCTTGCAGGTCACACGCAGCAATGAGAGAGAAATGTTCCTTCCAGAGAGGAAACGCTGTGATGGAGAAGTGGGTTCTGTGGGGCACACGTGCTCTCACTCACAAACAAGCAGCGGATGGGCGCCAGCATCTCCATACCACCCTTGCCCCACCGGGATGGGGACAGCTGGAAGAAATGCCCCACTACACACATGCACATTCCCAAGGCCAGAGATTTCCTGGTCAGTCTGTGACTCCTGCTCTCCTTTCCTGGTTGCCCAGGCTGCTCTGCAGAGTTTGGCTCTCCTAAAACAGCTCAAGCAGGAACCCTTAGAAATGGCCACAGGAGCCCCCTACAGCACACGTCCCCATGCCCTCCTTTGCTGGGTGCCCTGGGTTCAACAGTGATCGGTGTAAACCCTCCTGCACAGTCAGCCCCAGCGGGAGCCTCTCTGGACACAGGGTAATTTCTCAAAGATGACAGCTCTCCCTCGCCCCGGGGCTGCCTGGTACTGCGGAGCCCCAGAGCTGGGAACAGCCGCTGATGGTTTACTTTAGAAACAGAGGTGTGAAGCCCTCCCCAAGTCTCTCTGCCAGGCTTGTTTTCAGGCCACTTTTGCTGGCTGATTGCAAAGGATCCCTCCTCCAAGGGTACCTGTCTCCAGCTCCCCACTCTGGGATGGGCTTGGGGCTATGGCCTCACCTTGTTCCGCCCTTCCACGAACTCCACCCAGGTGTCAATGCTCTCGATGGGGTTCACCGCGTCCTGCTGCGACACATCTTTCCAGTCCTTGCACTCTGGCATCCGGTCCCGCTGATGGCGCCTTGCTGCCCGGTGCCGGCTGTTGTTAATCCAGCAGATGGGGAGGAGCAGGAGGAAGAGGAGAGAGATGGAGAGAGGGTCAGCTGGGCAGAAGGCAGAAGAAATAGCTTTGTGTCTGAAGGATGATGTCCCTGTTCTCTAACCCTGCAAAATTTCCTGTGTCTTCCGGTTACAGAGTTATAATGTGTTTTACAAGGATGCTCCACGATCACAAGTGAGGCAAACATCTATAAATGTGAAAACTGAGGCTGGGAACAGATACTGGTATCCCAGGCAGTGTCTTCACCCCCAGGTCTGTGGTTTCATTCTTCCCTGCTAAAGGTGGAGAAAGGCAAGGGTGAAATCGCTTCATGTGTGCCTGGGGCAGTTCTTGATGCCCCTTTGCTCAGCAACAAGGCCTCAAAACCCTGCTGTGACTGTGGGTCAGGGATGTCACAGAGTGGCTGAGTGCTGGCCTGGAGAGCTTATGGGGCAACACCCAAGGGTGCTCCTGGTGCCCCTGATTCAACAGTTACCAGGAGGGAAACATCCCAAGTAGAGATGCTGCTGGTGTCTCACAGGGATAAGGTGATATCTCTTTGGGCTGAGACAAGCGAATATGGAGAAGTGTCCAAATCTGCCAGGGAGCTGGGATGCTGCAGCCTGCAGGGTGCTTCTGAAATGCAGGCAGGGCAGGGAGATGGAAGGTTCTGCCCAAAATCCAGGGTGGGAGGTGCCCTCCAGGGAGAGGGCTTTCGGTGACAAGGAAGCAGGGGGGAGCTGAGTGCCCAAGAGCAGTGGCAAGGGTGCGCGCTGGCAGCGCGGGGCAGAGCGTTCAGCGGGGCGAGCACATCAGCGAGCTGTGTAAACAACAGGAAGCTAGAAAGAAGCCTCCTGCATCCTCTGGAGCTATGCTAGGCAGAAATACGGTGGCCTTGGGAGACAGTGCTCATAATTCATGGGCCCCTCTGCTTCCTGACAGGGCCACAGTGCACTTGCATGCGATGGAGAGCTCTCTGGCGTCCCTGGCTTGGCAACAGCCTGTACAGGACTGCTGGACCTGGCTTCCTCCAGGCACCCTGGTGTCCTCCACCCTGACTGCTCTGGCTATAACTCCACAGCATCCCTTTTCCTTCTTCCTGTGAGGCTGCTGCTAAAAAACACCACTGCAGCCCTGCCTGGTGCTGCCCCAGCTTCCCGGGGCACAGGCTGTGGGCACGCACCCTTCCTGCCTACCTATTGGTACTGCCTGCACAAACTCCCTCCTGGCAAACCGTCCTGGTAGCTGGCAGAGACCTGGCACTTCCCCCAGACTCAGCAACTCTTCACACGCAGCAGCTCTTCTTCCCTGCCTATCAGCACTTTTGCTTCCATCATTACCCAGCAGAAGATGAAAGACCAACAGATCACAGGGACCTTAGAGCACAAATGGGTTGAGCCTCAAGCTGTTCTCTCAGGGTCTCACCAAGGGGCTGTGATAATTTCTCCTGCAATCTGCCTCAGTTTTCCCATTAGCACAGTGGTCAGCAGTTCTATTGCAGGTACTGTGAGGTATGGCCAGGCCATGAGCATCCCCTGCCAGATGCAGACAGCTGTGGACACAGGGGAGGCTGTGGAAGCCCTTGATGTCCGGTACCAGCCAGGCTGGGCAAAATTCCCACAAGATGCACAAGTGTCTCCAGTGGGATCTACTCTGCCTCTCCACAGGGTGAGTGGGTGCATGGTGCTCTGAGCTACAGGTGCTGTCCTCCTCTTCCCGTGTTGTGATTGAGAGAGCAAAAGTGAGATAAGGTCTGGGACACAGCCCAAGGAGCCCATAATGCCATGCTGCTGGCCTGCTAAGACATGTTGGAAGAAATGGCACTTACAGGCTGCGTCGGGAGAACATCCGACAGGGCATCCATGGCCTCCACTGCCACTGGATCACCTCTGGTGCCGGGATGCCATAGACTGTGCAGGTGAGGGCCTGGGGGCTCCTCCGGGAGTAGATGCTTGGGGAAGAGGCTTCCTTCTCATGGATGCGCGGAGGAACTGCAAGGATCAGAGTGACAATGTAAGCGGCTGCTGTCTCAGCTGCTGCACCCCCAGCCCAGGCACAGCCCTCCCCAGGTCTGTCTGCAGAGAGTCTGGGCACTAAAGCACTGTGACTCTCAGGGCGACCCCCGGGGAGCTCAGGGCTGCCAGGCAGAGCAGGTTATACTCAGGCAGATTCAGGTAATGTCATTTCTTCTTC
Source organism: Gallinago jamesoni (assembly GCA_025769975.1). Lineage (NCBI taxonomy): Eukaryota > Metazoa > Chordata > Aves > Charadriiformes > Scolopacidae > Gallinago > Gallinago jamesoni. The sequence goes on from JAOQGH010000051.1 coordinate 45,526,468, forward strand.
CTCTGCAGAGTGTGACTGTCTGGATGCTGAAGGGCTCAAATCACTGTCTGGAAGCCCCCAGCACAGGGTTACAGAGCCTGCTGGAGACAAATCTCCAAGCAGCAGTGCCCTTCCAGCACTTTTTATGCTGGCAGCTGGTTCCTGCACAACAGGGAGCAGTTTCTACCAGGGAAAAACTCCCTGGGAGCTTTCCACCTAGAGGAACTGCTCCAGATCCAGACTCCATGTGTGTTGAAGCTGCCCTGCCATCAAGTCTGCATTGGACAGGATCACCCCCAGCAGCAGTTCCAACAGCAATTGGGAAACAGCCCCTAAGCAAGGACATATCCTGCCCAGAGTGATGGAGCCAGGAACAAAACTGCTGTATTGCCCAGGTCACAAGGAACCAGCCTCACTGTAACCAGAGCATCACTAAGCAATGGGGGAGGAGGAGATGATGTAGGTACCAACTGCTTTATGAGAGCAATGGGGAATTGGTCTCGGAGCAGCCCAAAGGCTGGGGCCATGGACTCAGCACTCTTCCCTTGGCCCCAGCCCTGGCCTTCTCTTACCATTGACGATTAACTGGAGGCTGATGTGCTTCTCCAGCCCCGCCAGCCTGTTCCGCAGAACCAGCGTGTATGTCCCAGCGTGCTGCTCCGACACATCCTTGATCTGCATTGAAGATTGAGATTGCTTGGGAATTAGCTTCCCGTCCTTGTACCTGCGGGGAGGCAGAGAGAAAATGCAGCCATGGGGAGGAAGTGTCCCACTGGCGGCTGGGCAGGGATTTGCTGGTCCCCACTAGAACACAGTCAGGGTGCCCCTTGCTAGCTGGGCCTGCGTGACGGGTCTGTGCATTGTGTTGTATGGATGTGTGTGGGGTTGGGGACGTTGTTGCTCTGCCCTGAGCAGTGCGCAGGTACAAAGCTCCCAGTCAACTCTGGCAGAGGTGCAGCACGATACGTTGCACAACCTGCCCCACTCTCTTGGTCTGCTGGACAGCCATGATCCCACTGCATGGGGACAAGAGGGACAGCTCCTGTGGGAGCTCCACTTGTCCTCTCCGGACAGTACAGAACTGCCAAGACCTTTGCTGCTTCTCCCCCAGACCTCAACTCCTCCCATCTCTATGCAGCTGAGAGTCAGGGCAGGTGGGAAACATGTCCCCCATGGGTGGAAAAAAGTGGCATTTGGGACAATCTTGGCAGCAGAGACACTTAGCAAAGGAGGCCAGGCTACAAGTCCCTACTTGGCAGAGGGAAGGAGGAGAGAAGGTAGCTCAGGCTAAGAAAGGTGCGTTACCACTGGAAGTCTGGCGGGGGGTAAGCCACAACTTTCACCGGCAGCTTCACAGCTTCATCTCCTGCGGTGGCTTCTATCACTGGGCCCTTCCTCCACTCCACGTTGATGAAGGGCTTTTCTGCAAGAAAAGAGGTGAGCATGGAGGAGAGGAGAGCACAAAGGGACAGGCTGTCACCAAGCCCTGCTACTCCCCACGGGGCCTGACAGCAAGAACCAAGGACAGGCAGGGTGTTATGGCAGTGCAGTTGAAAATGACTACTTCTGTGAAAAGATGAAGTAAAAATAAGCAAAATCCACTATCGTCCCATCTGCTAACATGACACCCTGACCCTCTTCTGCATTCCTGTTCCTAGCAGGCCCCCACCCTGGAGCAGAAGGGAGTGGGTGCCAGGCAGAGCCAGACAGGCCAACACTGTTGGGAGCCATCAGGGCCACAGGGAAGCCGTGCTGCGTCATGACTTTCTGCTGCCAGGTGACAGCCACCCACTGCTGATGGTGCCTTGTGCCAGCCAAGCCATAGGGACGCTGCATCTGCCACAGGGCCATGACCCGCCATCCCACTGACACTTGGGCCACTTTGGTATTTGCATCTCTCTTTCTCATCATCTTGGCACCTTGCAGAGTGTGACCGTGCTCCCAGTGTGGTGCTGGGGGGCAGAAGGGCTGGGGGACTGGAGGAAGGCTGGGTCTCACTAAAGCAGAGCGGGATGGAGGTGCAGGAGCCCCTCTACTGAGCCTTGAGCCAAGCACTGCCGAGGCAGTCTGGGGATTGTTCTGCTTGCAGCTGGGCTCTGGCTGGGGCTCTGCGAGGGAGTGGAAGGTGCCGTACCGTGCACGATGATGTCGGTGCTCTCCTCCAGCATCTGGGCACCGTTGGTGGCAGTGCACGTGTACTTGCCCAGGTCCTGCTGGCTGACATTGTGGAGGGTCAGGATACTGGAGAGCTCTGTGTGTGTCTGCAGGGACCGGCGTTCGGGCTCCATCACTGCCCGCTGCGTCTGCGGGAGACGGCAGAGAGAAGGGGATGAAAGATATCAATGGGATGGGGTGTGCAGATGGGCTCCTCACATCTGTGCTTCTTGCTGCCCGGTGCTTGCCTCTCCCTGGACAGGCTTCTCCACCACTGACTGCTATCCTCAGGGATGGAAAGGCAATGAGCCCCACTTGACTGACTATCTGAGGCTGGGGTCAGAGTTTAGCACATGTTTTGCTCTGATCTGCAGCCCAGTAACCAGGCTGGGAGCCCTACAGGTATGTGAACAGAGGGATGCTCTCAGGGGACTCCCCTGTCTCAGTGTTCACAAGAGCCAGAGGCTACAACAGGGACGTCCTCGCAGGCTCTTGGTAACCAGGGCTATGTGGCTAGAACAGCTCTTTTTAAGCCAAGGATGTTTGCTCTGGGTTTGCACTGGTGGAAAATGAGCCAGTGTTTGCCCAGGAGCACGATAACACCTCGACAAGGAGGGTGCTTTCCCCCAGGAAGAGGGGTTTTCCCTCTCTCTGCCTTCTGCTGCGGGAGAGAAAAATGGGAAAGCACTCTGACCGAGTTGTCCAGGCCGCAGCATGATCAGGATCATGAAGCAGAGCCCTCCCAATGATGCAAAGAGAAACAATGAAGGGGCAGGAGGGGATGACTCAGAGGGATGTGGTTCAGTGCACCAGGAGCCTCTCTGTTTGCTAGTACCTGTTTGCCAGGGTAAGTCCACTGGAAGCGGACACCGGAGTTGAACTCGGCCCACACGGTGCAGTTCAAGACCAGCTTCTCTCCTACTAGCAGCTCCATGGCTTTCTTGGGGTACAGCTGGATGTCATACAGCTCATTCCCTGATGCAGAAGAGGCAACAAAAAGACATTTCTGATCTATTAACTCTTTGACTCAGACTCTGCAGTTACAGGAGGCTTGGGTTTGACCTCCTGCTGCTTGGTCTATCTAGGTCTGGCATACATTAGAGGAGATTAGCACCATGCAGAGTTTATGTAGCTAGAGAAGACCATAACAACTCCGTATTCCACACTCATGGACTTCAGAGTCATCCACGCTGCCCCCCTCACCTTCCCAAATATTCACCTGCTATATGGATAATGAAGAAACTGGATTTGAAGACCTTCTTGTTGATGACAGTCTCACACAGCACAAACAAGGAGTCCCTGATCAAGTGTGTGGGTACCTGCACCCCCTTCTTGTTGTCCCAGAAAGTGCTTTTCCCATCAGGGTGGATGAGGGAATTTTGCTGGAAAAAATCGACATTTTGCCAACTGAAATGAGAGGGTAACAACATTCCCACCCCACCCCTTCCAGGCTTTACATTGGCTAAGATCCCTTTTGTGGGAAGAAATGATGCAGCCTCGTGCTGTGCTGGCTTCCCCCCAAGGGTTTGTCATCTAGGAATTGCACCCCCCCCATACCCCAAGTAGCTGTATCCTGCACCACAAGGCTCCCTGTCTGCAAAACGGGCCAGAGACTTCCAGGAATGGAAACTTCTAGTGATAGCTAAGGAAACTGATGCTGATGTCCCAAACATCAGCCCCACTGGGATGAGTGCTGACCTTGGGTAGTGTCCTTCCCGGGCAAGGGAAAGGCCCCTGGCCCCCAGAGTGTCCCTGGAGGCCTTTGTACAATAGTAACACTCATCCTGGAAGGATGTATTTGCATTGTAAAAAAAAAAAAAAGAAAAAAAAAAAGGAAAAAAAAAAAGGAAAAAAAAGGCACAAGCAAACTGATAACAGAGTTGTTTTTAGTCATCAGCCCCAGAGCTGCAGCCTCCTCCCTTGTGGGGATACTGACCACCTAGAGGGTTTGTAGATCACAGAGACCAGAGCAAAGAGGGGATGCTCTGGGGAAATGGGATTAAAACAAAGTCTTGTTTTGTTTCATAGAGCTCCAGGGAAGAGACGCAAGGTTGGCAGGAAACCCGTAGGGTCTGCCCAAGGGAACTGGACAGCACAGCTTCAACCAGCAAATAAAACGAGGAAGCCAGTGGCTTGTACTTTCCATGGAAAATGTATCCCATACAGTTTCCATTCCCGGCAATGCCTGTCCCACTTCCACTCAGGCAATTACAAATACAGAACAAATGCGATACGTGTCAGTCCAGAGTCTCCCACTGGCCGAGCTCTCACCGAGATGAGTGTGACGTTAAGATCTGGGATGGACACGAGGCATGGTACCCAAGTGTTCTCTTTCTTGCTGATGAGGAGGGTCTCCGGTTTGTTGATAAATGGCTGTTCAAAATCTGAAGAAGAGATACAAGGAGAAGAACAACTAAAAAGAGGCAAGAAAAGAACTGGAAAGAGGGACAAACCAGAACAAAAGGACACTTTCTGGCTTTCTTTAACACAGCATGAGCTTGCCAGAGGGAGTGGTGTTGAGCTGGACAGCCCCATCTGCAATGTCCAACAGTCGGAGGAGACATCTGGAACTCAGGAATGCTGAGGGAGCCACTGAGGTGGCCTCCTCTGCACCAAACACCATAGCGACAGAGTGGCACTTGTGTGACATTCAGGCAGTGCTGGAAGTGACCTCCCCTTTCCTGGCTGCCTCAAGGTCTCTGCCTGGGTTTGACCAGGTCTCATCCTGGGCTCAGTGTCTGCCCAGGTGGTGACTGTGTGTGGTGGCCCCATGGCAGGGACAGCACAGGGCTGTGCCGCCCTGGTGCAGCAGCAGCAGCGCGACCTTCCAGGGTGAGGAAGTGATCCGCAGCGGAATGGTATGCAGATGTCATCCTGCAGCCACCCCGGCCGGCGGATAAACAGATGAGCTGAGCTTTTTCCAGGGCTGCCACCCTACTGCCTCCCAACTGCTGCAAGCACAAATATTGACAGGAAGAGCAAAACCACCCAAAATTAATCAGTGAAACAGCTTTGCAAGGCCAGGGGCGTTACATCAAACTCCACACAGAGCCAGCACCAAGCAAAGTGTCTGAAGAAGGGGCTGTCCCGTCCTGAGCCGCCTGTGTCAAATGAGACAAGCCCAAGCAGGGCTCCACGGTGGAAGGGGATTGATGACAGCAGATAAAGGACCCATCATGCCAGGCACCATCCAGACACAGAGCAAAAAGTCCAACCCGATCCCAAAGAGATGGCAAACTAACATTTCTGGTTCTTTCTCAGATACCCTGGAAAGAGCTGGTGAGACCAAGATGCAAAAAATCTTAAAAAAAATTGCAAGAAGAGACAACAAATTACAAGGCTGCTTGGTGCCCTCTGGCAGTACCTCACTGATGGATGACCTCTTCTGAAATATCAGCTCCTGCTTGCCTGTTTCCACAGGGACACATACCTCGCGGGATGCTCTGAGTAGAGACTCATCCCTACTGTCTCTGTCGCCTGCTCCTGACAATGTCTTTCCTCTGTAAGAGTCATGTCTCTGGAAACGTCCATCCAGCATGTGGTAATGATTGGCTTTGTCAATGGAAACTGTCCCCCCCTCATAAGGAGGTGGTGGGGCTGTCCCAGGGACCTGATAGGGGAGATCTTACGGATTCTGGTAAGCTGGAATCAGAGCAAATGATCCCAGTGGCCTTGAAGGCTACTCTTTGTTCACCTGTGTTGCAGCTAAACCATTGAGTTAAAGGGACTGTAGCATGAGGATGTCTATTTTTCCCAACCTGAGACTCTTTCCTTCTGCTACCCAACTCCTACAGCTGTCCATCTAAAATGACAAGCCAAAGATGAATTTGGTAATAATCCCCATTTGGAGATCCTGCTGTTCAACTCAATCCAACCCAGTACTCCCATTGTTAAGTGCATGAGGAAATTCCTTTAATTTTTGATCTGTAAAGCTGTTGCTTCACTGATAGTTATAATGCAAAGACCTACTCTGGGTGAACGACTTCTTTTTTACAGCTTAGGTGAAAAAGCCATGCACAGAAAATGTGTTGGTCAGCTCTTATGAAAATACGGATTCCCCAGAGAATTCTTATCTTTATTTCCTGGGTTTTGTGCTGCCACAGGATTGCTGTCTTCCAAAAATCAAAGGTCTGTTTCTGAGTTTGAACATGTTCCTCATTCTCCTCCCGAGCTGTGGGCATGAGAGAGGGAGGAGGTACATAACTGCCAGAGGTAAGAAACTATGAGGACCCCTCCAAGCTTAAATGGCAGCCAAGAATGAACTGATTTACTGGGCTGGTCCTGCTGCCAATGAGCTTGTGATTCATGCACTAACTCCCCTCTCTGACCACATCACATATTTTTCTGTAAGGCTGTCTTAATGGGTCGAATGGGAATAATTTAGCATCTTCTTCATTAATATATGCTCAGCCTTATGAGAGGGGAACTGTACATATCCTATTCCACCCTGATGAGGCATTCTGTACGTTTACAGTACTATCTGTAACTGCAATAAAATACACACCTAACCAGACACATGGGAAATGAGACGTATGTGTGGAGAGTTCATTTGAGAACTGAGCTGCAGGTAAAATGCAGAAGAACCCATTTTTCCAGCCAAGCAGAGATACTTTGTTCCTGGCAATTCCACCAAGCTCTGAACATGAGAAATGAGGTTGATGGATAAATCTGTGGTCTGATCATGCTGTCTCCAAATATCCCCAACACTTACATCAGCCCTTCCAAGCTCTCGAGGGACAGTTTCACATCGCAGCCCAGTTCAGCGGGAACAGCCAGGGCTTTATCTGGATGTTCTGCAATGGCTACGGTTACTGTGTGCCTGGTTTTTCCTGACATGTCCCTTCTCCTGCCTGAAAGCCTGTCCTGTCTGGAAAGGCAGATTCTGAGGTTTCCTGGATGTTTGATAGCCATAACAGGGCACAGCCTGATTGGAATGAGTATGAAATTGTGCTGTGTAGCCATGCGCACAGCAACGCTGCGAGGTGTTGGCTGGATCTGTTGCACACACGCTGTCCACAGGCGCTGTGAGTCCCGTGGGCCCTGACAGCGTGGGATTTATTGCCCCTAAGCTACACCGCGCAGGCACGCTTGATGCTCTCCTATTTAGGAGAGCCAGTACTGAGCTGCAGATGAGGCCGGAGATGAGACAAGGTGGACAAGGAGGCAAAGTAAGTAGCATTTGCTGGATCACATGGAAAATGAGGCTCTGACAACCTTACAAGCCTGTGAGGTTGGGCTTATTTTCAGTGTGTGTAAGAAGCACTCTGTCTCCATCCCAACACAACACTCTAAAGTGTCTGAACACCCCTGCCCAAGACGCCAGGAATATGGGGAAGCTCTGATGTCCTTTAGGATGGGCAGCAGAGCCCGTGGGAAGAGGAGGCAATTGCCCAAACAGACCCCAGTTCCTCTCCAGCAGCTGCCCAGCTTTTCTCATTTGCTCCTGCATTTTTCTCTGCATAGTTGCAGAGGCAAATTTGGCTTTGCCCTGGGACTTCTGAAAAATGCATCTTGTATGTCATGACCTGCCTGGCTCATGACAACTGCACCAACTAATAAATGGGGGCGGAAAGAGAAATAGCTCAGCCAACTGTTTCCAGGGGACAGCACTCATTTATCTTGCTGGAGAGTGCTGCGAGCAGCGGGGGAGACAGCAGAGGAGGAACCCCTGGGGTATGGAGAAGCTGAGTATTGGCCCCGCAGCCACTTGCTGAGCTGAGGTTCTACTTGTGAGCCCAGTGGACAGCCCTCCTCCTGCAAAATAAGTCCTATAACCCTGCCTGTGTGGGCAGCCCCTGCACAGGCAGCGAGGAGAGAAGGATCTGGGTCTGCCACGGTAGAGTGGCTCCAGGGCCATCCAGCCCGGGTACAGGAGGAGGCTGCACATGGCGTGTTTGTACCACTCCTCCTCTCCCTCTCTTGGTCTCAGCTTTACTGAACATTACCATCTCTAGCCACTAGCATCTCGGAGAGTCCCCAGCTGCCCAGAAGCTAACTCTTGTGCTTTTTTTAGCAGTGGAGCGTCTCTTAGGCCTGGCTCTCACTCCTTAAATTCCTACATTCCAGCCTGGCTGGAGCGATGCCTCTGGGCTGGGACGTAATTGAATCCCAGGCGCTGCCTCCATCCCCCAGAAGTGGATGGATATTGGTTCCCTCGAAGCGCAGGGAGCCAGCACTTGTTCCCCTCCCTGAGCCTGCAGCAACCACGCTCTTCCCTGGGAGGCTAGGGAGGGCACACTGGGCTTTTTAATCTTTCTGATATTATGCTGGTGCACAGTCTGCCCCCGAGCTCCCCTAGCCCGAAGGCGCACATCCCTGCATGGCTCTTACCTCTCACAAACACGTAGGCACTGACTGCTGTGGTGCCCTCGATTTTGGCGTCGATGTACTTGTAGTAGCAGCGGTAGTAACCCGTGTCGTTTGCCTGGGTCTCTGTCAGCACCAGGACTTTGCAGTACGGCTTCGTGCCGGTCCCCTCGCAGTCTTCTTCTCGGATTGCCCGGCCGCTGCTGGGGGCTGTTGAGGCCACCAACTCGATCTCCTTCTCCTTCCCAGCAGGGTCCACCTTGCCTCCAGGCCACGACCACTCCAAGGGGTGCTGGCCTCTAGACGTGGGCAAAGAGGAGAGTCAGGTTTGGACTGAGCAGAGTGAATGCGACGGGGATTTAATTTACTGAAAATAAAATTGGTTCTGTTTTACCTCTAACCAGGACAACTGCCCTGTATGGCTCTGTGCACATCTGCACGTGGCCCAGCCAGCCACCGCTCTTGGGCTGTGGCATAGAGAACAGCCATCCTCCAAGGAGAAAAACAGACTCGAGGAGATGGCAAACACCTTGACTAATTGCTGGGCAAGCACAGGCTTGTTCCCTTCCGCAGGCCACCTCTCCGACCATGCTAGGCTCTAAGATATGAGCGCACTCGCAAGCAGGTCTCCCCCTCTCATGGCTTCGTCCTACTGGTATTGGACAGGGAGCCACATAGGGCCCTGAAGGAAAAGCTTCATTTATTCTTTATTCTCTATTCCCTCTCGTTATTAAAAGGGTCCAGAGCTATTAAGAAAACACACAGATGTGATGAGTTCCTTTGGCTCAGTGCAGTTCTGGGCTGGGGCTTGTGGTGTGATGAATGGAGTGGGAAGGAGAACAAGGGAAGGAGAGAAAACTGGAAGGAAATTGAAAAAGAGAAAAGCAGGAGGGAGTCAGGGATAAAAGACAGAGAGAAGAAAACAAGGGGAGGCTCAGCTGCCAGCTCTATTTCCATCCCTGCTGCTGTGGGAGGGGGTTCCCTTGCTCTGCACAGCACCCTGCAGCCCCTT
>JAOQGH010000051.1:45536018-45561538 GCA_025769975.1 Gallinago jamesoni
CAGCTGCCAGCTCTATTTCCATCCCTGCTGCTGTGGGAGGGGGTTCCCTTGCTCTGCACAGCACCCTGCAGCCCCTTCAACACCCCAGCACCCTCCCCTGGCTGGCCCAGGGCTGCTGCCCCTTCCCATCTCTGCGGAGCCACTGTGCTACAGATGCCCCTACGAGGGCACGACAGCAGAGACTGCTCCCCAGCAGCACAAAGGCAAACGGAAAAGTCCAGGAACTGCAAGAAACCCCTAGACAGAGTGGGCACGTGTGTATTTATATATAGCTGAGGATCTCCAGAGCGGGAGGCTTTGCACATGCACACGTACGCACACGCCACCATAGCTTGCTATAACTGTGCTTGTTTACTACAAACAAAACAAGCTTTTATTCCACGCTGGAAGTTTCCTTCTGTGAAATCAGAGCCCCTTTCAGAGGAAAGGCCTAGTCCCCGCTTGAACGTTTGCCAGCATAGCTGAAAGTCACTTAAGAATGTGCAAAAAAAAAAAAAAAACCCACCAAAAAACCACCACGCCACAGAAATGGGAAAAAAGACGACATCGCAAGAGACAGCTGTGGGGTAAAAAATGGCCTTTTGTCAGCACCATTTGTGCTATTAGGGGAAACTGGATTCATCTATTATGCAAGTTGGGAATAGGCATGTTGGCACAAGCAGCTCCTCTGCCAGGGTCCTGCCAGGGCAGCTCTGTGGGCAGATGCTTTTAAGTGCCGCCAGACCGTGACCGTCACCAATAGCTGGATCCAGACAGCAAGGGACAGCGAGGAGGAAGCAAGATAAGGTGCCATTGGAGGGCACAATGGCTTAGAAGCAATGAGGACAGGATTTCTATCCAAACATGGGGGAAAGACCTGCCCCTTTCTGTTTGTCTTCAGCAGCTGATGTATCTTCCTGCAGAATGTGCTCTCTTCCAGCTGCTGCTGCCCAGCTTGCTGCAGATGAGTTCGGAGACAGTGTGCTGCACTCTCCCCTTGTCACCAGGCACAAGGGCTCTGGAGGCAGTGACGTGCCCTTGGGGACAGCCACTCAGCCCCTCTGACTCAGCTCAAACTTCTGCCTTCACTAAAAACACCATTGGTCCCTGGGGCAGGACTAGAAGCACAGCTCCAGTGGCCTGTGTCCATGTATCACGGCAGGCTTCTCCAAAGGATCAGAATCTCACAAACACTTCAATAAAATAAGACTCTTGAATTTTGGGGTTTTCCCATCCTATGCATGCACAGAGAAAAATAATAGTAAATCTGATCATGAAGCTGGTAACACTCAGTGGCCTCTGTCATGCCCATCGCTCTGCTGCAACCAGAGCTTCAGACCCCGACTGTGCAGAAGAGCCCCAAAGCTCTTTGCCTTTGCTCAGGCATTTTTGGAGCTCCACGTGGAGCAGGGCAATTGTACAAGTCTCCAGCGTTTCCGCTTTCTGTTTGTTTACCTACTGGGATTTTCACGCATTATCAGATCCACTTGTTTTATTAACCATCAAGGCTAGCAGTAGCTGAGTGACACGTATTTATATAAACACGGATGGGCCAGTACAAACAGACCTGCCGACCAGCCTGCGGGCAACTCTGAACTCAGGCATTCCTTGCATCGTGCACTGCTCCACCAGATTCACTGGGGACAGAGAAGGTGTAGGCACTAGTGCAAGTCCAAATTAGCATGGTTGGGGTGTTGAGAAGACCAGAAGGCAGCAGAGAAGAGGGCATGCCAGCCTCGCTTGAGTTTATTTCTGAATCTACCCTCTGCATTTGGGGAAAGGTCCAGGCAGCAGTTTTGGATGGTTCCCTCCCTCCTATCTGTCACCTTCGATGATTTGTTCCCAAGTTGTTTTCCTTCAGCTCTGTGATAATGTGCCTCTGGGCAACGGAGCCTGCTGATGCCAGCTGGAAACAGATGCACTGTAGGCTTCTCCACAGCTGTTTTCCTAAATCTTTTCAGGACAGATGCTCTTCAAGGGAGACGTTACAATTTTCACCACTTTTCTTCAATCCTCTTTGAAGCTTCCAAGCGTGGCACGATGGGCAAAGCTGGCTGTGGCTTTGTGACTTAGCTAGGATAAGACAGGTCCCTCCTCAGCACCATGGAGGACATTCACAGCAGTCACACACGTGTAGGAAAGAGCAGCAGGTGTTGTGTGTCCCCAGACACTGCTCTGGAGCAGTTACGGTGGGGCACTGCCTTGTCCTCGTGCTCCTTCAGCACTGCCATGGTGCTCATTTCCTCCAGAGGAGCCAAGAGGGCTCTGGGGTCAAATACTTCCTCTCTGCCAGAGTAGGGCTTGTGCATCCGCAAGCATCTGCGAGTCAGCTCTATTAACAAGTCACTGGGCAGCAAAGGACAACCTTGCCCTTCTCCCTTTTTCTAAATAGCACGGCTGGGTGATGCTCCCTCTCCACCTGAGTGCTCAGCAACCGCAGGAGGGGACAGGATGGCTGGGCTGGCACAGCCAGGACCAAGTTGATCCCTCCGGAGGTTTCTGCGATTGTGCAGCTGGCTCCTGTGGGCTCTGCTCCAATATTCATGAGCCGGAAAGTACAAGCTCTCTGCTTTCCCCCAGCGCAGGCTGCCGAGGGCATGAATGCAGAGATTCACAATATTCTTTTTCCTCCTCGGGATGGAAGCTCATAAAAGATGCACTGTCCATGTGGTCACCAGCCCCTTCGTCCTGCTCTGCCACATGCTTAGATCAAAACATCACTGGGGCTCTCAGCCAGCCTTGGCACAATCTGTATTTCGGGGAATGCTCCTACACTGGTCCCTTGCTCTGCCTGGACCTCTCAATGGTGCATTGCAGTGGGTGACAGGGGTAACATGCCTGTACGTGACGTCATTAGCAAAAGCAGAAACTCAACATCTGGTGGCTCCTTGTGGGTGTGCTGTATCTTTACGTCTCTGTTAAACATGCCCAGCTTCAGAGGCATTGCTTATCCCATGGCCTGGCACAGACTCTGGTCACCGATGAGGCCAGGAGAGCTGTGGAGCAGGAGAGGGGCTGCAGGGCTGCGGGTGTGTGAGATCCAGGCTGCTGCAAGGGAGCCTGAGAGCGCAGTCGGCTGCGGGACTCTCACGCTCGGTGGGTGAAGCTTGAAAGGTCTCCAGGGAGCCTCACACGGGGGGTTTTGAGCTCAGCTTTCTGCTGCAGCACTGCTTCAAGCAGGCCCATGCTCCTGGCTCCAGGGCAGCTCGAAGAGCAGCCAGAGGACATTGTTCTCAAGGGAAGACCAGGGTCAAACTGAAGCCACCTCCAAACACAATGCTTAGCAGGGAATCCCTGGATCCTGGATTTGATTTTGTATTTGTTTCTGCCCTACCCTGCCCCATCACCCTCTCCTTTGCTTGTTCTCTTGGTGGTCTGCATGTTTTTCCCTTCTGCTCCCATTAACACAAGCCAGGTCTTCCTAGGGTGGGCCATGGTCCAGAGAAGAGGTTGGAGAAGCAGCTGGGTGTAATTAGAGATCCAGGGACCAGGAAAGATTTACTTTTCATTCAAATGAAGTAATAGTGTCCCACAGTCAAAACTCTCTCCTCAAGACATTAGACAAACACAGGCTTGAGAGCTCAGAGGGACAAGGGGAATACCTCTGAGCCGTGCAGGAGATGCTGGGACTTATCTACCTGTGGATGGTGTGAAGGCCAGTGCACATTCCCTGAGGAGAACATCTGGAATAGCAGGATGCAGAGGCTGGGGGGCAGCCAGAGAGCAACATGGGCAGAGAGCACATAGGTTTTAGTACTGTTTGCAGGTGGCCTTGCTGCTCTCCAACTGGCTAGTTCAGTCCTGCAGAGCACCTGGGAGCCAGGGGTAGGGATGTTCCTTGTCTTGGCTGTGTCCACACTAGCACGCTGCAGGGATGCTGCCCAGTGAGGCTGAAAGACAGACCTTGGCATTGTAGCAGGAAACGGGGAGACTCCGTACCTTGTCTCTCTGATGCTCCCTGCAAGGGCAGGCCATGCAGAGTCTGCACTGGAAATAGCATCATTTTTTTCCCACTTCGTATGATTTTCTTTCATATTAATTGATACATAAGAAATGCACAAGGAAAGGGCGGTCTCTTGTCCTTCCCAGACCAGGAGGCTTTCCGCTTCATGGTGCTAAGCAGGTATGTTCATGTGTGACTGCAGAAGACACTTTCTTTAACCACACCTCTAACTTCAGCACGTCCTTTAGCCTTGACTGAATCTGCAAGCCACACAGTCCTGAAAACACTTTCCGTGTCGCTCCCTAGGCCACTTCTGAGAAAGAGTCCAGCCTGATTTATAAGATCATTCAGAATAATCTCACCAAATCTCCCCTCTTCCAAGGTTTACCAGTGAGTGACAGCTCCCACATCCCTCTGTGGGGAGAACTACCATGGCAGAGCACTGAAGTCGCCAGAATTCCCCTCTCTCCTTCTATGCCCCCCACAGCAGCTACATGGCTGATGACAGTCCTCCAACTCATACATTCCCTACAACCTAGCCCACACCATGGCTCCTCAGGTCACCACACAAACAAGCCCACAACCGCTTAGCTTCCCAGACTGAGTGAAACCAGTTCAATACGGCCACCAACAACCTCTCCTCTGTCCCTCTCCCCTGCCTATGAACTGATTCACAAAGTAAAAGCAATGCCATCTGTTCCAGGAAAAGTTAAATATGTTTGTGACAAGACACGAACACAAGGCCAGCCAAGTGTTTGCAGTAATTGCTCCATGGTTATATATAACACTGAAAACCACCCATCTGAGGCCCACGCTGGATTTATACCCCCATTGGGCCCTCACAATCAGATCCCAAGCATGGATCTGCTTTCAGCTGCTGAAGGGAAACTCCAGCTTTGTCAGGAAAATTGACCTTGGTCAATTCTCGCACTTGGTTGTTGTTTTTTTTCTTTCCAAGATAGGGGGTACTGCTGAGAACACGTGCTGAGTTCATGAACATGTTCCAGTGCTGAGAACATGGGAACTGGAGCGTCCCAGCACGGGACAAATCAGTTCAGGCACATCACCTTCCCGGAGCCACAGTCTCCAAAATGACCAAAGATTCTCCAACTCTTCTCACAGAGTTATTCACCCAGCCTGCCTGGGGCTTTTCTTCACCCTCATGTGTACAAGACAGAACATTAAATCCCAGCTTCCTTGAAAAGCTGAAAGCCTCTCACAGCCACTACTGAGTGCAGCCTTGCCTTCTCCCATGGATATTTCTCAATGTCCCCCAAAATGACCTGCCAGATTTAGAAACCAGACCTACAACCCTAACAGCCCCTGATGAGGTGAGAAAAAGCAACGTCAGAGAAAGACAAGGAGAATTAGAAAAGCAGTTTCCCTGAAGAGCTTACAAGGAAGCTATTGGATCACACAAATATTTCTCTATCTTCCTTCTGCCTGCAAGACTACAACAGAGGTTATCACCACCTCCCCTGAGATGTCTACAGCTTCTTTTTCAATTAATTAATTAGATGAATTCACACTTGGTGAATGTGGCAGACTTCTAGTCAGCCATGCTAATTTGCAGGTGTACTGCAGCCAAGATCTCCCCAGTGGGCTCTCCCTGCCTGGTCCTCCAACACTGACCAGGTAAGAGCAGTCCAGGCAGAACCTCACGCCTTACCTGCAGGTGATGGTCAGCGTATCCTTGGCGTCGATGACGTGTTCCTCCTCAGTGATGCTAAGAGTAGGGGGGGTCATAGAATAGCTGCTCACCAGATCTGTGGAGAGAAAGGAGAGAGGGAACGATGTAGACATCTGCCAGTCTGGACCCACTGCTGTGGGCAGCAACTGGCTCAGCATCACGAGCCTGGAAGGAGACAAAGCCTCTTGAAGGAAACATCTCGTAGAAGTCTGCTCTTCAGCAACAGCTCCAGGGCTGGGGCCAGAGAGCCCCTGGGCTCAGACAGCCAGATAGACAGACTAGCCCAGATGAGGGCCAGAAAAAGAATGGAAGGCCAGAAATCAGGGAATCCAGGTGTGGCCATTCCACACCAAGTGATTGAGATTGAGCTCACCCGGACTCCTGCTCTGAAATGATCTTATCTGGTAACTGGAGGGAGTCTGGGGGGATTTTCTTTATGTGTGTAGTTTTCTGTAATCAGAGGGACAAATCAAGGGCACCCAGATACCACAAATGCAAAATACTTGTGTTTGTACAGCGATGCTCTCAGGAGCCAGCAGGCGTTCACTGAACGCCCTTCTGCTGCCGGGCGCTTATTTCAGGTGTGGGCAGTTACCTGAACATGACCACCACAGCCGGGCAGGCATTCCAGGAGTGAAATTATCCAGGCTCAAGGACGGGCAGTTAAACATTATCACGCAATTCTTCCAGCTTTTGTCTGGGAGAGTCCCACTTCTTGTGTGTCTGCATCTCCGGCATGCCAGACACGCACCCTAAGTGAGCTCCTCATGGACAAAACATCTCGAAGTACCGGTTACCCTCACAGAGGTACCCGTTGTTTTTCATTAGCACCATGTTGCTGACTGTCATTACTTCATGATCTTTATCTTAAAAACTCCAGCTTCTGGAGACGGGAGATAATTCAAAAGAAAAGTCTTGGTGATTGCAAAAAAACAAGCAAGTAAACTAACCAGAAATGGAAGACAAAAAAAAAAAAAAAGTTGTGAAATGTGAAGCTGTGACTCAGGTAGATGCTAAATGCTAAGGAAGAAAAACATGCGAAAATATGTTGCTAGCTCAATTTTCTACAGAAACATGAGGTTTTTGCAGCTGCATTCTGTGCATGTCTCCTTCCCTCATAACACTCAAACTCATTTATCAGCTCCAGAGGGATCTGGCAAAGAGGGAGAGGTCTTGAGGACGTGGTGTTTCCACGAGTTTCACAAGCTGCAGGCATGCCATATGCCACCTCTCCTCCATAACCATGGCCTGAGGACAGCGGGCCTCGGAAGTCTTGTGGTAGAGGCATTTCTCCATGGGGAAACCTGCCCCAGGAGATGCCAAATGGCTGCTCAGCCAGTCCCTTTAATACAAAGCCTCTGAGGGGTGGCACAAGGAGCCAGGACCCCAGGGATGCCGGTGTGCTCAGGGCCCACCACCACCATCATGAGGGGCCGCCGACGGGGACATGGCGGTAGAGGGACGTGCCGAGCGGCACCACCAGTACGGCCAGCCCAGGGCTGCCAGCCTTGTTCTCCCCGATTGTTCTCCACTTCCTTCCCGCCTGCGTGTGGCTCTGAGGCGGCCGTCCCTATGGCTGCCCCCATGGCAACGGCGGGGCCGCCGGCCATCTTCCTCCCCAACCCCGCCATCTCCCACCTCCTCTCACCCTCATGAGGCAGCGTCAGCCCAGGGGCCGCCCTGGCCCACCTCCGTGCGGGTCCGGCTCCCCACAGCCCATCCCACAGGCTCCTCTCTCCCACCCGCTCCCTGGGGAGGAGTCATCGAAAGCAATGGCAACAACAACAGCAGCCATCGTCCATCATTCAACACGTGGGTCAGGTCGGCGTCACCGCGGCCCCTGGGACCAGGAGGTGCTCGGCCCCCATGGAGGACACCCTGCCTCGTGCCTCCAGCCTCCCCTTCCCTGAGGGAGGGGACGTCAGATGTCACACACAAAAATGCGCCCTGGGGCTGTGAAAATAAATGAGCGCATTTTTGGTAAAATCCCTTCAAAATGTAACAGGGTTTATTAAAAAAAAAAAAAAAAAAGGGAGGGGTAGGGGGTGGGGGGAAGGAATCTGACCGCTAAGCTGCATTTCCTATTAACGCCGGACATGCTTATCCCAGTGCAAACACCGCTTTCCAGATGGCCACAGCCTGCCAGTCCTTTGCCCTGGTGAGTGACTGGGGGTGCCCACCGCCCCCAGAGTGCTCAGCCCAAAATGTGAAAGATCACAGCTGGGGCCAGCAGACCCTCTCATCCTGCTGGTGCCCCGGGAAGTGAGCAGAAACCTAACCCTAATGGGACAGCCATTCCTAGGGCTGGCTGTGACAGGGGCTGAAGTGGGTCTCACACTGGAGCCATCCTCCTTGCTTGAACCACTAAAAAAAGTGGCCCAGGGTGGCAGGAGGCTCTCAGCTGATGCTGTGCACGACGTCTGCCCCGCTGCTGGGCTTGGGAGGAATGGGATGGCCACAGAAATAGCCCCCTGCCTCCCTTCACATGCCGCCCGGTGACCTGTTAGCAAACAACGCCGGGGGGGTGGAGGGGAAGAAAGAAAAAGTACGATCTGTGCAGGTTGAGGCTGTGGGATTCCTGCAGATGCATCCTGTCCGTGGCCCTCCGCGAATACAACAGGAAAAGGAACCACTGCTCCCTCTGAAAGCACCACTGTGCGGGGCTGGGGACATTCCCGCTGCTGGAATGGCCCTTGGGCCCATCCAGCCCCCTCAACGGCCCCGGGCTGATGGAGCTTCAGGGACACCCTACATCAGGCACCGGCTCATGCTGGGGACCCACTGCTCACCCTGATGCCCCATTCCAGGGCTGGCATCTCAGGGTGCTGGTGTCCACAGCCTCTTGTGGCTTTCAGGACAGTCAAAGAGCCATTCCCAGTCTGCAAAAGCATCTTCTAGGCCATCAGCTTTACCCAGAAAAATTCTCCATCCCTCTCTGTGCTGGCCAGTCAGGTCCACCCCATTGCTGCCCCTGCCTTTTCCCTCCCTGAGGGAGCATGTGCCTTATTATGGGTCCCTCCTGCGTCTGACTCTTCCCAGCACTGAACTCAGTGCTGGGTTTGGCCATTAAATCTCTGCTAACCGACATACAGATGGTTTGTGTCTCTGGCAAATCCCAGGGTGCGAGGGAGATGTCTCCAGAGCATGGAGCGTCTCCTCTCCTCCGAGTCCCTCCTTCCCCACCTCCAACCCCAGCAATGCTTTATCTCCTCAACCCTCCGAGCAGACCCCGCTCTCTCGTGCACACCAAATCGCGCCCTTGCACAGGGAGAGCATTAATGTAATTAAAAAGGCATGCGGCAGCCCCGGCGAGCTTTGTTTTTTCAAGATGGTTTCCAAGCAAGTTGGCAGCGGGATATTAAAATAAACAGAGGGGGATTGATGGGTTGCGGGGAGAGGAAGCAGGATCCCACAGCCACTCACACCTTGTCTATTTTCAGTGGAGTGTGTTTCCCAGCAGTTTTCCTAGCCTTGATCTCTCCGCGTGTGGCTCTGAAAGGGGCCAGGCTGCACCAAGGGTCTTCTCCTTATTGAGGGCGGCTCCTTCATTTTCTCCAGCCCCCTCTACCTCTCTCTGCACCCTGATATCACTGCTGCTCTCAGCACAGCGGGGCTGCCCACTGGGGTCCTGCCTCCCAGGGCTCTCCCTGCCTGGTGGGGAAGCCACGCTCGCCCTGGAAAGTGCTACCCACCCCAGGGTGTCTCGCAGAGACCAAGGAGCCCACAGGCTTCAGCCTTGTGCCTGACCTTGAGCATGTTGTGGGAAAGCCTTGCCAGGGGCTTGGTTTTCCCTAGCGATGGCTAAATCACTGCAAAGCAACATCAGTGCCAGAGCCAGCGCCGCCACAGCGAGTGATGGCTTTGGAAGCTTGTGCAAAGGCAGTGTGTGGGTAGAGGTGCCGGCATGGCATGGCATGGCACGGCATGGCACAGCTCCCACTCTCTGTCTGCTTCCACCCACAGGAAGCCCTGCACCAGGTCCTCCCTCCGAGCCCCTGCACACCCCCTCAGCCCCTCTCCGCTTCCCCTTCCCTCCCTCTCTGCTGAGTCGGCCCCGCTGACTGATTAACGGGGTGCCTTTCCGGACAGGGATTTTTGTTCACACTCTGTCCTTCTCGCTGACTTCCTTCCCCGGTGCTGGACTGGATCGCTCCGGCCACGGCCAGCGTGTGTCCCCAGCTAACCGACACAGCTCATGCTCCTGCCACCAAACTTACTGCTTCGGGGTTTTGTGATAAAATAAAAAAATAACACATACAGAGCAAAGCTGATCCAGATGAGGCTGCATGCTCCTGCTCATCTCCCTGTACCTCGCACGCCCAGCCCAACCAAGCCTGTCTACCCCACTGCTGTACTGGGGTGAAAGATAGGCTGGAAGGGAAAAAAAGAGTGCCCTTCCCCCAGCAAAGCTACCCTGACCCTGTTACTGTCCCATCTCTACTTTCCTGTATTCAGGCAAAAAATCCCAGTCAATGAGCATCCTGACAAAGCAAGGCAGGAACTTGAGATTTGGGCACTTTCTACAAAAGAGATTTCTGGCAGGTTCGTACCAGGTAACCGAATCTCCAGTTGGAGCCCCTGAATTTACCCCATACCCAGTTCAAAGCACCATGGATGAGCCTCTTCTGACTCTCCTCTGGTCTGTCCCTGGCCAGGGCTCAACAGCACCCTGAATGCCCTGGGATTGTTCAGAGCCCAGTGCTACCAGAGAGCCCAGTGGGGCTCATCTTGCAAAGTGTCTCCCCTTTCTTTCGGGTTTTACCCCCAGCCTGAAGCTTTGTCTGCCCTGGGCTGCCCCTGCAGGCTGCAAAGCTGGTGGTAGGGGTCTTCCCTTGCAGATAGTTCACTGCAGAGCACTCAGACATGCAATCATGCACCGTAGTTACTATGGGAGAGCAACGACCTGGTCCTGGAGAGCCAACAATCAAATTCCAGTACCTCGTTGGCAACTGGGCAAACAAAGACCGAACGACCATTTTTGATGCAGAAGAGCAAAAATATCTGATTCTGGGGCAGAGGGAGGAGAAACCTTGCTCTGCCCTTTCTACAGACCTCTCCTCCTGCTTTCCAGGCTGGGCTTGTCCAAATTAGCAGCATTTGCTGGCGAAACTCCACGTGCACCATTTCCCCTCATCCTGTAGGAACTAACCCCAGCGTTGCAGGTGCAATCTTCTGCCTCTGCTCCAGTTACCTCTTCCCCACCTGCCCCATGCTGGTGTAAGTGGCTGCCCTGCTGCCTAGTGGTGGGGTTCCTGCAGACGCCTGTGGACACACGGGAAATCCACATGCCGGAGGCAGAGCGGGGACAACTTCCCACCTAGGGGGCTGAAGTTCCCCCATGGAGAAGACTCCTCACGCATGAGGCAAGCATCCAGCTGGGGTCACGGGTGTCACATCACACAAGGAGCAGGCAGCCGGCAGAGCAGCGGGGGGAATTTGGACGTAGGGTTGTCAACTCCTCCTCTTCCTCCTCCAAGTGCTTGCCAGCATGGAGGAAGGCTTGTTTTGCAGAGAGGTGAGATATTGCAGGAGGCTGAGAAAGGAATGGCAGGCTCCAGCTGACGTGGGGATGAAGCATCAGGTGTTTTCTCTCCAGCCTGACAGTGGGGCAGGGCGAGCCCCTAACCATGGCAGGAATTCACACCAAAATAGAGCAGGTTCTGCTTGGCAACCCGCACCGGGGGGAAAATGGAGAGGTGGTGTGCTAAAGGGCTCTGTGGGCAAGATGAAAACAGGCTGGAGCAATGGTTAGATTAAAAATTATAACAATTTAAATCCTCCAAAACCATGCATTTGCACAAAGGGCAAAGGAAACAGGTCCCTTCTTTTATGGGGTTCCTTTGTGGTTGCCCACAACCACAAATCACTTCAAACACAGGGGCTGTGCTCCACTGTGCAGGATCAGCCCCTCTGCACCCTGTGTTGTGCTACAGCAGCAGCGCTGTCCCAGTCATGCACCTCCACACACCAACAGCTTATTCGGGTCCAAGGAAACATGTTTCCCCCTCTCACAGTGGGCAACGCCAGTGATGAGACAACACTCCCCACCTGGTCTGGAGATTTTCAGCACCTCAAAGCCCTGTGATGTCATAAAATTGAAGTGTGGTGGATCTGTGCCCTCACCATTTTGTGAAGATGTTCCCAAAGCCTTTGGGAAGATGTGCCTTTGCTCCAACCAGGACAGGCAAACTCTTTCAGGGGATATAAGGGACTAATAATGATAGGAACTCAGCCAATACTCTCAGACACAGAGGTCATCATCATTATTGGGTGTCTGATCCCTCCTGTCCAACACCAGAAGTATAACAAGACATTAATTTTGCCCAGAGACACCTGTGGGTAAGTCAGGAACCCCCCAAGCAGGGTCCCATATGAGGGCTAGAGGGGGCCGTTACAGCTGATGGAAGTGCTTTTTTGTTGGCACCAGCCTCAGACGTGCCCCAAGCAGCACGGGTCTGCAACGATGCCAGGTGAGGAGCAAGGATGTGTGTCCAAAGGGACAGGGCATTTAGGGGGGATTCAAAAATCAGGGCTCAGCACCTGTGGCCACAGAAGACCCCAGCCAAAGCAATTCCCTGCCTGGCAGCCAAGTGGGGAGTGGGATAGGGTGGGCAGAGTCATGAGCAGCGCATCCTGCAACAGCAGCATGGTCCTGACACGAGCAGAAGAAGCCACAGCCAGATCAGCTGCACCACGAGGCCATGTATTCTGCTCTGCTCCACCAGCCCCTGGCTCTCCACAGCAGCACAGCCGCACATCCAGCACCCACGGGTCCAGCCAAACAGCCCTGCAACCTCCAAAAGGCTGCTCTGACCTCAATGCACGCACTCCAACAGATCCATTTAGCACCTCAGTGCTCATAAACTTTAATTAATTGGTTCTTTTCTGGCAAGGTACAAAAATATTACAACCACCTGCACTGATGGGGAACGAGGCAAAGAATATCATGAGACCTCTGGGCTCCTTCACCTTTTGGACTTTCCAGCCAGCAGCCTCATCAGGAGACAGAAACAGAGGAGCTTGAAAGCAGGAGACACTTTCAAGAGAGCTGGGCTCTCCTGAGGGGCAAAACGACCCTTTTGTCCTTCAGTCCTGGTCCTTTGGTGCCTCCAGGTAGGGATTTAAATCAGGGTATTTCACAAGCCAGCTGCCTCGAGGCAGCACGGCACGGCTACATCCAGCACCCCACCATGCTGCCACCTGCTTTGGGGACTCTGGTCTGCACGGGCACAGCCACCCATGCCCTTGGGACCTGCCACCGCGTCATCCCAAAGCATCCCAAAGAGGGGTCAACAAGTGCCTGTCTGGGAGTGTTTATCTGTCTGCCTTTCTCCCTCCGCAGGAAGCACTATCTCACCATCTCCCTGCCTCGCTCCAGCCCGGTTTCCTGCTCCATCCTGCCAGGTTTACCCTGCTTTTTCCTCCTCCCCTCCCCCTGCCCCACCGCTGTCAGGCCATGTTTGCATTTCTGTCTCCTGCCGTCTTTCCTCTCCCTGCACCCCCCCCGCGCTCGCTCCCTACTCCATCCTCCCCAAGAGGCTACGTCCTGAGCCAAAGTTAGCCTCTGTCAGGTAGCCACATGTCCGGCCTGGGGCAGCGGGTCAGCCGGGGCCACCCTGCAGACCTCCTCCAGGATCTCTGCTGTCAGCAGCCTCCCCGGGCCCCAGGGGAGCCGGCTGTTTGCTGCTCTCGCCTGGGCGAGGGATGCTCCCGCACATCAGAGAGCTCGTTTTCCCTTCGGCGGGCTGCCGGCCCACCCTTTCTGCTGCTGGCCAGGGGCTGGCCAGACATTGCTTTGTGTGGTTGTGTCCCCCCCCACTGCCCCGCCATTCCCTGAATCGCTCCGGGTTTGTTGGCTGCTTGCTCCTGCCCGGAGAATCCTTTTCCTGCCTTTGAGATAGAGGATGCTCGAGCCATCTGTGTGTTTTATTTCCTTGTAGAAACTAACAAGCCAAGGATTGCTTCCTCTCCCTGACATTTCAGAGGGCAGCTCCGGCTCAGTGGGACGCGCAGGGAGGTGGGGGGGAGCCCAGAGCCTTCAGACAGGAACAGGACCTATTCTGCCCGCAGGATTCACTCCCCAAGGGGCAGAAATCCTCAGACCTGCCAAAACGCCCGTGGCAGCTCCCACTGCCACGGTTCTGCAGGAGCCTGGAGCGAGCCATCCTGCTTAGCATACACAGCCACCCCTCTTCCAGCGGCCCCTATTAACTGCATGGCTAAACCCTTGCAAAACTCAATTAAAATTATCCTCCCACATCTTAAGGACTGTCAGGTTGCTTCTTTTCCTCTTTTAATTTACTTCATTCAAAAGCTCGCCCTGCTCACATTCTCTGCCCCCGCAGGACGTGATTAACGTGGCGTAGAAAGAGCAGAGGGATCGGATGGCTTTAGGGGACCGGTAACAGAAATTAGCACCGTTCATTACACCCCTGACCTGAAGGAATGCAATCACCGATGAGTGGTCCACGGCTCGTGTGAAATGAGCGTTGGTACCACATCTGGTACCAACCTGGCACACGGGCATTGCCGGCACAAATGAATGGCCAGGAACGGGCCAGGGATATCCCCCCGTGGGTCCCGGGGGTCTGGAATCTCCAGGCAAGTGGCTTGGGAAAAAGCTTCTACTGCTGCTACCTCCAGTTTATCTATTTGGGACTGCTCAGGAGTTGCCTCACTGTTGCAGGATTCAGAGTTTAATTCCACCCGGTGTCTATCCAGGGGCTTTACTGGGCTGAAGCATCTCTGGCAGCAGTGGGTACAAACCCATGGGTCACTAAAGAGACATCTCCAGCCACTAAGAAGAAATGCTAGAAATAAACGGCTGAAGGAAGTTATTATTCACTGTTTCTCATGCTGTACCTGATGAAGCTACGAGGCAAACAACAAAGTACCTTTTCGTGCAACTCAGCTAAACTGTGGATTTTGCCACTGTGGGATACCCACAGAGAGATTCCCAGAGAGAGGGATAAGCTCACAGAGGACAAGCCACCACCAGCTCTCACACACAGTGATCCAGGTGAGACATCCAGGTCTAGGAGTCTCTAAACCACCCATTGTCAAAAGAGTGGGTACATCAGGGCAGGGTCACCCTGCCCACGCCAGGGCACTGTCCCCTTTCTTGGAGCCCCAGCTGCCCATGTTGAGGCTGGTGACAGCCCAGGCAGAGCCAGGACCAGCTCCAGTGCCTGTGCAAGGGCTTCACATGCAACACCAGGGCTTTGCTGCATGGACACAGAGGAAGGGAAAAGCCTGAGAAGCAGCAGAGAGGAGACATCATTAACTACAGCTCCATCATAAGCTGTTCCCACAGGCTCAAGTGAAGCTTTCATCAAAGCAAGCCGTGATGCGCTGTTGGAGGAAGATGGAGTTCAAGCTAAGGGAGGCCTCAAAATCCAGCTCTCGCTGGGAGATGAGGAGGCAGAGGCAGCTGACTGGGAAGTCAGACAGAGCCCCAGGGTCGGCACTGAGCACGGAGAGAAAAGGGCAGCATCATCTGGAAAGGAAAAAGCAACTTGCAGGTTTGCTTTTTCCTTGATGTGTGTGGGCTTAATTGCTGGCCTCTGAAGTTTAGCTCTTCCCAAGACCATTTGCTTACAGAGATGCTGAGCAGGACGCTGAATAAATCCCTGTGTCCCACTCCGGGCAGGTTTCCCACACACAAGCAAAGCCTACAGACCCTGCCCGCCCCCTGCCCAGGTTGCTGCGGCCAGGCTGGCCGTGCCAGGGATCTGCAAGCCAAGCAGCTGGACTGGGGTGCACCGTGCCAAGCGGAAAAGACCTGCTCCTCCATCTTCATGTCCCTGGAGTTTGCGTCCACATGTTTGCTACTTAGCTGTGAATTGAAATCAACTCGAAGCCCTCAAACCAAACGGCTGCCCTGGAGCTGGCAGTGCCTGTTCTCCTCTGCAGCACAGCCCATCCTCAAGTTGATCTCTAGCTGCTGAGCGCCAGAGAAGCTGATGAGCAGGGTAAGTGGGGAAAAAACAGTTTTGCAATTAGATGATTATCTTGGCCTCAGAAAACCTGGATTCAGTTCCCCGTCTGCTCCAGGCTCTCTGCGAGCCCAAGCAGCCCCTTTGTATCTCTCCATCCCTGCCTGAGCCACAGAGGGTTGGGCAGAAGGAACTGGGCTGCTTTGACTTGGGAAAAAAATACTCAAGCAAGAAAGGAGGAACCCTTATTCCTTCTAATGAAGGATCACAGGGAAGAAAGAAAATGAATTTATTCCAGAGCCAACGTGAGATGAAAAAAAGCTACATTAAATGAGGATGGGTCCAGAAAGTAGGAAGCAGAAGCACAGCGCAGGAAGAATTTAAACTTCCTGATCATCAAAGCAGGGTCTTCAAGCATCAAATATAATCTAAAAATAATAATAATTAAAAAAAAAAAAGAAAAAAGCAAAAGGAAGAGTGATCATGAGCATGAGTGAGAGCTGCTGCCTGGGGAGCGGGAGGGCACGGACCCTCCTCCCCGGTGCAGCTTCTCGCATGCAGACCCGCACGTGCGCATCTGCACGGCCCCTTCTGCCGCCTCCGATGGGGTGGGCACCAGGGGAGGCAGGAAGATCACAGGCACAGGCTCTTCAAAGCAGAATTAGTCATCAGAGGTAGCGGCGGAGGAAGGAAACCTCAGGTACAAGGTCAGATGTGCGCAAGCAGACAGGGCTGCTGGAGGAGCTCTGAGCGCTCGCCGTGGATCTAAGAGCCCTCCTGGCACCCGCGCGAGAGGGACAAGAGGTGCCATTCCCTGGGGTAAACGCATCTACAGCAACGCAGGAGATAAGAAATTTCAAGCCTCCTGGAAAACACTGCACAGCTTGGCTTTCTGCCATCCGTGAAAGCAGCCGGAGCCGGCCAAACCCGGAGCCTCCCCTGATGCGGTTAATAAAAATCTGACTCTGATCTCCTCTGGATCCCCAAGAGGGATGGGCTCCAGAGAGCTCAGCAAAGCTCTCCCCCCACACAGGGGTTTTCTGGGTTGCTCCTCACTCCCAGGTCAGTGATCCCATCTGCTCCCTGCTGGGCAAAGAGATTTGAAGATGGAGAGACTGGGGGCACTGGGAGGAAAGCTGGCCCCATGGGGCTGCCCGGGGCATCGATGGTGAGTTACAAACGCACATGCTCTCGGTTTCTCTTGGCACAGAGCTGTGACCACAAGCCAGGACCCGCTGGAGCAGGAGATGATAATCATCATCTCCGAGAGCCAAAGTGTATCAGGGCATTCGTGTCACTTGAGATTAGCTGGCTGTTTAACATCTGCACAGATTTCGCTCTCCACCTCCACATAACACCCCTCACGCAGCTATGAAACTCATTTAATTCCCTTCCAAGAAAGGCTGAGTTGGAAATGTCACACTTTGTATATCATAGCACAATTCCCATGATGAAACACCCAGCCTAAATGGCAGTATCGGACTCTGGTGCGATTTGAAGGCCAGTCAGCTAAAACACCTTATGCTGCTTTTCAAAAATAGCTTACAAGAGCGTTACCGAGTTTCATAAACACCCAGTTACTCTCTCGTTAATACTCAGAAGTTGACTGTTGTTTTCCCGTCCAAAGGTGCTTCCCTTGCCACGCAGCTCAGCAGGGAGAGCACGCAAGCAGACGCAAGGGGAAGGAAGCGTTTACACATGCTAATGACTTCCACCGAAGGAGCACAATCATGCTAAAAAGACAACACAGAAGGAGCACAATCGTGCTAAAAAGACAACACACCGCTTCCTTGGCTGTCCCGTGTTTGGTCACCCTAAGGTACTCGGTGCTCAGAGCCGTGGGTGAGGCTGGGGATGGCCTTCCCACCCCCACGGGAAAGACAAGGCACGAATGCAGGGAAGACGCGTTGGCTTGGATGGCAAAGACAGGAGATGCTGTTTGGCCGCGAGGCCTTTTCAGTACCACACTGGACCAAGGGGCCAAGGACAGACACGGGCCCTCTCCCATTCCCAGCAACGTGGGTCAGAGCCCTTCAAGGTGCTATTGAGGCTGTTTCCCCACGCGCATCTCTCTTTGTGCCAGCACAGGTTTCCTAAGTTCACATCATGGGGCCCTGTTTATTTTTCTTTTCTTTTTTTTTTTTTTTTTTAAATCCACTATTGTATTAAGAAGTGTTTTTCTTTGGGCAAAGGTTACCATGGGGCCAACGCTGAGCGGAGTCTCCTGCCTTCCATCACTGCTATAACCTCTGAGCAGGAGCTTAGCCCGGCCAACACCACTTATCTTCAATGAAGGCAGGTTTCTATTTCCACCGCCATATAAAAGAGAGATCCCAGTGCCCCTCCTCTCCCCCAGTGCATTCTTTGAAATGCCACCCAGGCCTTGTTATTGCTGGGAGGCTGGAGAGCCAGGGATTAACCGCCTCAGGCTGCATTAGGCTTTATTTGTCTAAGCAGCCAAGGGTGAGGAATGGCCATAAATATTGTGAAACGCCGAGCGTTGTGGAGGGGCAACACTGGGCAACACAGGCACCACGGTGGTGGGCGTCCTGGGCTGGTGTGACTGATGATGTTGGAAAGGTTCCTGCCCCGTACAACACGGGAGGTTCAGGGGACATCGAAACCCATCCTCACGTGTTCAAACTGGGGACATCAAGCTACTATCCATGCCTTCTGGTTGCCTCCGTTAGGCCTTGTAGCACACGAGCAAGCAAATGTGGTGGATCTACCTGACCAAATGGGAAAGTGCCACCACAACACTGTCACCCAAGGGGACATGTACTGTGTTCTGAGCCTGTCTGCCCAGAATGGAGCAGTATGGGGTAGGCTGTGGCTCCACTTGTGCACCAGGACATCACAGAACAGGGAGGAGGTGAAGAACAGGGTATGTCCCAATCCCATGCCAGCACTGGTGGTGCTGCCAGGGCCAGCACTTAGAGGCAGCAACCCAGGACCTGCTGAATCTTATAGTCTGGCACCAACCAACAAACCAAATGAGGAGTCATCAGGCCCAGATGCACGCTACATTAGCTAAATTGCTTAACGAAGGCATTGCTGGGTAATTCCATTTGCAGACAAGGCGGTTGCTTCCCCCATGTTTCATTCCAGCACAAGGATGATGCGTCGCTGCCCAGCAGCACGGGGAGTTTCTTGGTGTCAATACACGTATCTCCCATGGGAGCATCCCTCATCGCAGCCAGCCCCCACGCTTTAGGGACGTGCTGTTAAACTTCTGCCCTTTGCCTCCCGAGGGCTGAGCACTGCAGCATGATGAAGGGATGATGGCCACTTAGACCAAATTATGCCCCACTGGGGACTCTGCTCAGGCTGGGGCAACCCAGTGCCTGAGTGATGGATTTCTCTGGGCACTGGATGCTGTCACCTCTACTGGATGCGATTTTGTTTGCTGCCACCACTCTGAGCTGGCAGTTTCCAAATGTGAGTATAAGCCACAATTCGTGCCCAACCTTCTTTTCCTTAGTAAATACCAAGATTTACTGTCATCCGTGGAAACCATTGACTTGACCCTCACTTTTGTCAGTATTTATTTTTTTAGGTCACTATATCTAAGATCCATCTCTGCAGACGCCAGCCTTTCAGAAATGGGGAAAGCAAGTCACAGATGGAGAGCCAAGCCCGGAGCCAAACCTCACTGTCAGCACACGTGTGCGTGTCTGTGGAGACACTTGCACGCTTCCCCCAGCCAATGCAGGACCTTCCACATGCGGGGAAGGCAATGGAGGGTCTTCCAGGCTCTGCTACACAGCCCTGTGCTTTTTGTAGCTCTCTGGGGAGCACACATGAAACCAGTAAACCTTTTACAGACCTCCCTGCCACATGAAGAATCCATGTGCCTCCGTAACTCAGAAAGCTGGTGGAGGACCCCAAAACCCTCTGTGGGTCTCCTGAACACACAGGCAGACTTTTCACCAACTTGTGGAGCCACCACCCAACTTGGGGCACTTGGTCGGGCCCCGGAGGGTCTGCCAAGCCCTGTTAAGCCCTGAGAGCAGCTGAAATGGTGAACCCACTGCAGGATGGGTGCTTTGTGTTCCCAGAGAGGAAGGGGACAGTGACCCAGGCAGGGGTCCCAGCTGCCGTGGGCCCCTGCTGCTGGCTAGTGCTGGAAAAGCCACCATGAGCTTGCAAATTATTTATAAGCTTCCCTCGTGACACAATTACCCAGGGGCCGGATCCTGAAGCCTTTTCTTCTCCCCCTTACTCCAACCAGTCTCCACTGAAGTCATTGAGGCATTGGCCTAAATAGAACTGAAGGACTTCAGGATTTGGCCCAGTAATAAAAACTTCCTTCCTTTGTCTACTGCTCACTCCACATGATCCCACACTACCTCCCGGCCTCCTCCTCCTGGCCACGTCTCCCGAGACTGGGGCCATCAGTTGTTTTGGTTGATGCTGCTCTTTCGTTTTACCCTCTGCCGCGCCGTGCCTGTCCCCTCGTGCGGCCACGAGCCGCCAGGGCGTAGGGAGCCAGGGTGGTCAGCGAGGAAGAGGACGGACTGTGGGGTGAAATGGAAGCCAGCAGAGGGGCAATGACAGTCTTGGGGACACACGTGCCTGCGGACACTGTGCAGGCTGGGAGAAGTCTCAGCCATCGCTCAGGGACCTTCCCAAATGCAACTCCTTCAACACCTCTTTGAGGATGGGATGGAGTTTTTCTTCCCTCTTTCTCCCACTGACTGTAGAGCAAGTCCCTTGGGCTACTCACTAGATTTTTTTATGCGTGGGGACTGGGTGAGACGAGTCCTGCCCAGGAAGGTAGAGCAGGAAGTTAACTCACCTCGCTGCAACGGCGACTGTGCATCACGCTCGGAAGTGACACCGTAAGAAACATGCGTAATTTTAAACAAATAACTTGCGCTACAAGTTTTCCTGCTTTTTCCCCTCTCTCAGAATAGCCACGAGGATGCAAAGTCCCTGTTATGCCCCATGGGTACCCCATCCCCAGCACAGTCATCTGAAATGCGCACTAAGGTTTGGGCCAGGAGCTCCTGCTTCTTTCCCATGGCCACCAGCTCTGCACCCCACCGTGGCACTGACAGGGCAACATATAAACACAAATACAGCCATTCCCTGCGCACCCATCTCCCTGCCTCTGCTGCTCGATGACAAAAAGCAAACACAAAAGGAGTTAGAACGTAGCTAAGTGAGGAACATTTGATCTTGGGCTACCAGGAGAGCTTGATGGTGCTCAGGTAGGTGACAGAAAGCACAGAAACAGCCCTGTGAGCTCCTGCTGAGGTCTCCAGCCTTGCAGAGATTATTAATATTGCTCAGCTAAAGCTGAAGTGGTCAGGCATGATCTTGGATCCTGCAGCTCTAACCAACCCAGGGTACACGAAACTCTCTCTGAGCAGCAGAGGACCAGCAATCTCGGGGCTAGGAAGCTGCAGCGTGGCCTTCGCAGCCCAACACAGAGCACGGAGCAACACTACGTGCCCGACGTCCAGTCCTGTGGCGGGGGCTGCCTCGCTTAGGGCTTGCTCTCTAAAAAAAAGACAGTCTTGCTGTACATTCTGCCCTTTTTAAATACGTTAATTGCCATGGAAACAATGCTCTTATTGGCATGGGAGCAGCCTGGTGGCCTCCACAGATGCGAGATAAAAATCTATGGATATATTGAAATACAGGCTGTATTTCAGGACCTTTTGTGGTTTTGGGGCTGGCCACCACGGGCACATGCATGAGAACGGCTCAGAGGCCAGCAAGATGCCACCTTCTATGGAGAGAAAGCCAGGGGCAATAAAACACACAGTAAGATCCCTTTTGTAGTATTTATCTGTGCAGTCTGAGCATCCCAGAGCCAGTCCCAGTCCTGATGTGTGTGCTCAGGTCACAGATGATAGGACAAGGGGTAATGGCTTAAAGTTGCACCAGGGGATGTTCAGGTTAGATATTAGGAACTATTTCTTTACTGAAAGGGTCGTCAGGCATTGGAATGGGCTGCCCAGGGAGGTGGTTGAGGCACCATCCCTGGAGGTGTTCAAGAGACGAGTTGACATGGTGCTCGGGGATATGGATTAGTAGTGGATCGGTGTTGTTTTTGGATGTGGTGGGGTGTGTCGTTTTGGTTTGTTGGGTTTTTTTTGTGGGTTTTTGTGTGTGTGTTTTTGTGTTTTTTTGTTGTTTGTTTTGTTGTGGTTGTTTTTTTTTTTTTTTTCCTCCATTGGTTGGACTAGATGATCTTAAAAGGTCCCTTCCAACCCAGGTGATTCTGCGATTCTATGGCCCTTCCCACCAGCCTCACCAAAAAGAAGGAAAAAAAAAAAAAGGACCCAACAAAAAAGCGCCGATATAACATACCCATGCCATCACTTCTTGGCCTTGAGACTCTCTTAAATAGCAGCGAGGGGGTTTGTACACAAACCAGCACAAAGGGAAGGGCCAGTGCTATTCCCCTCCCTACTCGCAGCCACCTCCAAAAAGCCGGTGCAAAGGGCAGCCCCGGCTGCCCCCTCTCCCCTCCTGGCGAGGAGCGGTGCTGCCCCGCTCCCTGCCGCGCCGCCCACCATAAAGGGGTCCCTGAGCTGTTATCAGGCAGTGACAGTTTCCGCCATCAGATTCCTCCTGTCCGTCAGGAAAGCTAAATAAGGAACGTCGTTCAGGCGGCTGCAGGAAGAGGGGAAATGCAGGGACATCCGGCCCAGCTGCCAATTTTTCCTTTCCCATGAACCACCGCTGACCTCCGCCAAGGGAGAACCTGGACACCCAGCCTGGCATCGGCACCCCTCCTCTTTGCTTAACCCTTCCCCAGGGGGATGCCCTGGCACCCGGAGCCTACCACCAGGAGGGTGGCCTCGCCGGGTGGGAGCAGGGTGGCCGTGGCGGGGTGGCACAGGGGCACGACATCACTGGTGTGAGCACCGCAGACCGAGGCGGGTGGACTGGGAGCACCGGCTGGCATTCGCCCAGCCAACTGAAGCCACGGTCGGGAGAAGGCTTAACCCCTCCGTGCCCGCATGCGGGTGGGTGGGTGGTTACACCTCCTGTGGCAGCAAAGGGTCCCGAAAGCATCACTGAGCTACTCTGGTCGCTTCCCTCTTTGTGTGCTCTGAGACCGGGAGCGGGGCTGGGCTTATTCTCTTGCTTATCCCTCCCCAACCACACTGAGGTTTTCCGGCTCTGCCAAGAGTTGTAACCAGCTCTGGACCGGCTGGTTAAATCCCACCTCCCCCTTCCCTCTGCTCACTCTGCTCATCAGCAGTGGGAGATAAAGACCTGCAGCCTACTCAGCCCTTTCTCATGGTCCTTCCCCAGGACAGCCTTGCTGCCTTTCACTGCCGAGCAGGGGACCAGCAGCCGCCTGGTTATTACATGCTCAGAGAACGGGAGACCCCAGCACTTGCTTGGGGTATCTCTTGCCGTTCTCCACCACCCTGTTCCCTATATTTCCCCAGTTCGGAGTCTTTTCCTGACCCTTTAAACCAATCCTCCCCTCAGCCACATGATGTCCATCCCACGGCACCTCCAGGCTTGGCCCGCAAAGCCTGCGCTGGAGATCCTCACCCTGAAGGGAGGGGGCAGAAACGCAGCAAAGAAAAACAATTCACACGTGGGAGAAGTTGTAAGGTGAAATACAAGTCACGGGCTGAAACCTGTTTCTGCTACCTCAGCAGGGAAACGGCTCCAGGAGAGACTCCCCACTTAATATCCTCAGCTTATAAAACTTGGGGGGGGGGGGGGGGGGAGAGTTTCACCACCAGCTGTGATGGGGCCGGGTTTTTCACCCTCCTTCTGCTGAACTTGCACCTACAGACGGAGCGATTTGCCCGCAGCCGCTCAACAAAACCAGTGGTCACGCTGGGCTGACGGGCTCGTGCCTCCTCGCCGACTTGACCACAGGCCATCTCCACTTCCACTATTTGGCGTTAACAATCAGGCACCGCAGATGGGCAATAATCCTGCGTGCTGAAAACATCAGAACTATTTTGACCAGAGAGGAAAAAGCCCCCCTGGGACCCGGCTAACCCTCTCTTTTAACAACGTGAAACAAGAAACAAAGGTCTGGGATAGCCAGAGGCAATAAAAACCCTGGAATTCATTTAACCAGTCACTAGATGCCAGTGCAGCTGCAGTAGTATTTCTTTTTCTAATGAAGGACAAAAGACAATCCCAGCTCTGGCGCAGGGCAAGGCTCTGCTCTGGCCACCCCACCAGACTATGGCATGGACCAGGCGGTCATGGTGCCCCCCGTGGCACCCAGCTGCTGTGGGACCCTCTGGGGACTATGTGCCCATCTCCCCACCACCTATTGCCCAGGTGAAGATTTGCAAGAGCTGCCTGGAGCAGGTCAAGATGAAACGTGGTGCTGGACACTTCTGGCTCACCATCTGGGGTGGGAAAGGGGACCTTCAGCTTTAACTAACCACCTGTGGGATTTTTCCTTGCAAACCCATGTATTTTTCCATTCACAACTGCCTTTGGGCCCAGGCAAATGTGTAACACCCACATGGCCCCATGGTGAGGAGCTCCACCGCTGGATGGTGGCATGCAACAAGCCACCAGCTCCCTGCCACGCTCTTCATCCTCCCAACATGGGAACCCAGCAGGAACTGCCTTCTCCATGCAAGCTGTGATTTTGCAGCCCTCTGTCGCCATGCCCCAGCCCATCTTTCCCAGCAGAACATCCCTGTGAAGCTTAGTCATTCCTCGCATGGAAACCACCATGGCTGCTGCTCCTCCGCTCTGGCTCCTCACCCTCCCCTGTGGGGTCGGCCATCACAGGGCTTTCTGCTTCTCCCCACACCTGCAGGACCCCCCCAGGATCCCCATCACCCTGGGCTTACTGCAGCTTTCTCCTTCTGCTGGGTTTAAATACACAGTCCCCTGAAACTGGGGGTGAGGGAGTCCCCCACCTTGCCCCCATTGCTTGGGGCTGTCTCAGTCCGAGCAGGCTGAACGCAAAGATGCCACCTTCAGTTGGAAACGCCTTTGCTGCACCAGCTTGAGTGGCTGGGGAGAAGGTGGGTGAGGTGGGTGCTATCTCCAGGGCTCATACTGCCCCCCAAAGCTGCTGAGAACCAGGCAGAAACCTGGGGACCCATCAAGAGCCACCTTCTGCTCCGCAGCAGCTCTGCAAAGCCACCTCCTGAGCGCCCCAGATGCCCCATATGGCACCAGAGAAACTGCTGCTTGGCCATGGCCCCCTCCTGCCGCCGTTCCCGTGGGATCCCGCTCTCCCTTTCCCTCCCCAGGAACTGCCCTGGGACTCTGGGAACAGCCTGTTCCCTTCTGGCTGACTGGGAGCACCTGCCCTTCCCACGCCTGCCCTGGGAAACACCGCACCGACACGGGGCCAAGAGACACCCCAGGGACAGCGATCCCACGTGGAACGAGCCCACGGGAGAGAGGCAGCGGAGCCGGGTGGGACACACCAGAGAAAGCCTTCTCCTGCCTGGCCCGGGCTGGCCAGGGACATTGTGCTGCTGGGGGAGTGTCCCCTCGCCCAGACGTCAAATTGAGCTCAGCAACAAACACCCTCCTGGCTGTTTGTGCAGGCAGCGAGCCGGGGGCTCGCGTGGCTGAGCCAAATACCAGGGTGGTAGCTGCGGGCCATTCATCCAAAAAAATCAACCCTAAGCACACAGGGGGAGGCAAAGGGGCCACGGTTGCCCCCCATCCTGGCAGCCCCCGGGGCTGCATCCCTCCCATCACCCACCCTGGGAGGCCCTGGTTCTGCTTCGGCAGGAACAAGCGCCTGGGTTCAGGCAGAGCGGGGGGTGCTGGTGGGCGCCCGCGTGTTTATTACTCGTAATAAAGCAACTGCTTCAAATCCCAGCCACGAAGGAGAATGTTGCTGCTGGCACGGCCAGCGCGGGGCCGTCCGAGCACCCGGCCGGGGAGGTCTGCCTGATCCTGGAGGCCAACAGAATCGGCTCGGGTCCTACACAAGCAAAGGGTAGATGCTCTTGAAAGCAGCGAGCTGGAGTCCCCCAGGGGACTGTTTGGCTGTGGG
>JAOQGH010000051.1:45579293-45617771 GCA_025769975.1 Gallinago jamesoni
CTCACCAGTGCAGAGCAGAGGGGGAGAATGATCTCCCTCGACCTGCTGGCCACACTCTTCCCTATGCAGCCCAGGATCCCATTGACCCTCTTGGCCACAAGGGCACATTGCTGGCTCAGGTAACTGAAGCTTCACCCTTAAATAGCAGAATTTGGAGTAGCTCAGCTGACGTTGAGCTCCCTCATCAGCTCCCTTCTTAGCCCCAGCTGGAACCTAGTCCTGGGCACCACAGGAGCATCCCACCTTTAGGGCACTGGGGTACCTTGCAAGCAGATACCCTGCTTCTGGGGCTGGCACTGGGTTATGGAATGCTGCTCTCATGGGAGCCATGCTCTGCACCAGGGCACAGGCACTGCCAGCTGGGTCCTGGTGCTGCAGGACACCCTGCAGCACCCAAGGGAGTCCTGGACCCCCTGATGTCTTGACTTTCCCAAATAACTCCCCTTGCTGCTGACAGGACCGATAGCCCACGTAAAATTGCTCATCTCCATCTTTGCAGGTTTGAGCTGCAAATGCAGGTTTTAGAGCCAAAGGAGGAGAGGCACCATTATAACATCTGCTGCGCCAACCCATCAATCCAAGAAGAAAGTTCTGATACAGGCGGGGACGTCCTCGTCAAGGCCATTTAACTTTCTGGGACATCAACTATGA
The DNA here is from genome assembly GCA_025769975.1 of Gallinago jamesoni. Taxonomy (NCBI): domain Eukaryota; kingdom Metazoa; phylum Chordata; class Aves; order Charadriiformes; family Scolopacidae; genus Gallinago; species Gallinago jamesoni. Next base: position 45,579,945 of record JAOQGH010000051.1, read on the forward strand.
GGTCTAAAGGTAACAGTGAGTGGCAGTCACCTCCCAATGAACACGTCTTCAGGATTGAAAACACATGCCCGAGCGTCCCCCGGTCTCGAATTCTTGTTTAAGTGCTCCTGGCATCTCCTTCCTTTCAGCACTCGCTTCACTTGGCAATGTAATGTTTTTCTTTCTTTTTTTAGCATATTCCTCTCGGGAGGCTCCAAGCTCTGGGCTGGGACCGGAGAACGCCCTGTTTGGAGAGTCTGATTATGCACTGGGGAAATGAAGGATAACACGGATTGGGAAGGGTCTGGCCAAAAGCTCATGGATAAGGTCCAAACCCCTTCATGGTTCTCTGTTTCATGCAATAAACATGTATTCTTGGAGACAGGTGTCAAGGGCGCAGTTGGGCCTTAGAGAAGGAGGGGGATGAAGTGGGGAGTGCGGTGGGTCTGGCTGCTGGAGAGCTTCACCGGGCTCCCAGCGATACACGGGGAGAAGGGGAAGAAGCTGCTGATCCACAGCATCAGTCCCTCATGTCGGCTCCCTGAACGCAGGCAGGAAAGCTCGACAGGGGCTGAGATGCTTTGCCTTTTGATTTCCCTGTTTCCCTTTGTTTTGAGTACAAACACCGAGGACTTGGATTCCTCTGGATGCCACTCTGGGAGCCCTGGGGTCCCGCAACGGGGAGGTGCTGGGCAGCCCCTCAGTGGGTGACTCCAGTGCCTGGCAGTTCCCAGTTCAGCTGCTTACTGGGGTGCGAGAGCCCACATGCGGGAGTGTGTTTTAAACACAGCCGAGAGACTTGTCAGTCTGATCCTCTGTCCTTGCCCTGGGACCTTTCAGCCGACATTATTTCCACGTTTCAGGCACTGAGCTGAATTAAATCTGGGCTTTTCCACACGCTGACCCAGACAAGGCCCAGGGGAAGGGCTCTGCGGGGGTGAGGATGGAGCAGCCTGGAGCCAGCCCATGGCATCCCTGGCCAGGAGGGAGTGTGCTGCTGCTGGTCTGGGTGGAATCCCCAGAGTCCCAAAAGGTCCCCAAAAGCAGGATGCACCCCAGGAGGCTCTGCTTTGGTGGGCTCCTGCCAGCTCTCTCCTGCACTGAGACCAGGAGGGAGGAAGAAAAGGGAAGGGAAAGCAGCAAACGGAAAGGAAAGGAGGAAGGGATGAGGTGAAACAAGGTAAGAGCTGCATCACCGTTAATGAATATTACGTATCTCTCCGTGACCTCAGCTGCAGGGACATGATTTAAAGGCCTCGGTTAGAAAAGCGAGCAGGAAATGAAGAAAGCCCCAAGAGATATGATATCTTGGGATAAATAGTTGGAGGAGGAGGGTGACCAAAGGGTAGGCCATTATTTGCAAATATTTTCTTCCCAGGCCCAAATGACACTGCCATTTCACTGAGGCCAGAGTCTTGTGCTCTGAAGGCATCGAAATGGCCCCGAGTACCCCCATGACCTGGCAACCATGGTCCAGATGAGAGCCAGATGGAGGTGGTAAGAGGTGCTGAGCAGGTTCAAACCATCCCAAACATGCCACAAAAGGACCCAGGTCAAGTAAAGCCAGTGGTCTGAAGACCTGGGTCATTTTGTCCCTCCAGTGCCCAGGAGCTTGTGGAGAAGGGGTGGGGATCGGCATGGATGCATCCATCTCCTACCTCATGGAGAGAGGGAGTTTGCACCATGGGACTGGGGCTCTTCTGGGGTCTTGGGTGCTGCATGGCTCTGGGTAGGGTTTCACCCACAGCCCACTGGTCCCGGAGCAGGCATGGGAAGATCAACATCACTTAATCGTGGCTTTTCTTTTTTTTTTTTTTTCCAGGGATGCTCAAATAGCTCAATTCCCAGGGACCAGGTTCACATGGCTGCTGAGCTTCTCAGACCAGCCTCCCCACCCCAGGACTCCTCATGTAAACCAGCATGAGCCATCCCGCCAGGAGGCCTGTCACGCCGGGATGTGAGATTCCCCATGCCCCCTCTCCGGGCAGCCAGGAATCCATGTTCGCATTCCACCAGCGTCCTTCGGCTCCCCACACCCAGGCGCCAAAACCAGGAGATTTCTGCAAATATTAGCATTTCTGGCTGCCGCTGGTTTGCCTGTTTATTCTGAGCTACGCATGAAACCCCTCTGATGTTCCACATGCAGGGCTTGGACAAAACAGCTTTGTCCTCTCAGTGTTCCCTGCAATGGGTCCTCTTCAGCTCCCCAGCCAGGCCATTGCCTGGCCCTGGGTGAAGGATGCCCCATAACGCTCCTCTGCTGCACTTGGATGTTCATGGTGAGGCTGTCGAGCGTTCACAGACATGTCGAGCTGCCTCTGGAGGGCCTGAAGTATGTGGATTTTAGGTACTTTGAGGTTTCTGACATCAGCTCTGCACAGCAAGGATTTGGGGAAGGTCTTTGGGAGCTCATCCTACAAAAAGGGGCTGGAGAGGCTTGGCCACTCAAGGTGCTCGAGCCTTTTGTGGGTTATCAGCCATGTCAGAACACAGTAGCTGCGAAATCCAGCCCTGTGGCCCCATCTCATCCCCAGATGGCTTTCCCCTGGCTGGTCTGAGGCTGTTTGTTGTATTCATTACTTGCATTAAAGGTGGCCACAGAGCCCAGTTCCCTGCAGCACCCCCTGACGTCACATGAAAATCTTCAGCCCACTCAGTGGAGATGGAGAGAATTAATTTACTGTCATGGATCGTTCAAAAGCAAAGGGATGTTTCTGGAGAAGACCCCACAAGAACAATATCTCTCAGTGCAGCATTTCCTGCAAAACAGAGGTTATTGGGCATAAGTGTTCCCCCTTGCTATTTACTTTGGACTTTGCTATCCGAGAAGGATGTGGATGTGCTCCAAAATCTCACTCATTTTGGAGAAACTTAGAGTCAGCCTGAAGGCACCGTCCTGTGACTGTGACCCCCAGCAGGATTTAAAAGCAGCTCTTAGCACTTGGCTCTGCCTTTCCCCCATCCATTTTCTTACCACCACACAGTGAAAGCCAGAGCCCAGGCACTATCAAAGTGGTCGCCAGAAACGAAATGAAAGAAATTCAGTTGCCATTGACTGAGATAACCATCTCCTTTAAGGAGAACAATTGAAGTGCTTATATCTTTGTTAGAAAAATCTGGAAGATCCTCAAAAAGATTTTCCTTTGGAGCTGTCGCCATAACAACGGATGTTTGCAAAGGATGTGACGGGGAGAGAGACTTGCCCTCCGTAAGCACACGGTGCCATGCCTGGACATGCAGCTGGTGGCTGCAGGTGATGCCGAGGATGAGGGGCAGGCCAGCCGAGGAGGGGATGCACGGGTGTTATGGTTTGAGAAACCCATGACCATTTATTGCCATTTAGACAGTTATTCTATCACCTGATGACCCCTTTCCACCCGTGAAAGGTAATCAGGGAAAAGCAAGGAAACCTGGGGGGTTTATACAAGCAGATTTAATAGAATAAGACTAAATAATTAACATTAATAACACTAAAGAACCAATACTGATCCTGATACCAATATAAAATGTATAAGGATTACACTCAGTGAGTTCTGTCCACAGGAAGCCGTGCACTCCCAGCAGGGACAGCAAACGTGGGACACTGCAAGTGCTACGTCTTCAGGAGGAAGGGAAAGGCTCAGGGCTCCGGCACCAGGGCACGGAGTTTTCTGGACCACTGCTGGCAAGAAGAGAGAAACTCCTCAGCAAACTTACTTATTTATGTTGAATGTGACATTCATGGTATGAAATAATCCTGTTGGCAGCTTGGCTCAAGTGCCCAGGTCTCACTCCTCCTCATCCTTGCACCTGCTTAACTCAAAAACACCGAGACCTTGAACATAGCTGGCTATAAAGTAAATATTTTCACAAATTCAGACACTAGATTCCTCTATAAGTGCAGTTTTCCCAGGCATTAGAAGAGCAATTAGTCCTGTGTTGCTCAAACCAGGACAATGGGCGGACTGGGATGACTCCCATCCTCCAAACCAGGAGGGAGTCATCCTTTGGTCCCAAGCAAGGGAAAAGATGGGTGGTCAAAGCAGTGTGGTCCTGGGAATATTGCACACATCTTCCAGCCCATTCCCAGTGTCTGTACTGGTGACGCTGTGGTGCTGCTTGGTGGGACAGCAGCTCGCTGCCACCCAAGCCCTGCGCTGGAGCCAGCCCAAACAGGGGACAGCCATGGCTGGAGGCAGGCGGTCGCCTTCGGGAGGCTGCATGTTCTGCCTCCGGTTGTGACAGCACAGTAAACACCAAGAGTGATGATCTTACAATGGGGATGAGTCGATCTTTTCAGTGCCCTGCTCTTCTGCTCCCCATTGAAATTCACAGACTGATTTAGCTGTAACAGGAGCTTGGCAGGCTCCTTCCCCCTCCTTTTTCCAGGGGAAAAAGCTGGGGCACTGCCTTGCCCAGGACAGCTGTCAGAACAGGGAATAACCCACCCCAGAGATGTGGCACCAAGGCCCCTGCCACCTCTCCCCCTTCTCCGGCTACCAAGGCTGGCTGTGCTCCTCTGCTTTGCCCTGCAAGATGATGATGCCCAGTGCTGTGGTCCTCAAACCAGGGTGCCAAGGGAGGCTGCCCAGAGCAAATATCATCCTAAAAGAATGTGGTTTTCCCTGTGGGAAGCTGAGCACCACCAGCTGCAGGATTTGGAAGCCCTGAGCACTCACAGGGGTAACACTGTGCAAAGCCGCATTTCCCCTGGCACCTTAAATACCTTTAACACCTGGGGTGAAATAAGTCTCTTCTCCCGCCAGCAGGAAATGGCTTTTGAAGTGGATTTGCAGGCTCCAATCTCACCTCCCTCATGCGTCTGGTCCGAGCTCTTCAGTGGAGGCAGAGGGGAAACGCAGCTCATCGAATAATAAATTGCAGGCACGCGCTCCCCTGAGCAGTCATTTGGAAAGTGTCCCACACGCCTCGTGCCAAATTTGCCGGCCAGGGAAGCTCAGCAGTATTAGCATGTTCCAGTTAATTAGGGTTGTGAGCCGTCCTTTTCATCGCCTGGAAGAGCTGAAAGAAGGACAAACCCAGAGCTCTGCCTTTATAAGGCTTCGTGCTTTCCAGCGTGGCTTGTGCGTGCTCCGCTCGTACCCTGGGGATGCTGCTCCTTCTCCTGGGGGGCTCGGTGTCATACCTATCGCGCAGTGTCAGATGCAGGCTTCTGGGCCACGTTTCTGGGGAACACAGAGCCAAGTGGATCCCCAGTCAAATCCCCAGGTCGGTATCAGGAGTGGATCTGACTCGGTGTGCACTGACACTGCTGCTGGCCCGGTACCGCGGAGCTGAACCCGGTGGGGATAAATTGCTCCTTGCTGACAGGACTCAAAGGACTGGGAAAGATGGAAAGAGGTAGTGAAGAAGCAAACGCAATCCTGCTGCCCCCTTGGGGGTACTGGGCACTGGAGCTCAGCTCCTCATGACCTGGTGCCTTTTGGTAGCACCAAGCGTGTAGAAAAGATGCCCTGCCGTCAGCTTTTCCCAGGCACTTGTGTCACTTTCAGTCTTGACACTCAGGGAGGGTTTAGGTTGGGGCTGCCATCAGAGCATCCAGCTCTGCCCGCTCTCATTGCCACAACCCAGCTTTTATAGCCCTGGTCAGCATCATGAGAGTGCCAGACTGAGCACAGTCTTGTAACTTCATCGTGGGACTACGGAGCAGGAGTATCCAGAGCAGAACACACTGGCTAAATGAGATGGGCAGCTTAGCAAGAAAGCCCACGGGGCAGAAGTGCCACCCCTCAGTCCTAGCCGGGCTGCCAGAGCACCCGTTCCCCCGTACGCACACGTTGCCCACTGCTCCAGTCCTGCGTGTGCCAGAATGAAGCATTTTTATCACCTTTTTAAGAACAGGGAACTGCGACACATCAAGTGGTTTGCCCAAAGGCAGACAGGGAGTCTGTGACAGGCCAGGAAACATGCTCCTACCCAAAAACTCAGCCAGATTTCTCGTTTATCCAGGCAAAGGCTGGTGTACGATATATTGTATTTTTTCAATCCAGGCTCTGAAGAGCTTATCTGACTGCAATTATCCTCTTCTGCTGAAGCTGTTTTCTAGCTGGCTCGGTACACAAACAACAAGCAACAACCCTCTAATAAATTAGCAAAGCTTTGAGTGCGGTGACTTGCAGAAACAGCAGCCGAATGCGGGGGCCAGTTCTGGGCTCAGAGGCCATGGTGTCACACCGAGGAACCCTGCTGAGCTCCCCAGAGTCCTTCTGCCCTGATGTGAGGATGACCAAGGGGATTTTGTGCGTTGGAGGGAGATCCAGGGGTGGGAAAGGAGTGGAAGGGGTAAACCCTCCTCAGCGTTAATCAATGTAATCATACGAGCCCTATTCCTGTCTGCTCCTAGCTCTGCCAGGAGCTGAAGCGTGGTGATGTGTGTCCTCTTTGGTAGGACACAAAGTCCGTTAATCTCTTTCCATACAATTTCCTGTTCCCTGGCTCATTGATCCTCATCCTGAAGCTCAGCATCCCCATCTTCTGCCTGTCCTGAAGGAGAGCAGAGCCCTGGCAGTCCCAGGCTGACCCACACGGCTCATCTCTCCTCCTTCAGATCACTCAGGTGTTTCAGCAAAACCTTGCTCCTGATGCTATCTCTGCTCCTTCACTAATTCCAGAAATGTTCATATGGGGACAAAAAGCAGTTATGAAATGAGAACCTGCTTTTAAATTCAGAGAGGGTGTGCAGACAGCGTTCTATCTTCCCTCCCACCTCCGAGCAGCTTTGTGGCTAATTTAGTCCCCAAATGCATCACAGACTCCAAAATCCACTGCATCCGTGAACTCTGGGGCTCAAATGGAAAAGGGGCTTTTGTGTTACCACAACGTGCTGATGCTGCTGAGGCTGCTCAGCAAAGCACAGGCTTGGCACCGCGGGAAGGAGCAGTGGAAATATTTTAGTTACATGCAGGTGGAATTAAACAGATGTTTGAAAAATGAAAAGCTGCTCTTTTCAAAGTATGCCAGTGTTTCTGCTCCAGCTGAAGCAGGATGAACTGGAGCATCTGGAAGCCTTGGTAACAGATTTCTTAGTGATTTCTCCCAGGGAGCGATCAGATAATACCCATATCTTTTATGACAAAAGTTGAGTGACAGAGTATGGCTTACAGCTGCAAGGTGTTCAGATCGAGGACCTGCCTGCTCTCTGAGGCAGAGCAGATTATGGGCTGATGAAAAGGCAGCCCTCTCCTCTGCCCCATTTCTCAGCTTTCTTACATCATTTTTGCTCCCTGGAGCATAAAGTTCATTGTTGTATTCTCTGAAGAGCAGGCTGGCAGGCTCGCTTTTGCCTAATCAAAGCCCAACCACTGGGAAAGGCTTTTGGGCTGCAAAGATCCTTTGAAGGATCCCATCATGTTTGAAAGGACCCAGGACTCCTGGACACCTGTGTGGGCATTTGTGTGTACCCAGCAAACACCCCAGGGTTTGAGGCTACCATGGTGCATGCACTGGGTCCTGGCACCTCTGCTGGGGGCTGCGCAGCTTTCCACACCCCAGGGCAATGCTAGGCACCATTTTTGCATCTCCCCATCCTCGTACTTCGAGGTGTAGCTGCTTGCTGAAGCTAGGAAGACCCTCCAGTTGCTGTGTGGGGAGGTCCTTTTGCACCTCTGTGTTCAGGCTGCTCCTCTTGACCCACTGAGAGGGTGAGCAGACCCTGGCTGTCCCTTAGCTGTCCCTTGGAGCAGCCGAGGGCTGGGCAGCACCAGGCTTATGCTGCTAGCAGTAATGATGTTGTAGCCAGGTGAGATGAGGCAGGCTGGCAGGCAGCCCATGCCTGCGGTGCCATGAGAAGAGCCTGGCTCCTGGGGAGAAATATGGGGAGACCAGGGACCAAACCTTGGCTCGGTGGCTGCCGGTTGGGGTGACAGCTCAGGTGTGCTGAGAGCTCGACTTTTCCTCATTGCACTGCTCCATGTCGCAGGAGGATGGCTTGCAGGGGATGATTTGTGACCATGGGCATCACCATGGATCATGGGCAGCTCTCCCTTCCCTGGGTCTGTCTGTTTGGGGCTCTTCAGCTCAGTTGTCTGGTCAAAGAGGTGAGCTGATGTTTGGCAGCATTGCAGATTTGGTGCTAACCTCTCTGCTGGGCCCCTGAGACCGTGGGAGAGGACTGTCTTGGGGACTTGCACTGACTAATCCATGATTTAAGAGTTTGGATTTGCTGTCATCCAGCAAACACCACGTGCCAAAAATGACTGGAATTCACCCCATAGTTCTGATGAAGGTTCACAGCTTCAGGCTGCAGCAAGCTTCCCTCCTGTCAATCATTGCCTTTTCCCCAGGCTTCTCATTCCACCCAGGGGAGCTGTAGCAAAGGACTCTGGGGAATGTGCAAGAAAAATCTTACACCAGAGGAGAAAGGAGGGAAAAAATATCCCTCCCAAGCAGAAATCAACCATCCAATGCTGAGGACCCTGGAGAGGAGGAGTATCCATCCACCAGGAACATGGGGAATAGCATGCACCACTCATTTCCCACTAGCCGCTCTTTGCCTCTCCCTGCGGACCACTGGGAGACAGCAACAGCTCCTTCCAAGCAGGTTTGTCTTGTCCTGCCTCCCCTCTGCTCTCAGCTTTCCAGAACAGCTAAATCAACAGCCTCCAGCAAAACGAAGGGGAAGAAGACCCAAAACTCCCCCAAAAATCCAGCTGGCGCAGCTGGATTGTCAGTGCCTGGCTGTCAGCACCGGTGTGTGGTGAACCCTTTCCTTCCTGACACAGGGAGATGAGGAGAGGAGGAGGAAGGATGGGACTCATGATGACCCTTGTCTGAGTCTTGCATTCAAGCGCCACTTTCTGCATGACTTACTTCAGGAATGTTCTCACTTTCTGTTTTCTGCCGATCCACTGGAGCATTTTTTTTTTCCTGGTGTATCATGACTTTTGCAGCACAGAAAGTTGTTTGAAAGCCCTCCCTGTTTCCGTTCTCACAAAGAAAAGGAAACCAAAGCCCACTGTGGGGGTGAAAAGCAAGACTCCTCTGATAAACTTCTAGTTGTAGATGCTCGAAGCCGAGGAGAAGTGTCTTCCTCCCTAACCTCTGGGAGCATCTCCTGGCCCAGGTGAGCTGCAAACTCATATTTTGCTTGTGGTGGAAATTCTATGCCAGGAACACACCTGACTTCTCTTCCAAGGCAAAACCTTTGGCCAGGTAGGGAGCTGTGCTTCTCCTGCTTCCCTGTGCTGCCCTCAGGGTGCTTTCCTGGGTTCAACTGAGCTTGGATTTTGTGGATTTGGACAAGAGAATGTTGCATTTGTGCCTCCCCTCCCTCTTGCTCCAGGTGTATGGGCAGTGCTGAGCACACTAAAATAGAAACTCACGTGAGTTCCTAGCTCCACACAGAATCTGGCTCTGGAACAGACTGAGCCACTGCCAAGTGGATAAATCTTCTCACCATGACTTTTATTTGCATCCTGAGAGTACCCGGAGCCCTGTCCTGTGGCAGCAGCCTGCTCTGTGCAAGCACGGAGGCAGAGGAGGACAGGGTGAGGTCTGTGAAGGCTCTGCTGAGTTGCAGAACCTGCAGACCTCTTGCTGCAGGGTGAATCCACCCCTGGACAAGACCGTGCCAGTCCCAAACGAGTTTAAAGTCTGAGCTGATGGGAGAACTGCGGAGTGAGGGTCGATGGATACTTGCCCAGGTCGGTGGCACGGACAGGAGCCTGCAGACCTCCAGCTCCCATCACTTCTCCCTGGAGAGGGAACTGGATGTGATGGAAAAGCTTCTCTCTTCTCGATGCAAGAAGCCCCTCAGTGGCTGAACACTGTATAAACAGCAGCAGCAGGCTCCCTCCCCTTTTCCATTTCTGTTTGTTAAACACACGCTCCCTGCCTTTCTCTCATTCAGGAGCTAACACAGCATCCAGCTTTGTGAGACGGGGGCTGTCAGTCACCCTGCGAGAGGCTGCTCTCCGGATGCTCAGGGTGGGGTATTGAAGCTGCCCCCGGCGATGAAGCACCCTCCGGCAGCCCAGATCCTCGTCTGACTTCCTCGCTTTTCTGAGGACAGTTGGAGAAAAGTGCTTTTCACCCCTTTGCCACAGGTTGACTCCCAGAGAGTGGAGAGGACCAAGTGCTCCATCCTGGCCAGCAATGAGACGATAACTCGAGGAGAGCAGCTCGGTTCTCGCAGGAGGAGGACGCTCTGGCCTTTGCAGGTGGGTAGGGGAGGGCTCATCCAAGTGTCAGGGCTGAGGTGGGAACAGATCTTGGCCATGCCACATGGTTCAAGCAAAAAAGGTTCCAAGCATCTTTTGGGAAACTGAATTTGGGGACCAACAGCCCTGAGAGCTGGAATAGGGAGAAAGTGAACAAGAAATACCAGCAGGAGAGTTTTGAATGGTTCCGAGCAGAAGCAGGGAGTCTGGGAAGCAGGATGCTGAGCCAGAGCAGTCAGGAGAGCAGGTTGTTCCAGGGAGGTGCAGGAACTGGGCACGTAGAGCTAGAGAGCAGCATGTTGCAGGTGTGGGGCTGAGGTGTGCGGCTGTCTGAGGAATCCTGATCTCTCCCGCAATCTGCCTCCTCCTGGCTTGGTCCAAACCTCCCGTCGGCTCCTCCGTGCTGGGACTCTGCACACTTGCTGGCACTCGGCTCGCTGCCAGAGATCAGTGCCCTCAAAGAGAGAGATGCAAAGGGAGATAGGGGACTGTCTGCAGGCAGAAAATTGGTGCTTGCTTTCCTTCTGCACTCGTTGCATGTTAATTGTTGAACAGAGAGAGCCACTTATAATCCTGTTGCAGCCTGCGTTTCACCTACAGAGTTTCTGGTCTGTCCCAAAGCAGGATACTGGATTTGCTCCCTGATTGTCCTGTTAGTGGGGTTGTTATTTCCCTCCCCTCCCTGGTCTCATCTACCCCAGACTCCCTAAATTTCAGGAGGCAACAGGCTCCCCAGCTTAACCAGGGTCCTTCTACCGGCCTGTCTTCTGCAGCCCTGACAATTGGTGTGTCTCCATCGCAGCATCACCCACTGAGCCGTGTCTCCCAGCCAGAATTGCCCTCCCATGGTGTGTCCTGCAGGGCCCTGCACTCTTTCCCCCTGCTTTCTGCAGGGAAAATTTCCAGGAGAAAGTGTGCATCCCTGCCAAATAGATCTCTTCTCATCACTTCCTTTTTCATCCTGCTCTGACCTGAGTGACTCAGGTGTCCCCTTTGCCCCATGCCCTTCAAGTCCTTTGCAGCTCCAGCCTAGGCAGGGCTGTGCAGATGTTAAGAGAGAGGAACTGCAAGAAATCACTGGGATACCATCTCCTCCTCCTTGTACTTTGTCTACCAGTTCTACCCTGGGGTCCCTCAGGAGCAGCTCTGGGGCCCTGGAGCTTTGCAAATGCAGAGATGGCAGCGCGTGTCTGATGCCATTAGGTTTCTGCACCAATGGGATTGATCATTTACCAAGCTGCAGGAGATCACGGGCAGCTCAGAGTCTTCCCTTATGCCATATTGTCATAGTGGGGCAATTACTCCTTCACTGGAGATGGAAGGACCTGTGGTAATTTCTGTCTGCTCTTTGGCTTCAGAAATCATCTCAGAGCTGCTATTTGTCCTGAAACCAGCCCATTGCACAGAAAAGAAAAAACCCTCTCCCCTCCATTGCTCATATTTTGCATTTTCATGCAATTCCTGAAATCTACTTTCAAGTTCTAACCTGAGAGAAGCAGAGTCCTCTCTGGTGGTGAACGTAAGAGGCTGGAGTTAGCAAACTTGGGCTCTGCCCCTGGCCCTGCTGTGGATGTGCTGTGTGGCCTCTGGCAAGCTGATTAACCTCTATATCTCAGTTTATTGTGTTCTCCTCCATTAAGTGCTGTGCCGTGGGGTGCAGTGCTGAACACTGCTACTTCTCGAGTGCTGCAGGGGAACATGAAGGTGACAGAAGGTGGCTTGCCCCAGGGTGACAACCCGGTTCTGGTGATAAGGGAAGGTCTCAGACCTCCTTGCCACAGACACCTGACTCCTGCCACATATGGGGTTGGGGATGAGGCAAGTCAGTGCTCCAGACTGGGCTGCTGGAGATGAAAAGGTTTCATGGAATTGAACTGCTTTGGAGGAAGGACACAGCATGGAATAAATCAGTGAGACAAGCCATGAAAGTATCCATCAGCCTCAGCCCTCACACCCCAGCGTTGCAGTACAAAGAGATTGTGGCTGTCATTAGCCAGGGAGCAGAGGCTGGCCCAAGTCCCTCCACTCCCTCCTTTTGAATCAGTGACAACTGTGATAGAATTGTAATTCCCAGCCGTGCTCTGAACAATCTTTGTCCTTACCTCCCTCTTTTCCGCACCCCTTGTCCCCACACTGTGTATCTGCCGGTTGCAGCCACCCCAGTCTTGCTGCTTGGGACAAAAAGAGGAATTTTAATTAACATGCTCTGTTTTCTCCAGCCCTCTGCCTACCCTCTAGCCATGCTTTCTGAACCCTGCCAGGCTCTGCAGATGGCTCTTCCAGGTCTGGATGTGCTCTGACAGATCTGGACCAGGCTGGCTGGGCTGCAGCGGGGACATGCAGGGAGCTGGGGTGTCCCCAACATGAGAGGTGCATGTGAGTTCCAGGGCACCTCATCCAGACCCTTGCTGGGAGCCCTGCCTCGGGCTGAACCTCAGCTGGAGGAGAGCGTGAGGGCAGGATCCAGGCAATGCTCTGTTTCTGTATCCCTTCATGTCAGCCCAGCACAGAGGAAAGGGCATAGGTATTTCTGATAGGAAATTCATAGGAAATAGGGTATTTCTGCCTCCTCCTGGTCTGCCCTGCTGTTTTGTTCTCCCCAGAGCAGTTCAGCTCCAAGGTTTTTTCCATCTAGCCTGGCAGGCCCGCTGGGCACGGAAGCGTGTGCCTGGCAGCAGCCTACACATATGCCAGCACTTCCATTACTTGCTGGAACGGACCTCGGTCCACTCCTAGCAGCATCCTTGCAATCTCCAGGCAGCCCCTGGCGTGGGAACATTTATTATGACCATTTTGTCTCTTAATTAAAATGCCTTAATTGATTTTTAATGGTTCCCCTTTGGAAAAAAACAAAGCAAACCAAATCAAATAATAACTCCATTAAGGCCATTTTGTTAGGAAGTGAAACAGCTCCAATAACCATGATGTTCCTGGCTCCTCTCAGATGGTGGGGAGCTGCCAGTCTCCAGTGAAAGGAAATAGCCTGAGATGTGAACAGGGGAACTAGCAGCCAGTTGGTGGGTAAGATGGGGAAAAAGAGAAGGGAGTGTCCACTGGTGTCAGGCCAGGACTTGGGTACTGAAGATAAATGGGACAGGCAAGCCACAGAAAAAGGGATAATAAGTGATAGTGATAAAGAAATGCTTAACAATCGGAAAGGTATAAAAGCCGAGGCAGAGAGCAAGAAGGGGAAGCACGGCCACTGACAGTGTGCCCAGCTCTTGTGCTGTTCCTTGCACTGACCTTGCTCCTCTGGCAGGGAGGTTTTGGGGCCAGCTGGGTGTCTGAGTGCTGCTGCTGCCTGTGGGTTGGGTCTGGCCAAGAGGCTGAGGCTGTGCCATTCTGGGGCTCCTTTCCCCACTGCATCAGATGTGCGGTGCGGCTCTAAGCTCTCTCCTGCCTTTAGAAGCTGAGACCTCCCTTTTAGCTTTAGGGTTACCTTTCCAGTGCTGGGGGCAGCTATCATGGAAGTCTGAGATCACCCTTAAGCAAACCCTCACCCCAGCAAATCCACCCCTTTTCCCCTCCCTTTTTACCCTCTCAGCAGGAGCCATATGGTCTCTGCTATCATGGTATCTGAGCCCATCAACTTCATTTATAGGAATCATTGGCATAAATTGGCCTAAATTAGACAACTTACACAAGCCAATGGGCATGGAGAAGGCCGGAGAAAGCAAGTGTGCAGGCAGGGATGGTCTATGGCAGGCAGCTCCATTGCTGGATCTCCGCAGGGGCCTGGGTTTGCAGCTCCCAAGGGGGAATCACAGCCTTTGCTCTGAGGAGCGATGAAAGAACAATCAGCCATTTATTATTTATTGCAATGCAATTGCTGTCACCTTTTCCATCTTGCCACCATTATTTTATGCTATTTGTTTAAGGAACTAGTGGAAATTAAAGTGCTCTGCTCAGAAAGCACTCTCCCTTCCCAAAGACAGACTGTCTTTAAATATTTGGCTTGCAGGGCATGGATCTGCGGAAGCCCATAGGCACCCAGTCAGCAGTGCTTCCATCTCACCTGGTACAAACACAGAGCTTTGTACTCAGAGCTTTGTACTCAACCTTCCTCAAGCAGGTTGAGAAGGTCCCCAGCTGCCTTTAATTCCCAGCTTTGTTTAAGCCCTGTATCTCCCTCCCTCAGTGGTAGGGCGTTCTCTCCTCTCTCTGCAGGTCAGAGAAAACTTGATGCTCTGCAGACCATCTTGTTCGACTTTTGCTTACTTCAAGTGTGTGGTGGGAATGGGGGCTCCATACACAGTGCCGGGGAGAGGGTGTATGTGGGGGACCATGTCCACCCCTCTCTGCATTCCCCAGCAGCAACGCTGAGACCGGAGGCTGAGGAAGAGCCAGAAACAGAGCTGGCTTTTCTCCCACTGTTTGGACTGAATGGAAACCCTGCCGTGACAACACTCTGCTGTAACAATGGCACCAAACGCCAGCTGCGGGTTCCAGGCTGAGTCAGTTCTGGCTCCTCAGTCGGGCTCCCCACTCCCAAAGCCGTATTCATGCAGATGTTTGAGCATCCCGGGGCAGGAGGTGTCACTGACGCTGGGGCCTTGGCTCTCGGGCCTCTCTGTGCCTGGACACTCAGCAGCAGCTCTGCAGGAGGCTTGTTCACAGCTTCAGCGTCTGTCCCCTGCACATGCACAGCCCTGCAGGAGCTCCCTCTGGATGGCTGGGTGTCACTGACACCAAGGGGACAGACAGCTTCTTTTAGGGATCCTTGATAGAATGATGATGGCACTAAATTGTAGTTACAATTAAAGCTGTATTTCCTTAACAGGATATTATAAGTAGTATAGCAGAGAATTTATCATTAGGATGGCACTGGATTTATACAAGCAGAATCAATGTAATACAATCTGTAAGTAGCATAATACAGAATTTATAACACAATTTAACTTATTATTTATAATCACCTAGACTCTAACTTAACTGGCAATTTCTAGTCATGTAGATAGTACAGAATCTATAATACAACTTAACTTAAAATTTCTAATCATCTGGACCCTCTGAGGATTGGGTCAAACCATAGAATCATAGAATGGTTTGGGTTGAAAGGGACCTTAAAGATCACCTAGTTCCAACCCCCCTGCCCTAGGCAGGGACACCTCCCTCCAGACCAGGTTCCTTAAAGCCCCATCCAGCCTGGCCTTGAGCACCTCCAGGGATGGGGCAGCCACAGCTTCTCTGGGCAACCTGGGCCAGTGTCTCACTGCCCTCACAGGAAAGAATTTCTTCCTTATGTCTAATCTAAATCTACCCTCTTCCAGTTTAAAACCATTACCCCTCATCCTATCACTATGCTTTTAATACAAGGTTCGCTGTATCAATATAACAATCACAATTGAGACTCAAAAATCATAGAAAAGAAGACGAGTGGGGGCATCCCTGGCTATGGAAGGTTACGGGTCTCACTGGCCAGCAGTTTCCACTTAGGACTTGTAACTCTTTGTTTTAATGGAGAGTGTTCTGTGTGCTGTTATCCTTCCCTGTTCTGTGATGGGGTCATCCACAACACCTGGCTGTCTGGGGACCTTCAAGGCTGGCAAGGAGGGGAGTAGAGTAATCAGCCTGGCGCCCAGGAACCTTGAGGCTGGCAGGAAGAGGAAGAAGAAAACTGTTTGGTTCGTCTACTTGGTTCACAGGACCTTCAGGGCTTGATAATGAGGGAAAGGGAACGAACATGTGACCCACTTGGTCACAGGGTATGGCTGCTTGCCTCATAAAATGGTAATAGTTGTACTAAACACATTACAAGCGGTCGGGAACAGGGGGTACTGCTCTTAGGTGGTAGCACCACTAGCAGGAGCAGTGGCAGA
The DNA here is from genome assembly GCA_025769975.1 of Gallinago jamesoni. NCBI lineage: Eukaryota > Metazoa > Chordata > Aves > Charadriiformes > Scolopacidae > Gallinago > Gallinago jamesoni. The sequence continues at coordinate 45,595,900 of JAOQGH010000051.1, forward strand.
GACTCATGCAGAGACAGGGTGACAGATATTTTCCCCTGGAGAGGTGAGACATAAGAAACTGGGAAAAAAAACCCCAAACTGGGTGCACAATCTGGAAATAAATTGTTATGGGGAGGTGGGGAAAAGCACCTTGAATGTGAGAGTGTCCTGTTGTTTTCCTCTGTTCCTAGATCTTAAGTAAGGAGTTAGGACTCAGGGCACTTTTGTAGGCAAGTAAATCTCATCAAAGATGATTGACACCATCATCAATTCCATCTGTCAGCCCCAAGAGGTCCCAAATTTTTGGCTCATTTGAAGTAGCTTCCATGTTTGGCAAAGCCTAGCCTGAAGAAGCAGGAGGGTCAGTGTGTGAAAGAGGCTCTGTGGCCAGTGGGTCTTTTCAGGACCTTCCAGTCCAGCCCTGGCTGGTAGAGGGGTTTTTCCATGTTCCAGTCAAATAAAGAGAATCTCAGAAATTTGTGTGAAAAGTTGTATTTTCCCCTGACCTTTCCTTGGGGATTTGGGGTTCAACTGATCCTAGACTCCAAGAGGAGGTGTAAGAGAGTGAAAGACCATTTGGTGTGAGAAAGGATGGGGCGTAAGGGAGTCTTAGTTCTTGTAGATGCTCTGCTGTCTCCTGGCCTCTCACTTCTGCTGTGTCTGTGTTCCAGACCTCCTCCTCCTGACGGAAAGTCTCAGGCCAGGCATGGGACCCTTGGAAGGAGCCAACAGCACTCTCACTGTGGAGAAGACAGTATTAGATGAGAAGCTGCCTCAAGGCTGGCACGCCAAGGACTTTGTCACTCCTAGCCAGGATCTCTCTGGGTCCCGCAATGTTATGATGGACAGCACCAAGATCCTGGAGGTCCAAGTTGTCCTGATTGCTGCCTACTCCCTCATCATTCTGCTAGGGTTCATCGGCAACTCCTTGGTCATCTACATCATAGTGAAGTACAAGACCATGAGGACCGTCACCAACTTCTTCATAGCTAACCTGGCCCTGGCAGATCTGATGGTGGACACGCTCTGTCTGCCTTTCACCCTAGTGTACACGCTGCTGGATGAGTGGAAGTTCGGAGCTGTTCTTTGTCATCTGGTCCCTTATGCTCAAGCTCTGAGTGTCCATGTGTCCACTCTCACCTTAACTGTGATTGCCCTGGATAGGTACCGGTGTATTGTTTTCCACTTGGACAGCAGGATTTCCAAGAGGCTCAGCTTCACCATCATTGCTGTCATGTGGCTAGCAGCAGCTGTCCTAGCAGGTCCTCTGGCCATCTTCAGAGAGTACCGGTATGAGGAAATCCCATCCATCAACCTCAAAATGGCTGTCTGCTCAGAAAAATGGCCTTCTGGAAATAACAGAGATGCCACTATCTACAGCCTGTCCATGCTCCTCCTGCAGTATGTTTTTCCTCTTGCAATTATTTGTTACGCCTACACCAGGATCTGGTTCAAGCTCAAAAACCATGTCAGTCCCACTTCTAGGAATGAAAACCAGTGCCGGAGGAGGAAGACAACCAAAATGCTAGTGATCGTAGTTGTGGTATTCGCAGTCTGTTGGCTCCCCTTCCACATATTCCAGCTTGCCATTGATCTGGATCTGGTTCTTATCTTTCATGAGTACAAACTCCTGTACACTGTCTTCCACGTCGGAGCCATGTGCTCTACGTTTGTCAACCCCCTGCTCTATGGATGGATGAACAAGAACTACCGGAACGGCTTCCTTATGTTCTTCCGTTGCCAGAACAAGCCAGAAAGCATCCACACTGAAGGCTCAGTTAGAGGGAGGTCGTACATCTTCAGGGCCAACACTCTAAATGGGAGCATCAAGCAGACTCCTGGCAATGGACCACTGCCCACAGAGGTTTAGGGATGAGACATCCACCTCCTGGACTGAGACTGGCTAAGCCCAGAGACATTCTTGGGTAAATGCCTTTTTTTGGTGGGACATTGTGTTGCCAAAACATTATAGCTACCGCAGCCACGTAGAAATACTGCCCTGTATCTCTCAAAACAATAAATATGATGTATTTCTGTCTGACCAAATAAAGAATTTTTCCTTTCTCTGCGTTCAAGTTATGCATGCAGAAGCGTGAAAAATCACATACAGAGAAGGCTTTCATTTAGCCAGTAAAATACACCCTTTTTGCTATTTCCACTTGCCAAGGTGGGTTATTCAACCTTTTACCCCCTGACATATTACACATTACAAATGTGGAGTGTTATTATGTATGCTTGTTCATCTGTACGTCTCCTACCCAAAAGCCTTAATGATCCATTTTTAGCTAATGCCTCCAAGGGGAGGGACACCTGCTGTCTTCTGCAAACATGGGCTAGTTAGTGCCATCACCTGCAGGCCTGGGAAGGGAGCAGGCTGGTGTAGGTTGAAGCTGGGCAATCCACAATCTCTTGCAAAGTGTTTGCATGAATCTGCATTTGCAGCCCATGGGATGAGCTCTCACCCTCAGAAAGCCCAAGGCTTGGGGGAACACCTCATGAGCCAGAGAGCCTTGTGAGCCATGCCCTGGATTTAACAAGGAGGAGAGCGGGCAAAGAAGCAGATAGGAAGGGAAAAAGCTGGGATAGCTGATCAAGAGGACTGAAATCGGGGGGCTGGCAAAGGTGATTTCCTCCAAACCCTAAGATGTGGCTCCTACCATGCATTAACTTGATGGGTGTGAGCATGACCAGAGAGGCAAAACTGCAAACACCACCATTCTCCAAGGCACTCAGAGGGTTTTAAGGCCTTATCCTTTCTGGGGTTGGAGGTAGAACGGGTCTGTACATGGGTGCTTCAGTTCAGAAGACTGATGTAACCTGCTTGCATGGTTACCACAGATGTGGTGTCCTCTGGCAGAAGAAGACATGGAGACAAAGGAAGATGTATTCTTTCAAACCACACTACATGTTCTCCTCCCTAAGGCTCTGTCAGCTGGGGAGCGTATTTTTAGCTCTGCCATCAAAGGAGGCTTGATTGCTACTGTGATCTCAGCAGCTCGTCATTGGTGGTGTCTCTAAAAGTCAGTGTTCATCAGATTGGAAAGTAACTCCCAGATGCAGGGAAGAGACTCAACAGACCTCCTCATTAAAAATAAAAAGAAAAGAAAAACTTTAATTTGTAAGTCTTCACTGGAGCAAGGACAAGAGGTAAGAGGACTTGAAGTACTGGATCAGGCTGCTGGGCTGTCACATCTGGAGTCCTCAAGAGATGAATTGTCAAAGGGGTTATTTGAAAACCCGTCTCTCCTGCCTCTTCCCCAGCTTGACCTGCCTCTGGCCCTTGTTCTCCAGTTCAGCTTCCAACTGCCACACCAGATTTTAATCTCTCTATTTATTTCTTTCCTGATGCCCTCCTTCATTTTCCTAAATGGATACAAGAAAGTGGTCTCTGGTTCTTTCCCAAAAGACATCACTGCCAGGCAGGGGCCACAGACCACATTCCACACTTGAGGGCACGGACATGCTGATGCCTAATAACCTTGCCAGCACCTGATTCTGCAGGTCACAGCTTGTTTTTCTTTTCAGGGAGCTTCACGATCTATGAAAAACCTCTCAGGAAGTCATTGATTTTCTAGTAAAAGGGTCATCTCCTTCCTGACAGTCCAAGACATGATGGGAGAACCAGGACATGATGGGACAACAAAGACACAAGTAAATCTTCCCCATGTGAAGTGCTATGGCATGATGGTGAGAGTTTGCTGTTTCATCCTGATGTATTCTCCTCCACAGCACACATAAATTCTGTCCCTACCTAGTGAACCAGTCATTTCTACAATCCATCCTCCAAAGGAACTCTCCCCATGTTTCCACCAAAATCCAAGATACAAGGAAATGTTTATGTTTCAAAAGCAGTTTAAATGAGTGGAAAGAATTCAACTATTACTAATAAACACTTCAGAAAGTGATTTAACACTCAATAATATATGTCAGAGTAAAATAACACATTCAGCAATGCAAGCTTGGAAGCCAATCACGCTGCCAGCTGAGATGGATGAGGAGCTAAATTGCTCTTCTAGAGCCCTTGCCAAAGGTTTTATCCTGTGACACCACACACAGTATCTGACTGCAGAGCAAGGCAGATAATGACATTATGAATGGCTGTTTAATTTTGAGCCCAGACTTTTAAACTAAATATGGATAAATAAATAAATAGACCCCAGATCTTCACAAATGAATACTGGCAATGGCATTTATAGGCCACAGGGATTTTTATGCTAGAGCAAATTGAGAAGAAAAAGCTATTTACTTGAAGTGTAACAGCAAAGTTCTGTTTGCTTTATTTAGTACACTTGTGCAGCTTTTCTGCATGCTTGCTGCTTTTTCCTTGTTGCTGGAAAAAGTTACAACCTTCCACACCTACTGCAAGCAGGAAAATCTGCTCTCTATTGTGTATACATGTCCCTTTGGAAAACTATGACGCCTCTATTGATGGAAAGTGGCTCTGGTGTTCACTGCCAAACAGAACAAGAAAAGGTGGACAGCAAGGATGCAAGCTTCTTACCAAAGGTTGATTTGGGCAAATAAATAGTATGTTATAGACTGCCATGACTGCACAGAAGACAGGAATGAATTTGTTTCCATAAAACAGAAATCTGTTGGAGATGACCATTCCCCAAATATTAATACTCTGCTAAAGATGGCCTTATGATTAGTTGCATGAAACCAAAGACCAGAAGGATTTTAAGCTTGTGAACTATTTTAGAGCTCAAAACAGGATACAGGCCTTCTCTGTTGGGGTCAAGCGTAGATCCTCTAGCAATTTAAGATATTCTTGGAGCCAAAGGCATCTTCCCACTGCCTGCTCCTTGCCAAAGGTGCATCAGCAAAGGCCCACCAAGCCAGGCTCCTCTCTGCAGAGCTGGCCCTGGTGTTACTGACATGGGAGAGAATGACTCATGTCAATGGTGTAACAGCTGATAAGGATAAGGGATTTCATTACAGAGACAGAAACATGTTGACAAAAATGAAAATGAACAAGTGTTTCATCAAAGCTTGTCTGGAAGACATTGTTTCTGATGACCAAGCAAATTTCCTCTAGGGCTTTTCCTGATTCTTGCTGACATCCTTCTCAACATGCTGCTTCACTGAACTGACCTGAGGATATTTCACAGCTTTTAGGCAAGAGGTTCTGAATTCCCTGAGAAACACCATATTTCTCATGTCAGGACACTCTGGTCACATCATATAAATATTGTATTATTAAAAGTATCACTGCACAGTTCTTAATTGCCAAGTGTCCCATAGCAGATGATTAACTTTGAACAGACACCACAGGTGGCGATGCCTCTAACTATCCCATGTAACCATTGCTCACACGCCAGACAAATACAAGAACAGCTGAGACACAGCAACATCATCATTTAAAAACAGCAGCATCAATAACTGTTGTTCAGGATTACACTAAGACCTCTTAAGAGTCCCAGAGTCTCTTAGCAAACTTCCAAGCTTGACAAAGTACATTGAAATTTGCAGAGCAAAGGCTGCGCTTTGGACACAGGAGGCTCTTCGAGCACTTGAAGTTTTCCCTCTAAGACACTTAGTTCACTCTGAAAAATCCTTTTCCATTTGATTTCGAAAGCATATATGTCTGTAACAAGTTAATGCGCATAAAGAGAGCCAAGGTTTGGGCTTTTTACTTTTCCTTGTCTTAAGGCAACATATACAGATGGTACTTAGATCAATGCAGGGTGAGCCGGGTCCTTCGGTCATGCCCCTGTTAGAATCAAAGATGTGACACACTCCTGTGCACGCCTGTGCTTCATCCTGCTCCTCTAAAGGCCAGATCCATCCCCTCGTGGCTCTCTGCCCTGCAGTAACGTGTTCCCTCTCTCGTTACCCACGGCAGCCCAAGCGAACAATGTCAAATGGCACATGTTTTATTCAATATGCTCACAAATGTATCGGCAGAAACACTGCTCTGAGCTTTTCACAGAGGCTCTGTAGGGAAATACATACTAGACCAGGAGGGAAGCAGTTCCTCTAACATATGCTAATACGAGAGGGGCTGGAGAGTTATTCTGCTGAAGGAGGTCACAGACAGCTCAGCATTTCCCTTGATATCAGGTGTTAATCTTATTGTTGTTACAGCTAACACAGTCTGAAACCAAATTAGCCTTTGTTTGGGCAGGAGCTGTGGAGTTGGTGCTTTCTTTGGATGTTTTTGTCTTTCGGCTCTGTTTTTGTGTGATTTCACCAGGGTCTTCGAATGTGCTTGGTTTTAAATAAGGCCTCAGGATCAGCTGACCTGGTGAAAATAAGGAGTTACTGCAATAATCCAGAGAAAAAGAAAGGATTCTGGGTTCATATCAGTGAGCAGAATTTGGTCTCTTGCATTTGAAAACAACTGAGCTTTGTCTTCCTTTCAGTTTTCCCTTATCTAGCTTGAGATTCTTCAAGTGCCAAAAATAATATTGCATATTGCTGCCAGAACATTTATCTTCTCTTTGAGCTCATTTCAGAGAAGGGATTTGTTCAGGAGGGCCTGAGAGGGGAAGAAGGCTACATTTTTAAAGCTCATCGTTATCTCTAGTCTCAGTGTTTTCTAAGTTAAAAGACTAATCAGAAAAAGACAAAGTCACTCACACACGCCGAGGGAGGTACCAATTTATCTTCAGACAACACAACCTCTATTTAATTTTCTATCCAGACACCCCAGCACCCTTTGCCAAAGTGTTGCATGTATATGGGGCTGAATGAGGTTGTGGGAGGAAAGCATTTTTCTGCTGCTAATAGCAATACCTTAGTGTCACTCATGATTTATAGCCAGCAAAGAATGCTTTTTCTGGTCTGTGTTCTGCTCAGTGTAATGAGTACAGAAGGAATAGTGCGGACGCCTCATGGAGCTCACAGGAGGAGATCTTCATTAGTTCAGTCCTCTCCAGTGTGGTAGCAAAGACTGTGAACATTAAAGAAGAAACCCTTTTGTTTATAACCAGCTTATTGAAGTGCATGAGCATGGAGTTGTGACCGTGTCACTCTGCTAATGTGTCACAAACCTTCAGACACTGTTTGTCTTCAGGATGTGCAGACACCTCAGCCGCAAAGGTGCTTCTCCTTGCTGCTGTGTGGAAGGAAGAAGGAAAACAGATTATAGGACAAGACTTGAAGATGTTCAGGAGAGAATGATGAAAGTAGGAGGTTAATATGGTTCTTTATGGAATGTGGGGTAGATTGTTGGCTTTATTTGGACCAAGATGAGTAATGTCAAAAGGGGAATGAACTCTGCCATCATGCGGGAAGAACAGAGCCTCCATCAAAGTAGAGACAAGTAAGACATAACAGCGAATCTGGATCCATCATGTCCACTATTCTGTCTTAGATCAAAGCAATAAAGATGCTGTTTAGCGAAATCATGCTGACTTGGCCACTTTAATGGTCCATTCCCCTTTATGCCCCTTGCAGCAGCCACAACTGTTGTGTCAGAGATGTTAGAGGGGACATCCCTGTCTAGACCATTCAGTATCCATTTCGACTTTTTGTTTGTGATTTGGTCTAATCCCTCCCTGACTGACAATTCTGTGGGCTTCCACAGCCTCCTGTGGCAGCCAAAAGTTCACTTCCTGTGGTGTAAAAAGGTACTTTCTTTTGTCTGTTAAAACAAATCCCCTACCAGTTTCAGCAAATGCCCTCTGATTCCAGTACTGTGGGACTTGTTGAATACCAGCTGAACCAGTGCTTATCCAGTGCCGCCTTCATTTTGTAAATCTTGATGCTGTCTTCCTTCTCCAGCTTTCTCCTCTCCTAGCTCAAGTCACATCTAAGGTAGCTTCTTCATCCCTGATCATCTTCTTTCTCTTCTGTGGACCTCCTCTAGTTCCACAAATATCACAATGAGCTGAATTTTACCCATAATTCCTGTGAAGGAGAAGGATCTATCAGCTTTGTTCCAACCTTACTTGAGATCACCCATATAAGTGCTCTTATGTATGTGTGGGGAAAGGACACCTCTTCACAAAATGTCAGGCTGCCTCTCCCTGGCTGCAGCATCCCTGTATTCTCAATGAAATCTCATTACACTGGTCACTGAGTCAGTTCAGTGAATCATGACATGCATCCCCAGTTTTGTTTTTGAAGATGAAAGACACAAGGGCAGTCAAATCCCTACCTCACCTTGAACTCTGTCTCTAATAGATTTATCCAGAGGCAAGACTGGAGTTCAAATGATCCTGATCCCACACCGGTGTCCTAAATCACAGCTTCATCTGTTCATTCTACAAAACAGAAAAACGAGGAATTGTGCATTTCTAGGAAAAGAGTGACGAGTTTTTGTTACTTGGCAACTGTCGCTCCCACATATTTTGGAAGAATTTGAGAACATCCTGCACCTCAGAGAAATCAACTGGCTTAGGTGAGGAGGAAGGGAACTGGCAGCAGATCCCCAAAACTTTGAGCTGGAAAGATCTCTTGAGGCTCGTGGAAGCAAAAAGTGCTTTATGTCTGCATGCTCCTCAGCTTGTCTCCTCAACGTGACTGTCTGCATCAGTTTCTGGGCTCTTCATGGTGAAATAATCCGTTGTTCTGCCATTTCTGTCTCACAGAGGCATTTCACAGCCATCTGAATGTGCTCTAATCCACCTGCCAGCTGCAATCAGCACACAGCACGGCTGCACTCCTGTCAGCCAAGATTTGAGCACCAGAGACAAAAACCTTCAAAAGAGGAATCAGCAAGAGATCTGCATGTGAAAACTGGGGAGGGGGCAGTCAAATCTGAGGGCTTGGTGAATGTATGCACAGTGATAGCAAACCCAGGCAATGAGGCCAGAGTAAAATTTTACTTGCTTTCTGCAGTGGCAGTTGACTTCAGACAGGAATTCAGACATGATTATTAAAACAATAATTTAGGTCTTCAGTTGCTGGGAGCTTATCTCCAAGATTGAACTCAGCAGATGGCTATGTAAGTGGACCTCAGCTAATGCATTTATGCAGTGGTTCAGTATTTTTGGTCCAGTTTTGTTACCGACAACTTTGCTATGTGAAATCCCATTTCTCTTTCCTAGGTTAGATAAAAGAATCTAGTGGTTTCACAGTGCAGATCTCAACTCTCCGAGACAACCCTGCAGTACCCAATTAAGTAGAGCTAAGATAGCAAAACTAGCATGGCAAGAACTGATTGAAATTGTCTGTTACTTCAAGGAATGCAATAACATAAGATTGCTACGGTGGCAAAGATGTCTGCTAAAGCATAATGTTCATTGGTTTTTCTAAGGTCTGCCTGGCACTGCAGCCCTTCGTTGTGTGAAATTCCAATTGGCTTCATGCTAAATCAGTGAGAGTTGGGTCGTTAATACCCAGTAGTTTGTTTGGAATCTTGGTCTTTGTAATTATGTCATTAAAAGGACATCAGCTAATCTCACCGCAGCCCAAGCAGCTAGAACAGCCTAACAAGAACTTCTCTCTCTGAAATGCAGCTATTAAAACAATTCTCGTAGATTTCTCAGACAGCAAGGAGATTTTCTGGGGTATTTTAATCATGTACATACTATAATGGATTCGGAATGGATTGTGAACAGCCCCGAGGAGAAGGACTTTGGGGTGTTGGTTGATGAGAAGCTCAACATGAGCTGGCAATGTGTGCATGCAGCCCAAAAGGCCAACCATATCCTGGGCTGCATCAAAAGAAGTGTGGCCAGGGAGGGGCACAGGGAGGTGATTTTGCCCCTCTACTCTGGTCTGGTGAAACCCATCTGGAGTACCGGGTCCAGCTTCAGAGTTCTCAGCAGAACAAGGATGTGGACCTGTTGGAGAGGGTCCAGAGGAGTGGCACGAAGATGGTCTGGAGGTCTGGAGCACCTCTCTTATGAAGACAGGCTGAGAGCGTTGGGGTTGTTCAGCCCAGAGAAGAGAAGGCTCTGAGGTGACCTTATAGACCCTTCCAGTATCTAAAGGACGCCTACAAGAAAGATTGAGAGGGACTTTTTACAAGGGCATCTAGTGGTAGGATGAGAGATAATAGCTTCAAACTGGAAGAGGGGAGATAGATTAGATATTAGGAAGAAATTTTTCACTCTAAGGGTGGTGAGACACTGGCCCAGGTTGCCCAGAGAAGTTGTGGATACCCCATTCCTGGAGGTGTTCAAGGCCAGGCTGGATGGGTCTTTAACCAACCTGGTCTAGTGGAAGGTGTCCCTGCCTGTGGCAGGGGATTGGAACTCTATGGATCTTTAAGGTCCCTTCCAACCTAAATCATTCTGTGATTCTGTGATTCTATAAGAATAGTATAAGAAAATATCATAGGAAATAAAAGGAAGGGAGTTGGAACACCTTTGGCTAAACCATTTCTGATGGAAGGGTGTCTCACTTCTTCCAGGGCTCTGTGATGGAGATGTCATGCACTCCCTGCACAGTCTATTCTAAGCCCTTCCTAACGTCTAGCCAATAAATCTCCTGTACTGCAATCTATTACTTCTTGTCTCCTGGCAGACAGAGATAATAGTTTATTACCTTCTATACCACACCTTTACATATTTAAAGGGTATTATCATGCACGTCTTCCACCCCCTCCAGACTGCATGAAGTAATTTTTTTTCTGTCCTTCCTCACAGGGCTCATTCGCTGTACCTCTGTTTGTTCTTGCTGCTGTCCTCTGGACTTTCTGTGTTCCACAGCCAGTAGTTTTGCAGGTGAACAAAAGGACTGAGGGAGGTAAAAAGGTTCTGCAGGAATGTTAGGTTCTCTGAGCAATCACTCTGTCTACTGGAATGCATAATTGGGAACTGCTCTATTCCAAACACAGTGACTGCCTCTACACTATGGCAGGAGACCGGGGTCTTTGTTTCACTGTCAGCAGAGCTATTTCCATGTTCTGACTCATCAATGGCTGTTTCTACCCAGTAAAAGCAGCAGAAGTTTGCAGCATTATTCAAGCCCTCACAGGTGAAAACAACTCTGAGGCAAAAGCTTCCCTGCAAGTTGCATCAGTCTTGGGGAGTTTTGCACCTTGTGGGTATTGTCTCCTGAGTGCAGCTCTGGGTATGTCCAGAGTATGAGCAGACATTGCACTGTTCTCTAGGATGTGGGGACACAAGTGGCAGGAGGCCACACTCATCATGTCCAAACTTGCCTTTCCGGAGGAACCTGGTGCCTCACAAATGAGTCTCTCTCAGTGTCAACCTCAGGCCTATTTCTTGTGCAGCTTTCTGCACTGCCCATCCCTGCTGTGAGCACAGCAGTCATGTCCTCACCCCCTTTCATTTACAAATCAGCCCAGGGAACCTTCCGGCTGTGGCTGGACCCCCACTCTTGTCTCCAGTGGCACTGGTGGAAGAGGTTGCAGTCCCCAGCCCCACAGAGATGCCTGAGCAAACAGCTCTGCCAGCAGACCAGAAACACAAGGCCAGTGCTGACTTCTCACTGTTCTTGGTATGCCCTGGTCAGGGGACCTTTAATTGCTGCTATTTCCACTTTGCCCTGAAGAACAGCAATTATATTGTACTTCCTTGTATGGTGGATAGAAAGTAAAATCCCTCTCAGCTAATTCTTTCTTCCAGCTTTGTCAAATCCTAGATGAGCTGATCTTAAATTGCTGAGCCTTGCTTTCCTCTTCTGTGAAAAAGGACAAGTGCAGCACCCAGAGGCTTGTAAAACATATCATATTTGCCAGCTGAATAGTGCAACTGCAGTAAAAAGCATTATAATTGTGCTCATCTTACAATAATTATGTTTCCATCGGTTGTGTATTAAGGGGGCAGACCTTACTTGGAAAGTGCTGGTAAATACTCAGAGAAAAGCAAATTTTAGGGGTAAATATTTATTCCAGACTCTCAAAGTAGTAATCACTTCTGAATCCAGGTGTGGGAGGGTTTTTAATGGTGACAGTGCCTGGATTTTTTCAGCAGCATCTACTGCTTTCAATTTAGAGTATGAGCATTGACTGAAGAATGACCGCAAGCTTTGCTCCACTGGTCATAAGCATTTCTGAATTGTTTGGACAAGAATGATTCTAAAGAAGTACCAACACAGATGTTTTCTGTTCCAAGGAAGCTAATGGAAAAAAAGCAATATTGAGCCAATTCTTACTGTTGTCTTGTGCTGTCTTGTGCTTCCTTCCCTGATGATTGCTCAGATGTGCAAATAGAAGAAGGATCTTCCCCTGCTGAAACCAGTTTCAAAGATGACAAGCTCTGGGCTGCAGCATCAGTAAACAGCCTGAGGAGAAGGAAGGGGCTACAAAGAATATTTACAATGTTGTATGCATACCCCAGGAATCAGCAAGACAAAAAATTAAATTTAGGAGCAGTGTGGAGGTGACCTCCTGAGGCAGAACATCTATCACAGCCAGATTAGGATGCCAGAAAGCAACCTGCTGTCATGGCTTTTATGGTCAGGTCATGTCTTCACTAATCTGTGGTCTGTGTTGCATGAATTATTATTGGAGATATTTATTTATTTATTTATTTTAACAAAACACATTTTTGTACACACACACACACTTGCAACCCTTTTATTCAAGGGTCTCAAAGTGCTTCACGTTGCCCAGAGCTTGGAGTCTACCCTGAGAACTATTTGAGCTGCTCCTTGTGGAAGTGTGACTTGCAACTCAAAACAAATATATTTGCAAATAGTTCAGTGACCCCCAGAATGAGGGAATCCGGGTTTCCTAATGGCCTATTGCCTGCTGCCTGTCTCTCTGGTGTCAGCTCACACAAGTGGTACTCTCTACCTGCTGTGTTCTTGCACAAAACTTTTCAAGTACGGCATCATGGAGACCTTGACCCTTCTGTCAAATTTTGTTGAAATTCATCAAGCGGTTTAAAAGTTCAATGGGGCTTTCTACCCCAGTGGCACTTCATGAATTTTGAAACCACGGGGCATGAGGGTAATTGGCTTTCTAGGGAAATGTATCTTAAAGTTACCCTTCAGCACAGGACACCCAAAAAGATGTCAGCTGTTATGTGCATGCTAGCAGCCCCTTCTCTTTTTCCTTAGAGGCTCTAGTGTTTCCCCCCTGGAAATTTTAACCTATTTCTCCACTATTAAAGAAAGACAAATCACAAGCCTGAGCTCTGGCTGAGACTTCTCATTAACAAGCACTAATGGGCATGGCACCAGCCACAGAAGAGTCCTGTAGAACAGAAGAGCCGGGGCAGAATCTCCTTTTTCCCTCCAGTGCACTCGTTACTGTTTTGTCTCTTCAAGTTCTGTTTCAAGTCATGAGTTCCCCTTGATTCCTTACAGGGCCATTCCACAGATGAATGGATCCTCCTCTGAGAAGCTGCTTTCTGTTTCTCAGCACATATTTCCCCTTTGTTACAGCCTCCTCAGCAGGTCTGGTCATGCCCCCGTGTATTTTGCTATTTCTGATACTGTGCATCGTCTTAGGAGAAACGAATAATCTTCCTGCAATGCACACCTTTCACTGTGCCCACTCAAAAACTAGAATGCCAGTACTGTGGCAAAAAAAACCCTTCAGTTCTGCATTCAGATGACTGGTGAATTATACAAGCAAGTTAAAAATGAGGTTCCTAACCAGAATTTAATATATCCTTGTTGTTGCAGTGGTCTTAACTCAGTGCAGATTTGATGATTTCAATCCAGAGTTGCAAGGATATGTGCTCTTCTATCAGTCTATCTTGGTTTTAAAATTCTTATCTTTATTGTACTGTAGGCATTAGATTAGTTCAACCCACTGTATTAATAAACTGTCTCTTGCATGTTTGTAGCCCTTTTATAATAACCAGGACTTCTAAAGTTTCATGGTTAGTGCAACGCCATAAAGAGCTTGTTCCTTCTATTCCTGTTGTGCTGATAAATATGAGATAGACGTATTTTGGCATTAACAAACAGGTGCAGCCCCTACAGTGTGACACCGAAATTATTTTGGCTGGGGCTTTCCAGCGGTATATTATCAGAGAGGATCGTATAAACAAGCCAGTGCTTGTTAGAAGGAAGCATGGGGATATGACTTCATTCCTGGATATCATCCTACTTTGCAGCCCGCAAAACTTCTACAAAATGCTGGAGCAGCTCAACTGTGTCTCTGCATGTAAACTTTCTTGTGAAGGGTCTGCTCAGGGACCCTCCAGAGTGACAAAAATGCCAAGTCACTCCCAGGTATTATATGAAAAGAGAACCTTCTCACCCAGTTCTGATTGCCAATGCAGACACTCAGAAGTGCTCTGTCCTGCAAGCCAAGCCACAACCCTATGTTATTTTAATTCTTGTAATCAACAGACAACTGCTGAATGTGATAAGGCAAGGCTTTCAGCTCAAAATGGACTAGGGAACAGGGAGGGGAGAGGAGACAGATACCAGGTAGGAGGTACAGATGTTAAAGCTTTGATGTTCTTCCCTTCAGTAGGAAGAGTGGAGACAAGATTAACAGTATTGCACTCAGTAATGGTATTATCCTGTTCAAAACACCGGGAGAGGCAGTTGTTCTGAATGTCACTGAATGTAAAAACATGTCAGGGTACTTGCTTCTCCACTCAGTCGCTCTGTTTGAAACCAGATTAACATCCCAGAGACCAGGATCGCACCTTTTGTATTTGACAGTTGGAGCTGTTTGTTCTATTCAAGAAAAGTGCCTCCTTGCTGGGCACTTCAGCACTTGTCACAGAGCATCCGTATCGTGTAAAGCCACCAGCTACCACTGAGGGGGAAGCTGGAGGATTTCTTTCCATGGATTTCTGGCCGTGCTACTGAAGGTTGTGCAGTGGTACACACTGTCAGCACCCCAGATGTACCTCAAACTTGACATCAGAGATCAAAACAGAGCCTTGTTGTTTTCATACACAATGTATGTTTTCATACATTCTCCTGCAGGGCAGGAGAATGAGCAAGGCTCTGGAGGGATTCACACGGACTCAATATATCCCAGAGGACTTGCACCAGTATCTGAGCTCTTTCCAACATAGCACTACTTGATTCATATCTCTCCTGTGGTTCATTCTCCCATTGTATCTCCAGGGGAAGATGGAAATGCAAGGAGTGGCTTGTTCTGGTGGATATCTTTTTAAAAAATATGTATTTAATTATCTTCCAGGAGGCAAGATTAAAAAAGCAGAGCCTCACTGCTTTGGGACCAGAAATTAGTGGAGTTTATTCCTAAGGGAGCTCATTTTCCAGTCCCAGCTCAGCTCCAAGAAGGCTCTGCTGTCTCCCACCCAGTCAAGCTTTACCCTTTCTTGCAGGCAGCCAGATGTGCCGTGCCAGGAGAGCAGCTGTTGGTTCTTGCTTTCACTCCTGGCACTGGGTTGTCTTTTATTCTACATCCACGCTGCAGTGAAAACCGTGGCTATGTCTTCTGTCCACCTTTCTGAGTCAGCTTTAATCTAGCAGGGGGGAGGACCAGCTCTGCTGTGACACAGAGAGGCTCAGTCTTCCTGAGGATCCTTCTCAGGTCCTTCAGAGGAACTTGCTGCTGCAGCCACAAAGTGACCAACCCCCTACCCGTGGTGGCTAACTTACAGCCGTGTGGGCTATAAATGCAGGTCTTTTGTCTGCATTGTAGACAAAGCCTTTAGATAGTCTCAGCCAAAAAATAGGGGCCAAGACCTTGACTTGAAGATTCTCTTTCCTTGCTGGCTGTGCATTTCTGAGAAAGAATTACGTTACAGTACAGGGCCACCCTGGAGTCCTGCTGTTTTGGTGACAGCTGCGGCTGGGGGCAGCTGTGCTGAAAGGTGCTGTTTCATGGGGATGGGAATAGATGTTTATTTGGATCCAGTTCACCAGTTTTGGGTTGAGAATATTTTAGGCCATCCCAAAAGTCATGCATCACTGTTCTGAATCTCTCAGGAATGCAGGTTTACAAAAAGCTGTAGGATATGGCTGGAGAAAGCCTTAGCAAATTTCATTACTGTATGGTCATTCCCCATTTCTTCATCTGGGACTGCTTTATTTTTTTTTCCCAAAACTGACTAAGGTGAGGTTAGAATCAACAACCTGTCAAACAGGGAGTGACTTCACTGGGTCTGTGAGATATCAATCTTCAGGTATTCTTTTTCGTCTCTTTGCCCTTCATTTTTTTCATCATTAAAATCGGGGGCGAAAAGCAGTGTTTACCCGCCTCACATCACATACCCAATTACTGCTGTTGAGTAGGTTTCAGTAGTGCTGCTGGTAAAGTGATATATTTGAGCTGCAACACCAAATTGCAAGGCTTTGAGTAGCTTTTCCTTCACAAATAGCACAGGCCAAGTCAAGCTTGTCATATTTAACAGGCTCGGCACAAAAACCAGCCTCATTTCATAAGGTGATGCCTTCATAAGGGGCAGCTCCTTACTAATGAATGTATTTACCATTCAGCGACACACATTTCTGTACTTCACAAGCTGTGAAAGGATCTGAGCAAACACACTGCGTTGGGAACAACAGAAAAGAACCCAATGTGGATCAAAATCATTAACGTGTTCATTAAAGAAATGAGGCAGTTATCGTGATTGATTTCAGGAAAACATTACGTGCTACTTAACAAAACTGTAATGAAATAAAGCAATACGTCCTGTCAGAGAGAGCAGCACAGCAAGAGCACTGGAAAATAATAACACTGCTGCAGCTGCGATCGGCAGGCGCTGGCTCCAGCTCATACTCTCATTTACTACCCCAAAGATAATGATTCCCTCCTCGCATGCAGGCGCTGCTCTTGTCAGAGCTCAGAGCTGGGCTATTGGCATGGCCTGTCCCTGTGCTGGCTGGCAGAGACTGCTCTGGAAGGGACTGCGGAGCCGCTGCACTGGCAGGTACGCCTGATTTCTGCTGCCTGATTTCTGCAGGACTTATCCCTCTGCAGCTGCCTCAGGGCTCCAAAACTTACAGATAGCGGAAGAAAACACAACTTACAGATAGTGGGAGAAAATTCTCTTTCTTGAGGCTCTCTGGGGAGAACTCCAGCTAAAACAGGGATGACGATGCACTATTCCTGATGTTCCTGGGGAAAGAAAAATGTTTATTTAAAGAAAAATGTTTATTTAATGAAAATATATTCAGAACTCTAGTCAAGACTCTGCCTTTAATAGCTACCAGCACTGTATTCAACCCTCTCAGACTATAAAGTTCCTCAGGGAACTTTTCCTAGTCCTTTAGCTGGTGGTTTGTTCTTGAAACAGGAAGTCACTTAGCTCCTATTTCTTGCAGTTTTCTATCTGGGTGCATTACCCATGGGAAGTCTTAGTGGGTTTTGGACACTGGCTGATAGAGTGAGCTGCTCTGTGATCAACTGGCAGCAAAGCTGAAGGTATTCCTTCCCATGAGCTTTGAATGGTTATGCTGCAATTTCACTTTCCAAATCTGAAGGAAATTAGAATTTTCAATTTCAAAAGCTATTCCCTTTTCCTTTATAGGCAATAAAGAAGGAATGGGAACGCTTGCCTAGCCTGTTCTGCACTGTTCATTATTTTACATAAATGTATCACTAGGTATCTCTTATCCTTCATAAACTCTCTACAGACAGTCTTTTTAACTGTGCCTCTTCTCATAGCTTTCATTATTTTCATAATCTAATATATAATACTTTTATACCTCACTCGGTTGAAAGCCCTGTAGAGATTAAATTTAGTTTAAAATATGGTCACCTCTAAGCCTTGCTAAGAATTCTATTGAAGTAACTAGAACAGAGAAGAAATATGAATAATTCCTCCTATTTTATTGTTTAGGAAAAATTGAAAAAACATCTTGAAAATGTTTTATGTAGCCTTTTTGAAAGGAACTTATTTCACGTACTGTAAAATACATGCTAGTTTGACTGCCGTGGAATAGATTTGGTTAGATCAAAAACCAAAGCGATTTCAAAGAAGAGAGGCGGGTTCTGTTTTATAAACACAGAAACCCCAAGTACTACGTGTGGGTAGAGCAGCCTCACGAAGAAACTCAAATTTTTATGATCCTGGAAGATTAAATGAGAGGTTGGTACAATAACTCTCTCAGATTAACGGCTGCTTTGGTTTGGATAAAACAAGAAGATGCCTTTTGCTACCTAAGTCAAATATATCATTTTTGGTCCCTTTTCTTTGTTCGATAATCGTGTGCTGCGTGTTACCTGGGACAATAAATACAGTCACATTTAAGAGCCAAAGTTTTGTTGTTTTGTAACCCCCACCTGCCTCCAAATCTGTGTATATAATTAGAAACATTGAAAATGTTAACATTTCTGAGATCCCTGATGTTTGTTCTTGCAAACAGCTCCGAAACATACCAGAATTCATCGGAAATATAACAAATCCCATTTTTTCTTTTCCGCTGGTGCCATTTTAAAAATAGTAACATCTTTATTGCAACATTTCTGAGGGAAAAGGTGCTCCTTTACCCTTCTACAGACAGACAGATGCTGCTTCTTTGTCTCCAGTCCTCTGACAGCTGCTCTATCATGCTGCTGCGGTTATTATCAGCAGAAAGACCATGGGCGGTGGGGGCGAAAGGGGAGCTATAGTAGATGCCTGCAGAGCCACAGAGGAACGACTTCAGTCTCCTTTTTATTCTCAAAGGAATGCATGATCCCATGGTCACCAGCTTAGTGTCCTAGTGAATCTCAGGGAGGTTTAAAATGATTTAGAAGGACAAATCAAAATTGATCCTGTTGACTAGAGGTGACAACAGGTCCACCTGACCGCTCCTAAATCCCCTGCACACCTCCCTCACTGTCAACGAGACTTGGAGTAGGTCCCATTGAGGTTTTAAGCCCTCCACCTCCACCGTGGAGATGACCCTCCCAAGTTCTTGGCAGTGTCCTCCTCCTTGCTGCCACACTGTCTCAGTCTCATGCAGCTTTTGTTTCAGGGGCTGGTGCCATCAAAGATTCTTGGAAGCTGGTGCTGTTGGAAGGCAGACATAGGGATGATGTCAAATCACACTGGGAAAAGACACCGCAGCCCCCCATCACTCGTGTGACAACGTTATGTTGAGCCCTGGAAGGCTTTGCAGATGAGGGAGCTGGAGATGGATGAAACCAATAACAATCTGCTACGATTTCTCATTTATTTAAGCAGACTTTGAAGTCAGCTCTTCAAAACCAAATGCTGGTACCTGCGGTAGTTCAAGTGTGCCTGGCTGCCTTTTGAACTCCTTCAAAGGGGCCCCTGTACCTTATCAGGGAAACGGAGAGGGAGATCCCTGTGTCATCTCCATCTTTTCCTTTCATTTCTTGAGGTAATGATGCATAAAGTGTCCTGGGGAAGAATGCTTTTCCCCTCCTGACACAGCAGGTACTCCTTTGTAAGGACAGAAACCGCTACAGAGCAGTTTCCCCTCTTCCCCAAATTACTGTTTCAGCATAGTTAAAATAATCTACATGCTGTGAATAATCATTTTTCCTAGATAAAGCCGTATGTCCATGAAAGACTCAAAATGCCCAATGGAGGAAAGGGTGTGAGTTTCTAACACCATCGACAGCATGAACACCAGGAGAAACTCCTTCATGAATGATGAGGGAAACGGCTGCTTTTCTTCCAGTTTTTTTTCTCTAAAATAATTTTTTTTTCAGTTGTTCATTAGTCCTCTAAAGCAAATCAGTCTTTTCTTTTTTTTTTTTTTCCCCCCAAATATTTGGCTAGGTAACAATCCCAACAGTTGTATATTAACCCTATTAAAAGTGAGGAGCTTCAGAAAACTACATGGGTTGGATGAAGCCGTGCAGTGCTTGACACAGAACAGACACTTTGCCACCAATTACTGCACATAAACTCTAGCCGAGCACATAAACGGCTTCAGGAGAATAAATAACTGGTTACAGATTTAATACTGGCTGCCATATCGCTGCTTGATGGTTTTTATTAATGACTTACTAGGGAATAGGAGCCCTTTTTCTGCTCCTCCAAGATCTGAGAAGACATGAGATAGATGTGGTTTACATTTCTCTAAAGTTAGAAGTCATGATGTCAAACACAGAAATAGACATGGATAGAAAAAAAAAAAAAAAGCCAAAATGTGTAATTCGAAAAACGTGTTAGCAATAGCTGCACAATATCCCACTTTCCAAAAGGTTCAAAGGAAGAGGGTTACGGGTAGAGCCCTATAAGGCGAGAAAACGATTACTTTGTCATGTATGGAAACCTTCCTTCTTCAAAGCTGAGTGAGAAATGTGGGTAAATGAACTCCGGGACCCAAAGATCCCATGAGTATTTGGAGTGGCGATGGCAGCCGGGTCAATACCCTGTTGCCTGACATGAGGATTTCTGGTGGCTCTCATGCCGAGGCAATGTCACGGTGCTGACCTTGCAATCAGCTGGAACAACCACCACTTTAGTCCAGTGGCACCCAGATTTCTTGGATTTTCAGCTGGCTCTGGAACTTCAAGTTGCCACTTTATCTGCCTCATCACCAGGACTGGCAGTATCAGTGGGCTGGCGTTACTGCACCCAAGGAGCAGAGCTTTGCCCGCCTCATAAGGAGAATCATAGAATGGTTACCCCCCTGCCCGGACACCTCCCACTAGAACAGGTTGCTCAAAGCCCCATCCAGCCTGGCCTTGAACCCCTCCAAGGATGGGGCAGCCATGACTTCCCTGGGCAACCTGTTCCAGTGCCTCACCAGCCTCACAGGAAAGAATTTCTTTCTGGTGTCTAATCTAAATCTTCCCTCTTCCAATTTAAAACCACTATGCCTTGTCCTGTCACTGCACTTCCTGACAAAGAGTCCATCCCCAGCTCTCCTGTAGTTCCCTTCAGATATTGAAAGGCTGCTATAAGGTCTCCCCGGAGCCCTCTTTTCTCCAGGCTGAACAACCCCAGCTCTCTCAGCCTGTCTTCATAGGGGAGGTGCTCCGTCCCTCTGATCATCTTTGGGGCCCTCTGCTGGACCTGTTCCAATATGTCCCATGTCCGTCCTGTGTTGAGGACTCCAGAGCTGGACACAGTATTCCAGGTGGGGTCTCACAAGCACAGAGGGGCAGAATCACCTCCCATGACCAGCTGGCCACACTTCTCTTGATGCAGAGAAGGCGCCAGGCCTGTACCTGATGCTCCCAGGAAGGAGAAAAAGTCGAAAAAAAACTGGGAAAACAGTGGGAAGCCGGGTCAAAAGCCTGCCCAGTGCTACTGAAGGAGGCAAAGAACGCGGTGTCACTCCAGCAGGGAGCACTCCCCGCTTTCAACAGCCTCATCCTCCTGCTAATTGCACTCTAATTGCGCTCCTGCCCGCCCCGCTCCCTGAGGTGAATGGGCGGGAAGAGGGTTCCGCGCGCGCCGTCTCAACCCTCCCCTTCCCGCCGCGAGGAGCCGCCGCGCGCAGGCAGGAAGACAGACCCCTCCCGGCCACCGTCCCCCTCCCGGCGTGGCCCCGCCCCCTTCCCGCCCTCACGCCGCCACCCGGATGCTGTTGCCGCCGGTGCTTCCGGTGGCGGCGGGCGGCCGGCGAGGTGCAGGGTCCGGCGCTCTTTCACGCCTTGCCTCCACCCGCGGCCCGGGCCCGGCTCTGCCAGCCGGCCCAGCATGCCGGGGTGGTCCGCCCCGCCTAGCCCTTCCGCCCGCTCCGCTCTATGCGGCTGGCCCGTCGCTCCCCCGCTGCCTGCTCCCCGTCGTTGCGCCCCGGTTGGGACGTGACCGCAGCTCGCTTCGCCTTCTCCGAGCGTCTCCTCCCCGCCGCCGCCCGGTGAGTGGCCGAGGCACCGGGGCCTTTCTTCGGGGGGCGAGGGGGGACACCTGGGAGGGTTCAGCGGGGCCGAAGGGGACCCCGCCGCTCGGCTTGGCCTCGGGCGCTGCGGATGGACGGGGCCGCGGTTTAACGGGCTTTGGCTTGCCCCGGTTTTGCTGCACCTGAGCCCCGGTGGGAGTTACCCCTTATCATAGAATCATAGACTGGTCCGGGCCGGAAGAGACCTCCAAAGGTCATCGAGTCCGACCCCCCCGCAGTCACAGGGACACCCCCAACTAGACCAGGTTGCCCAGAGCCTCGTCGAGCCTCCCCTTGAATGTCTCCAGGGAAGGGGCCTCAACCACCTCCCTGGGCAACCTCTTCCAGTGCTT
>JAOQGH010000051.1:45617871-45701789 GCA_025769975.1 Gallinago jamesoni
GTCTCCCTGGAGCCTCCTCTTCTCCAGGCTGAACAACCCCAGCTCCCTCAGCCTGTCCTCGTAGCAGAGGTGCTCCAGCCCCCGATCATTTTCATGGCCCTCCTCTGGACCTGCTCCATCAGGTCCATATCCTTGCTATATTGAGGGCCATAGACCTGCACACAATACTCCGGGTGAGTCCCTTTCCTCAGGGCTGCTTTCTAACACCTCATTGCCCAGTCTGTATTGATAGTGAGGATTGTTCTGGCCCAGGTGCAGAACCCTGCACTTGCTCTTGTTGAACCTCATGAGGTTCACCAGGCCTTATCTCCTGAGGCTTCTCCTGCCCTCTCTGCTTCCCAATGCCGAGGAGGCTGGAGCTGTCATCAGTGTTAAGCGAGGAGCCCCAGAGATCTTCTGGTGGATAAGAGGATTATGAGGCTTCCCTGCTTATTCAGCCTCAGCCCTTGCTTTTCTGGCTGTGGTGTCTTGTGGCCGGACACCTGCTTGCTGGGCGTGAGGATCATTCTAGACTACCAAATTTACCCGAGAGGTTCCTGGGGAAATGCAGCTTTTAAGTGCAGATGCAGTGTGTCTGCCCTGAACTGATGGTATTGAGCTCATAGTAATAAAGGGTGTTTTCTTCTAAAAATAAGTAGCTAACACCTAGTTATCTTGGTTAATTAAAGTCAATCTTATGCGCCAGTGATGCTGTCAGTTTACAAAGGTGATTAAGAGCAGCCTTTGTTGGGAGAAATATTGCATAACTTGGCAGCTGCGTAACAAGAAACGTGTTTTTTTAGCAATGGAGGCTCCATATGACGGTGCTGAAGTAACTGTGGTAATGGAGGAAATAGAGGGCACTTACACTTATGCATCACCGGTGCCCTCTAAGAAGAAAAAGAAATATAAAAGTACTGGTGATCATGGAGAAAAAGCCAAAAAACCTAGGTAAGTTCCTTCTGTCTTCATTTAGCGCCTGGGTGGGATATGGGAGGAGATTTCCTTGTTTCTGATAAGAGTGAACTTTACAGTGTGCTTGGAACACTTCGTAGTGTAAAACTTCATGTATAAAAAAACTAGCTTGACCTTTGGGCCTGCTCTGACGTCCTCGCCGTTATGTGTGTTATCATTGTTCGATCTAAAGTTTGTGTACCCCAGAATAACTTGCCTTAGGCCCTTTTTCCTTACTTAAGAGCTTTTCTCAGAATCGTAGTTTTCATTTGATTAACAAATACATTTAGAAGAAGAATTGAATGTAGTGTGCTTGTCATTTGACCTTGAGACAATCGTAAACCTTGTGGATTTCTTTCTGTAAAGGAATTTATGTGGAATGATGTTAATGTTTCAGTCTCTGGTCTTGTTTCAGATCTGCTTACCTCCTCTACTATTATGACATTTACTTGAAAGTACAGCAAGAGCTCCCCCACCTCCCTCAATCTGAAATCAACAAAAAGATCAGTGAGAGCTGGAGGTTGCTCAGTGTGGCTGAAAAAAGCTATTACTTAGAGAAAGCCAAGCTAGAGAAAGAGGGATTGGACCCGGTAAGTCGTCTTTGTGGCAGTTCTTTGCCTGGTGAAGAAAGAGGAGCTTAGCTGCTTATGCAACACTTTGTGGAGGGATTTAACTGTAGATTCCAGTTGTAATTCTGCTTAGGATAGAAGACGCAACGCATGAGGCCACTGCCTCTTCCTTTTGCCTTCTGTTCACTCAAGAGATGATGTTTAGAAATTCAAGAAGGATATGTCTAGTACCTGCTGATGGGGATGGTAGTTACTTTTGTGTCATATCATCAAGGTAATTGATGGTAAAGTGCATGATAAAGCCAGGGCTGAGAGGGAATCTGCAGGCTCTGTCGCAGGGAGAAGTTCCCAGCAGACTACTTCAGAAAACCAGTTGAGCTTTGGGTACTAAAATAGCAGGATTGAGAAATGAATTTATTCCTTTTCTCATATTAATTTTTTCCTTACTCTGTTTTTGCCAACAGAACTCCAAGGTGCCCACTCGAACTGCAGTAGTTCCAGACATTCCAGGATTCCGTAAGATTCTTCCTCGCTCAGATTATATAATTATCCCCAAAACCACTCTTCAGGAGGACAGGAGCAGGCAGTCGCTGGAACTGTGTGTGACACAAGGTCAGGCGGCATCTGAAGGGTTAGCAGGTTCCACCAATATCACAAATGTCTCCCGTGATGCTGTGCAAAACATCCTTTCTGTGGACTCGAGCCATGTTGGCCTTTCTGAGCAATGCGTTGCCATTGAAGGACTCGCAGAAGAGGCTGCCTCCTTTGGTCAGCCAGATGCTGTGGAAGAAGTGGTTGCATCAGAGGTTCTCTCTCACTACGTTGGGCCCGTGACAGAGAAAGTGGCTGGAGATATCCTCCTGGATGAGGCTTCCTTGGAAATAGAAGGGCAACCATATCAGACAGCCCGGGTAGTTATTGAAGAGACTTTGGTCAGCAGCTCCACAGACATCTCTAATGGGAGCATCGCCGTGGGCCGTCCTCAGGTTTCAGATGGTGTGTCTGTGGTGACCGTGGTGACTGGGAGGGTAAGTTATTCTCATGACGCTCAGTCTCCTGTCAGTGTCTCGCCTGAAGTGCTGTTTAACACATTTTGCCTGAGATCTTTGGTGGCTGCAGGAGATCTGTGTTGCCCAGTGTGCTTACCTTGGGTGAGGGAAATGGCAACTTCTGTAACTCGGTGATTGCAGCATCTTTGCTGCAGATTGGCTCTGCCAAATGCTGATATCACTTGTGTCTTAAGGAGGTTTTTTTAAATTATTTCTTATAACAGTACTTGGGGTGGGTTCCACAGTTGGACTACAAGTTTTTGGGGAGAAAAAGTGTTATCTCTGTGCTCCTGATAGTTGCTTTCTTGGTTGCAGAGAGGTAGAAGGTAGTCCTTTTAAGTTGAAGTGTTAGGGATAGGTTATAGAAAACCTTATTCTGTGAAGAATTTGATCTGCTATTTTCAATTTCAAGTTGTAGAGAGTTTGGTAATTTCTAGAGTAGACCTGTTAAGGCTGTTGCTTTTGAAATGATCACTCTTCTTTCCTATTTTCTAATCTCATTAGTCTTTAAGACATATGCTCGATGGTAATGTTCATGAGAGGGTAGGACACAGGTCACCAGGTCTCTTATTTTCTGCATGTATTTTCCCTTTGTTTTCCTTTTAGGATACTGAAGAGAGTAGCTCCACACCCGCTACACAGTTTATTATGTTACCTTTGCCAGCTCATTCCGTTGTGGAGAACCCAACATCAATCAAATTGGTAAGAAATTTAGAGCCTTGTGTCATCTTTTAAGGTACTGGATGTATTACCATAGGTTTGTCTTAGAGATGTCAGAGTAGGAACGGTTTGATCATGGTCTGGTTCTTAAAGATAATCCAGTATGGAGTCATCGTGTCAGTTGATATATTTCCTGTCCCTGGTTTTATGCTCTGTGTGTGCTGATGGGGATCTGTGACTTCCTACAGTGTCTTAGATGGGCCTGTTCCTGCTGCCTTTGTCCTCAAAGAGTTCTTGGAAACTGATGAAGTAGATAGTGCTGTCACAACACATTTGGCCAACAGCAATTCTTGTTTCAGGATCTGTGTACCCATCTACATTCTCTACTTGGATGCATATTTGTCTTCCTAAAATGCCATTGTTCATTCTTTTAAAGGCAAGAATCTGCTCTTGTGAGAGGAGCACGTGAGCTCCCCAGTCTCGTGGGTGGCTGTCGCTTTGGCCATGTGGCAGGAGAGGAGCAGATGTTTTGAGAACCCACAAAAGGGTTGTGTGGCCTGTTGCATGAGGAACAATAGTATTGTTTCCCTAATCTAACCACTCCAGCCACCTGTATTTCTGCAGCCATTGTGGGACTTCATTGTGCAGTCAGCACTGCAGCTCCCAGTGTTGTATAAGCTGGCATCAAATCCTGTTTTCCATGTCCTCTATGCTTCCAGCTGGTGGGACATTGCAGATATTTATAGTGGTGCATAGTGTGATATTCTTCCAGGTGTCTAAGGGAGAATGGAATTACCTCAGGTTTGTGTTCCTGGGGAGAAGTGCCTTGCTTAAATTGTCGTATTTCTGTGACAGCAGCGCTTGTGTTTCTAGAAGAAAGCATATCTAGTTAGAGACTAGAGACTTGTGGCACAATAGCTCCCTCAGGAGTGCTGAGTACAGAATATCGAGAAGTGCTGTCCTGACAAAAACTCAATATGTTGATGCAGTTGCCCTGGCAGAGATGATGAGTTCTGCTTTAGTTGTCTTTATAAATAGCACCTGGTGGTGTTGGCTGCAGTAGTTTATACCAAGTTACACTAAAACACCAGGGAGTATTTGATTATTGCACACAACAACAAATTACTGATGAAGACTGCCTCTATGTCAGGAGAGCTTTTCTTCAAGTCTTGTCGCCCCGTTGACATGAATGTTCATCACATCTCGCCTCACTGTGGACTGTTGTTTGAATAATTTTTACACTGTCTTATCATATTCATACTCATAATTGAACTTTTACATTACTGTACATGCAAGGTTGGCTTCTCCAGTACGTTATATGCATCATTCATCTCTGCTTTGCCATTTGAGCTAAATTCTAGTAATACTGAAGGCTCTTGTGTAGACAGATTAGTTACGGTGCTGACTCACGCTGATCCAACTCTGTGGTGGCTGATCAGTAAAAGGAATAATACTGGAGGGCTGGTGGTTTGCTGAATAATGTTTGTGAAGTGCTTGCAAGGAAAAAGGGAGTGATGAGAACGGCTTTGGGTTTTTTCAGCTCTGTAGAGAAATTCTTGACAACTCTCGTTTCAGACAACCACCTATACTCGCAGGGGACATGGAAATTGCACCAATCCTGGCTGTTCCTTCACTTACGTCACCAGGCATAAGCCCCCAAAATGCCCGACATGTGGGAACTTCCTGGGAGGGAAGTGGATCCCGAAGGTAAATATACCTCTCGTTCCCTGATTTTCAGACAAAAAATGCTGGTTTTGTGCACGCCTGTGATGTTTCTAGGCCTGTTGATCTAGCACAGGAGGTCAAATATGCTAGAATTGATCCCTGTGCTTGTGCTGGAGCAAGTCACCATTGCAGAGGACACTTGACTGAGGTGACACAGACCTGAAATCACCACACCTTGGGTAAAGATACCACTTGTAATGGCAATATCAGAATAGGTGGGGCTGCATTTGGTAACTCTTTCTTATTGAGAGGACAGGCATTCTTCTGAACGTCTGCCTGCATTATAGTGTCTGTGACTGGAAGGCATTGCTTGTTCTTCCTGCTACAGCCCTAGCTTGGTGCAGGGATTTGGTCAAACCATTTGTTTTGTGGTAATTTATCTGCATTTGAAGTTATTCTACAAATTGATGCTTTCTATGGTCTTTCACCATTGTTTTTTCAACAGAAGGGAGGAACAATTCTCTACTAAAGTAGGTATATGATCTTTTGGCAGCTTGTTAATAAAGTTGATCTTGTGGAAGCTGAAGTTCTGTTGGGTATTGTTGATTCATGCCACGTGTCTGGTTATTCTTGATGTTCTGACCTTTGGCTGGAAGGAAATTCTCAGGTGTTGGTGGTGTTGTGAAGTTTGTTCGAGTGGAAAAGTCTATCTCCACACAATACCTACTCTGCTTAAGTTACTGGTATCTCTACTAGCTGTATACAGCAAAACCACACCTGCTTCTTAAACCTTGGCAATGTCATGGTAATTAGTCAGCTCTGAACAGATGTGTGTTCGTTAAATTTCTCCTCAGGCACAAGTTAAAGGATGCTCTCTGTGAAAATTTGCATTGACATTGAGTGGCTTTATGTGGATTTTTTTCTGAACCTCCTTTGTTTTGTGTCTAGATCCATTAAGCATTTAGGGGGAAGAACTTTTTTAGGCAGCGTACAAACTCTGTAGTGTCTGAGCTGATGGCTGGGCTTCCTACGTAATAGGCTACAAATAGTGATGATGGCTTCTTAGCTTTTGTTCTCTAAACCTGCTGAAGTGGATAGACAGCTAACTGCAAAAACATGTTTCTGTCTGACTATGGCATACCTGCTCCTGTTAAATCCTTTATTGATTAGAGCTGAAAGGTTTTAGAGGAAGTTTTCTTTCTGGCTTTCAGAACATGTTTGCATAAACAGTTTTACTTGGTTTTATGGTGTCATGCCTTGGGAAAAACATACAGCAGCAGGTTTTTTTAATCGGTAATAGCATCAGTAAAACTGAAAGTAAATATATGTGTACCTTCCTGTTCCTTAAAAAGAAAAGGGACTAGGTTAGAAATTGTCTGGTTTTAAAAACCTAGGTTATCCTTCTGTGTATGAACTTTGTAGAGAGCTTAGAATTCTGTTTATCATGCCAGCAACTCCTGATTCCATTTCTGATATCTCTTTGCATATTACTGATTCAGTGTTCAACGTATCTTCATTGACCCAAATACACGACCTTAGTCATGAAAGTAACATTTTTCTTAAAGTCAAAAAACCTTCCCGAGTGATTCTGTTTCACGACTCGCGCAAGTGCATGCTCTTCTGAATGCATGTATCCAAAAGATACAAGTTCTCTATCCCTTTGGTTCCTCACTAGTGTGGCAGAACAGACAGTGTCAGAGCTGAAGCTCTGAAAGGGGAGCGTAGGAGATGGGTCCTTCTTACAGAGAGTGGTGGGTGAGTTTGTGGTGTTGGTGCTAATGGTGTTATTTGAGGGAGTTTAAGAAAGACTGATTCTTCAAAGTAAACAGTGTCTAAAAATAATATATGAAGGGCCAGAAGGCTACACGGAATGTTAACAGGGACTTTGCTGTCGTAGGAGATGATATCTTTCTGCTCTCGTACAATTCACTGCTTAAACACTTAGGATTTTGCTGTTTTGATCCAGCATTAAATAGGCCATGGCAAACCTGGCATGTGTGAAGGAAACTTAGTTATCTGGGAAAGCGTAAAGCTCTGAAATGTGTCTATCTCTTTGTTTCCAGGAAAAGCAACCAAAGAGCAAATCTGAGCCAAATTCGGGCACCTCTCTTAAAACCCCGGCAGCAAAAAGAGGTCAGCAGTCAGCATTCACAGAACCGGCAGCTGTTAGCGAGAGCACCTCCAAGTCTGCCTTGGAAAGCTCTGAAGCTGTCAGCCAGCTGCTGAATGCTGTGCCTGTTGGAGGGCAAATGCAGGAGAGGGAGTGGGAGGAAGTGATCATCTCCGAGGCTCACATTCTGGCCAACAATGTGCTTGCTGAAGACAGAAGGAGCACTGTTGGAGCGATGCTGGGTCAAGAGAACCAACGGCAAGGAGACTCGTCTTCAGAGCAGGCAGAGAAAGATAGCTTAGGGCTGGGGATGCCACCCTCTTCCGAGGTGCCAAGTCCAAATGCCTCTGCAAAAAAGCCAGTGGGGTGAGTCAGTTTTCCATATGTTATGGGAGCGTATGATGTCTGTTGTGTGCTGATGGGACTAATCCAAGAAATTGAAGGCTGTTGGCAGTGCTTCCTGTAAGACCTGTTCTGTTCACTGTCTGTTTTCTGCCAGTTCAGAATTGTTCCTTTGAGGTTGTTTTGTCCATTAGGGCTATTTTTTTTTTGAAGTGACAAATTGTAGTTATACCTGTAGTAGGGCAGGTGTATCCTTAGCACTATTTCTTCTTCCTACTGTGATAGCTGTAATTATTATACTAGTAAAACACAGTTCAGGGAAGAGAAGAAAATTGAGGCTGAGGGGGAAACTGTGGAATTTTTTTCCGATTGCAGCTCTTGTCTTTCAGAATCGATGCTCCAGCTGCTACACACAAAGGACAAGAAGTAAAGAGTAAACCAAGACCTAAGCCCTCCTTGCTGGCTGCAGCAAGACCCATGCGAGCCATTCTGCCTGCACCAGCCAGTGTGGGGAGAGAAGCCAGCACGGAGCAGCCAAGCAACAGACAGGCTTTTGCAAATACTGGTAAAAGGAGTCTTCTCTGGTGTGCTTTGGGGGTGGTTCTGTTTCCTTACTTCATTTATATGGTCTCTGTCAAATAACAAGATATGTCTGAAGGGAGATAGTGACCTACCCTAGAAAAAAACCCCACTTTATCTCTGAGAATGCAGGTAAATGGGCCGTGAAACACCTGCTTGGGTTGTTTCAGGTTCAGAGGAAAAATCTCACAAGACTATGGTGGCACTTAGTAAAGATGTCAGAATGAAACGGGACCTGTTTTCTCCTATCTAACCTGCTGCATCCTTTTCCTCCTTCAAGACAAGCATTCCCCTGTGAGAACATCGGGCTTGAAGCCCAGCACGCTGAAACAACTGGGCCAATCTATTCTGCAGCCACCAAGTGCCGAGGAGCGAAAGGTACCTATGGTTTGTTCTTCAAATGCATATTGTTTTCCTGTGCTGAGGGATATGACCTGGGTGGTGAGAAATAGCACGTAAAAATGTAGCAGCCTTATGATGATGATGATATCTGTAACTGACAGTTTTTATGGGATGACTTGGAAGCAGTACAAATGGTAGATGGCTGAGTGTAGGAACTGAACTGAAAGATGCTGTTGGCTGCTTTGAGAACCTCCCAGCTAATTCCAGAAAGTGTTTTGAGAATCGGCTGGTGCTTTCATAACTTGACGTATAATACTGAGTACTGAGACTTTCACCTGTGAAATACAACTGGGTATGCCAGGATGCTGGAATGCTTCTATTTGAATCATAATGCCTTAGTATGCCAAACAGTATGTTGTAGTCCTCTGATATTAAATTAACAGTATTTGATTTCTCTGGGGCAAAAAATGCTAATAGGTATTGCTTACAGGATGTATGTATCCATTAGTATGTGTCTCATGGGTGTTGTTTTTATTGTTTTCAATCTTTAGCTCCACAGTGCTTTGACCAACAGGGCGTCTCAGGTTAAAGTCGTGGAGGTCAAACCAGACATATTCCCTTCCTACAAGTACAGCTGCACTGTAACTTTGGTGAGATTTTTTCAGATGATCTGACTTAAGCCATGGGGAGTGTCATCTCTGGGACGAGACCGTTCTATGACTTTTGTTTTACTGACTTGCAGAAATGTATCTCATAGTTAACGTGAGACAATCTGTACTTTGTGTGTCTTCTGCTGACCTAATCCAGGGTGGCTGTACCCTGTTGCAGTCATGTTTGGGACCTTGTAGAGAGCTGGATTTTTCTTCATGTCCCCATCCCTTCCTTGAGTTCAGCAGGGGGATCAGTGGTTTCTGAATGAGTTTAATGTGTGAGTGTTTGCCTTCTCTGGAACTGATGCCAAAATGCTTGAGTGCCAGTTAAAATATTCTGTGCGAAGTGACAGGGCCTGTTATTTGACCTTTAAATGAGGTGTTATAAAGTGGTGAAAAAACACATGATATTCAAGCAGATTTTTCTAGAATCTTGTTGACGTCTAAATGTCAAGGTCAGCAAACAGCTCCTTTTTGTATCGTTCAGGATTTGGGATTGGCAACATCGCGTGGCAGAGGGAAATGCAAGAACCCCTCTTGTAGTTACGTGTATACAAATAGGCACAAGCCCCGGATCTGTCCAAGCTGTGGATACAACCTTGCCAAAGACAGAGCTGAGAAAACAGCAAAATCCCTGGTAAGGTTCAGAATAGTTTGTTTTATCAAATGGCTATTGAGGAGTGGGCGGGGAGGTATCTTAGTTTGAGAGTTCCCATGGGAACATGTTAATTGCTTTTCATTATGTTAAGCTTTTCTAACAGATTAATGTCCTGTTGAAAATACTTGTGATGGTGTTTGTGTTGTCCAGCCTCCTGCATCAGTGATGCTTCAGGCTGAGAATGAGACTGAGTGCACTCAGTGCTACCACTGGATGTCTCTGTAGCTTAAAAATGCTTATGATGTGTCAGTACATCCTGGGGAAATCACCCCTAAAGTCACATTTGTTGTGTCAGCTTTGTTCAACTTGAGACTTCATCAAGAAACTCCCAAGAATGCCCTGCTTTGTGACCAATTTGTGGCTGATGTCAGTTGAATTAGTACATCTTGTACTAGAGCTTCCTCTAATTTAGGGGTTTGTAGTGCAACTTTACTTCCAGCCTGAATTTATTTCTGGATGTAGTATGCTTTTCTGTTGTAAAAAGATATTCTTCAGTTTTCTGCTGTTCTATGTGGATGTAAATAATGAATTTTGGGGTTTTTCTGCATTTGAAGTTTCAAAGGTTAGCTTTTCTCATACAGAATTTTGTTTGTTTGTTTAAAAAAAAAAAAAGCTGTCCTGTTCTTAGCCAAAATGCCCACTCAGCATATAGACAGGCTACATTTTAGTCTATGTGGTAATATGACTCTTCCACTTGCCTTTTTTATTTTGAAGAACATAACTTTGTGTAGCTTTTTTAAAAAAACAAACAAACAAATTGAAATTGCCTGTGTGAAACTCACACATAAGCAGCTGTATAAGGAACAGCAGTGCGCTTAGCTCAGCTTACATTTTTGCATGTGCCTTGTCTCTTCCTCATTTATTTTTTTTTTCCTTATTTTCTGTTTCTAGATCTGTTTAACATTCCCATCACACAGTTCATTGTTGTCTCTGTGCTTTTGGACCGATTATTTATCTCATGGCTAGACTAGACAGAAAAACAGGGCGAAGTGTTGGCAGAAGAGTTTAAGTGATTAAACAGATTGGCCTGATTGCCTTTTGCTGTTCTTCTGAGCCACACAGTTTCATTCTCCTGTGTGTGCATTTTGTCTTGATAGCATATGTGTGTTGTTGGGAGGTGTGTATCTAAGGTCTGTAGCTGATCAATTGGCAAAATTACAGTTACAAAATACAAAATACAAAATATTGTAACTGATAGGTGTACTTCATACATCGCAGTCCCTAGTTCTCACTGAGCACTTGTCTCCCCTCACTTCTGGAGAGGGGTGCAGACTGCTGTGGCTGTCTGAGCCTGTTAGACAGGAGAATGTGCTTGATAACCCGTGGAGAAAGGCTGTGATGATTGCCAGGGTCATTGAGGTGTTTGTATGCCTTTTGATAGTTGTCCTCATCCTCTTGATCCTCCATTTCTGCACTAACACTCCAGTTTAGTGGCAAATCTGTGCTGGTCTAGCAGTATTATAGGAGTTCCTGAAAGGCTGGGCTGTAAAGTATTTTTGGTGAAGTTACTTAGGCTTGAAGTGCCTGTCTGGGGTTCAATGATTGAGCAGTAGAGTAGAAGTCAATTGGGTACAAAGGTTACTGTGTTTCTGCTACCTTTTATGACTTCTTTAGGCTTCTTAATATTTCATCACTGTGCTTGCTGTCGTGCTTCAAACCAGAACACTTGCCTAGTTGAATATGTGAGTGCTTGACTTGCTTTCTAGGACGTCAGTCCAGGTCAGCCTGTGCTGAACACCAGCGAGCCCCTAACTCCATCCCAGAAAGAGATCCAGCGTCAATCCACCCTGCAGCTGCTGCGCAAGGTAATGCAGATCCCGGAGAATGAATCGGAACTGGCCGAAGTCTTCACCCTCATCCATGAGCTCAACAGTTCGCGGCTCATCCTGTCCAACGTGAGTGAGGAGACGGTCACCATAGAGCAGACCTCCTGGTCAAACTACTATGAGTCTCCATCTACGCAGTGCCTCCTCTGTAACAGCCCACTGTTCAAAGGGGGACAGAAGTAAGATTCTGTTTTAGACTTGTGACTCTTTCAACCTCATGCTGATGTTCTATGCTCCAGACCTGCCTGAAATAAATACTTGCTTTAGCCCCTGGTAGTGATGCTGTAAGTGACGCTGAATAAGCTGTGTGTGTGTGGAAAGGGTTTAGCTGGTTAGCAATAAGCTGTTTCTGTTTCTCCTGTGCAGCGTAGTTTGTCATAGTTATCGTTTCCGTACAGCAGGAGAGTTTGATCAAAGAGTGACTGCTAAGTCTAGATGTAATATTTTTTCTTCTTGAAACGGAATCTTCTCATTAGTCATCCCTTCTTTGTTTCCCAGTCTGATGTTTTGAGTCTGACAGAAGCAGAATTGTGGAATTGTAGATGTGCATTATGTGACTTCCCTTTTCTCTCTCTTCCTGATCTGAATATCTCCTGTGTGGATCTTTTTGCTTATGGTGTTTTCGTTCTCTTTGTGGCTTAGCGTGGGCTTGAGTGAATTCTTGTTTGAAACAAATATCCAAATTGAAACCTGAAGAACTTTCCAGAAATTACCATGTATCTAGATTACCTTAACTAGATTTGTATAAAAGCCCATAGGATATCTCCTCACTAAGTCTGCCAAACATCCTCCTGTTGCCAAAAGCCTGAGCTGAAATGTTTGCTGTGGCAAAGTGTCGG
Source organism: Gallinago jamesoni (assembly GCA_025769975.1). Taxonomy (NCBI): domain Eukaryota; kingdom Metazoa; phylum Chordata; class Aves; order Charadriiformes; family Scolopacidae; genus Gallinago; species Gallinago jamesoni. The sequence goes on from JAOQGH010000051.1 coordinate 45,630,094, forward strand.
GTCATTTACTGTTGTGTTTCTTTCTTCAAACAAGATTTTCTTGATACCAATTAAAGATGTTTGCTTTGGTCAGGCTAGCACTAATTAAGATTTTTCCAGCAGAGAAACTTTTTATACTTAGTAATTCTTGCAGAACAGAGCTGTCTTGCACCCCGTCCCTCACCGTGTGACTTACTGACCCACGCATTGTAGATCTGTGTTTTGATCCACTGCTTTTTGATCCACTGTAGATACACTCTGCGTGTGGGGCTCTCACATGTGCCTGCGTAGGCTCTAATTAAACCCCTGCCAGTAGGAGGGAGCTAGTTTTGACTTTGATTCCTGTTTTTTCAGGTGGACAGCTGTATTTCTGCCACTAGGGCTCAACTGGCATTTTCCTGTGTGAGCTTCCTCCTTGGCAGCTGTGCTGTAGAGGAGCAGCTTTGTGTGCAGGGACAGGCTCTCAGGTAGAATGTGTTGCTCGTCCCATGGCAACAGGGCTGATGCCAGTCCCAGGGGCTGCTGGGGCTGTAGGTTTTCTCCACCTCTTAAATACTGTGTGTGCACTGTATGAAGCTGGAGATATGCTATAGTTCTGTTTAAAAAAAAAAAAAAAAAAAAAAACAAAAGAAAGAAAAAGTGAGCAGTGACCTGACTCTGCCAGGGGAATCCATTTTAAAATCTAACATAATTTTTTTCTGGCATTCTCTGATGTGAACTGGCTTAGACTGCCGTACTAATGAACTGATCTCAACTAGAACATTTAGGTTGTTGCTGTGGGACTGGACTGAAAAGCCTGTTGGCCTGAGTCTGAATTGTCTTTTGTTGTCTGTTACAGTTCCCTTGCTGGTCCTCAGGAGTGCTGGCTGCTGACAGCTAATAGATTACAGGTGGTTACAGCTCAGGTCAAAGTGTGCTTGAACCCGCAGTGTCTGGCCCTCCATAGCTTCACTGATATTTACACAGGTAGGAAAAATGCAAGTGTACCAACTGACAGTATCACTGCAGTCTGAACCCTTCAGAAGCCTTCAGCTGTATCAGGGCATTGTTTTTGCATGGAATAAAGCTTATTCCCTGCTCCAGTGTATTAAACTTGAATTATTTTTGACTTGTGCTATTCTTTTGCTGCTTCTGCAAGTAAATCTATATTTGTGAGAAAAAACATGTATGAATGCTTTGATGAGGAAGCTTTAGGTCTCCTCTGTGTAAGTGATAAATGAGTTCTGCAAGGCAGCCCCTGAGAGCATAGTTAAAGACATCTCTGCAAAGTGCTCTTTCTCAGTGTCAGTCACTGTGAGCCTCCTGCAAGGCAGCATGGAGCTGAGGAGATGGATTGGCTGCTGTTCCTTGCAGCTTTTTAAATTTAAAGGCAAGTCAGAAAGGAGCTAATCTTGCTAATGTGCAGAGGGAACAGTCCCAGAAGCACTATCCACATGTTCCATTAGCCTCTGAACTGTACTCGTGTATGTTGTGTATTGGTAAGGAATATATTCCTTTGTGAGGAAGATCTGGAACCCTACAGACAATGGCTGTCTTGTTTTAACTGCAGGCCTTTTCAATGTGGGTAACAAGCTGCTAGTGAGCTTGGATCTTCTGTTTGCAATCCGAAACCACATTAAACTTGGAGAGGATCCCAGAGTGGCTGTTGGCAATATTCTCGACTCTGTTCAGGAGCAAACTGGTGGGTTTTCCTTCTTGTTCTTTCACCGTAACACACCAAACTGTGACCTGGTGATAACTGTTAGGTTATAAAAAGGCAAAAGTCACCTATTCTAGTATGGCATGTTTCTGTTAAAGTACTTCCTAAACCCAACAGTACCTGTCTGACCAGTTCTTTGTAACAATACTCTGGAGAACAGGTTTGTGTTCTGCATTGGGAAAGCTCTAATGTCTCTCCACTGACTTAAGGAAGTGAAAGCTCTAATAGTGGCATATTATCTTTTCAGAAAAAAGCCTGAGCCCTGATGAGCAGGTTCAGCTCCAGGAACTGCTGTGCAATGGCTACTGGGCCTTTGAATGCCTAACGGTCCGGGATTACAATGATATGATCTGTGGAATTTGTGGCATAACCCCCAAGGTGGAAATAGCCCAAAGGAATGTGGAAAATGTCCTGGCACTTAAAAATATAGAGGTAGGCTTTTCACAAACTTCACATCCTGTTCGTATTCAAAGCAGATCATAATGGCTTTTGCTGACTCTGGTCTTCGTAATGCACAATAATTACACGAGAACTTTGCGAGCAGTTTTCTGCTGATGCCTGGCAAGAGGATGTGGCTGGAGTGGTGATGCCTGTGCTTCCTCCTAGAGATGTTGGTGTATGGTTTGGAGAAAACAAGATCCTCTGTCCCCGGACCACAGCTTTTGTCCAGCAGCCTCTGACAGTAGGGACCTTGGGTGAAAGTTGCTGAACGTTGCCTTCTTCTTTTGGCACAAAGACATTCTTTTTTTTCTTTTTCTCTCCAACAGTAGTTTTCTTGGGTGCTGTCTTTTCTAATGGGGAAAAAAGCCCTACTACTACTGTCTGGTTTTGCCCATATGCCCAGTATGCCCATAAATGGTTTTGACTCTCACCTAACAAAAAGTGATTGTGGGGAACTCTAGGGGCCTGAAGTGATCTTGTTACACTTGGGCTGAGTGCTCTCCTGGGTAGTCCTCATGCCTTGAGCGAGGCTGACACAAAATTGTCAAAGGAACTATGGTTATTTCTATTTGACCAGTGTGTTTCTTGATCTTTCTAGTTTACTTGGCCAGAATTCTTGTCATCAAGTGAAGTGAACGTAGAAGACTTTTGGTCCACGATGGAGACAGAGGTGATTGAGCAGATGGCTTTTCCTTCCAGCATCCCCATCACAAAATTTGATGCCTCTATCGTTGCTCCTTTCTTCCCTCCACTGATGAGAGGAGCGATTGTGATCAACACTGAGAAGGACAAGAACTTGGATGCACGGGCGGTGCCAGGTAACTGCTGAGGTTGTGCTTTTTAAATGAGTGCTTTACGTGGCAGTGACTTTGGTCTTTTGGTGGTTTAGAGTTGAGAATTGATGATTGCATGACTCTTTAAAAGTTATGTCTGCTGAGAGAGGGCAAGAATGCTGGGGTGAGTTCAGCTATTCTCAGGATACTTAGCAGCTTAAACTTTAGCCTGCCCAGTGAAGCTTGAATTCACTGGTGTCCTCTGATGCACTTGAGACCTGGAGGACATGAAAACACCGTACCCCAAGTGAGATATGGTCTGTTTGCAGAGGGGTGCATGCACAACTTGAATGCCAGTTGGTATTTGTTTCCTGTTAGACTGATACTTGGCCTGTGAAAGCTGCAGCAGTGCTTGGTGTCTCAATATCATGATCTCGGTAAAGGGTGAATAATTTTTTATGGAACTTGAAAAAAGACTTGGAGATGGATGTGTTAGTCCTGAACAACATTCAGTATATCCAGGGCATTGGCTGCATGTAACAAACTGTGAGGTGAATAAGCTCAGATGTATGAGAGCTAAATTTATTTAGCACCCATTTCCCTTAAGAATTTAGGTATTAGGTATAAGAAGGAAAAGTAGCTTTGCAAGCTTGAGTTGGCTTTGCAGACAGGGCTGCAGGTGCTTTAGAGAGTTGAGTTGCAGAAGGGCTACATAGGCTTTCATGGAAGTGGAGCTCCAGAGAAAGAACCAGGGAGGAAGTGTGAAGGGTGATCCTGGAGCTGCTTGGTCCGAAGGCTGCGGCCACATTTCCTTGTGCTCTTCTGTCACTTGTCTTTCCTCATGTCAGGCCAACCAGCCATTTAAAGGTTACAAAACCCAGGATAGACTCATGGAGTCTGCAGCTCTGCTGGGCTCAGTCTGCTGACTTCACTAGCAAGGGTCTGAAAGAAGTGTGGGCTGTGACGTGCTTTGGAGATAGGACTACTCATGGCTTTCTCTTGCTGCAGTTGGTTGTGCAACCTCTGCTTCTGTAGTCTTACGAAGAAATTATTTTGGTGACTTCCCTTCCTGAGAATGAGTGCTGAGACCCATTTCTTGCCTTTGCAGGTAATGGAAGTGCCCTGGTGAGGCTCCTTCAGGAAGAGAACTTCAGGCTTGAGCTGATAAGCTCTTACAGTGAAGAAGAGCTGCAGAGCTTTCTGACACAGTGCAGCATCCCCTGGGATGCTTCAACTACGAAGGTAATGGCTTTTTTGCCCACGTACAAGCCTGCAGTAGTGGAGCTGTTCTTCACTGTCCTTCCCTCATTCACACTTGCCATCCTGGATAATTAACTTCTCCTCTGACTGAACTCAGGGCAGGGGTGGGTTAGAAGCGAGTGCCTAGGCAGATTTTAGGGTAATTTACACATGGTGAAATCAAGTGAACCTTTGTGGGCTAGAAGAGGGGAAGCCTGTAATTACCTTGTCACAGGCTCAGCATTGTGTAATTTGCTGTCATCCTCAGGGGGCTGAATGTGGGATTAGGAAGTGACTGGATGAAGTACAAATTAGGATTTGGGAGACCTTGCCTGCAGCCTTCTCCCTCTCAGGAGGAGACCTTTAATTTTAGCCTCATACAGACTTTCTCTGGGGCCTGTCTTTTCTAGGACCAGCTCTGCTACTCCCTCTTGGCGCTCTATGAATTTGTCCAGAACGGGACAAGCGTCACACAAGCCTCTGCTGATCACACGGGAGGGAAAATCTACAAAGTGTGTCCACATCAGGTAAGGAAGGCTGGAGCAAGCCATGTTTTTTCTTACCTAGCTTTTCGCTGTTATCTGACTTAGCAGAGTGGAATCCCCCCATTAAATAAAAGCAGGGGAGTGGGCCTCTCTGAGCCTTGGAAATTAAACACAGTGCCTTGGGGGCTTGGAGTATGAGCAGTCCTGCAGGAGATTTCAAGATCAACTAGTGATCTAGAGCCTGGTTTTGATGTTGCTGCTGAGGTGGAACAGCTGCTCTTCCTTGAACAAGAGAAAGTGAATGTCTATGAGGAGGAAACAGAATATCTTCAGAGAAAGTACTGGTTACTGTATTCTCTGAATTTCCCGAAAGAAAGCTTAATTTTTTCAAGACTGTATATTTTTCCATAAGTTTTCAGTTTTATTATGTTGTTTGGTGATAATCCTTTTCTTCCCAGGTTGTGTGTGGCTCAAAGTACATAGTAAGAGGAGAAAATGCCCGGGATCATGTGGATTTGTTGGTTTCCTCACGTCACTGGCCTCCGGTGTATGTTGTAGATACGGCCTCTTCGGTGGCACTGTGTGCAGACCTCTGCTGTCCTGGCCTGACTTCCCAGATGTGGGGGAAAAACCAGGGCTGCTTCTCTGACCCCATGGATCCTCCAACGGTTAGTTATGTGCACCTTTGCACTCTGCTGTGCCAGTTTCAAGTAAGATTTAAAACAAATGAAAAATATTTTAAAAATATATGTAACCTGCATTGTGCCTTGAGATAATTTCAATAGATCAGTGTCTCCTGACTCGTGGCTTCTTGCTTCTGAGCACAGTGGAAAGTGTTACCTGTTGCTTGGGGCATTGTATTAGGTTCATGCTCCTTAACAGGAAGAGCTGTGCTGGGAGGGCAATATAACAGTTCAAATCATGAACTTTGGAGCATGTTGCTTATTTTGATGCAGCAACTCGCTTCTCTCAAACTACTGCTGTTACTTGAGAAATGGCAGAGGAAGAGGGTTGCCAGTGCCTTGGGATTATCTCTGAGGGCACGTGAGTGAGGAGGGAGTGTACAGAACCATCTTTGTGGCGTTCAGAGGAAGCCTGAATCGGTTACCCCTCCCTGTGTCCTGGGTCATAGCACTGGCTGGAGTTCAGCAGAATGGTAGTTTTGGCTTGTTCCCCTTAACTGTGGGGAAATTGCTTCTTGTTCTACCTGGGGTGTGTTTCTCTCTCTCCTCAGTACGTGTCCTGCCCTGAACTGCTAGACCAGCACTACAGCGTGGACATGACTGTGGCCGAGCACTCTGTCCAGCACCCGATCACCAAGTCGTCGGCACGTCGGATCGTTCACACGGGTTTGGAGCAGAACAACCAGCAAGACCCAACGGCCCGGCATCACTGCATCTCCCTCTGCCGGGAGCTGGAGCCGTACAGCGCCATCATCGCTGCCATCGACGACAGCAAAACCAGCAACATCCGCCAAAGGCCCATCACCTTCGAGAACGCCACGCACTATTACCTCTACAACCGCCTCATGGACTTCCTCACCAGCAGGGAAATTGTGAATCGGCAGATCCAGGAGATCGTACAGAGCTGCCAGCCCGGGGAGGTGGTGATTCGCGATGCTCTCTACCGGCTGGGAGTGGCCCAGATTAAAACAGAAACAGAAGAGGATGAAGAGGGGAAGCAGGAGGATGATAGAGGGTGCTGAGTAACAAAAAGGCCGTGTTGGTTTCTCTCTCTGGTGGGGGGGGGGGGGGTGGGTGGGCTGGGCCAGCTTCTGCAGGGTTTGGGCAGCTGTCTGGCTTGAGAGTTTATTTTTGCAGGTTGGAGATGTGATGCCGGTGGCTTTGACTGCTGTTAATGACCAAAGAGCTGTGTGCTTCCAGAGTGTCACAATAGCTGCTGCCAGCGTGGGTCCGTCTCCCCCCTTGCTGAAGGCTGCGACTGCCTCCTGCGGTGTGTGATGGACCCAGTGTTGAGCAGTGTGTGAAGTGTTTCTCTCCCTGCAGCCGGCGAGCGGAGAAGAGAGAGGTGTTCCTGGTGGTGGGGAGTACGCACCATCACGTGCACGGGATTTTTAACGCTGAATCTTGCTTGCTGACTTCTTTATGCATATTGGCGGCAGGGCAGGGGGTGTGGGAGCAACCAGGACAGTCAGACAGCTAAGAAGATTTTCCCAAAACGTTCTGTACAGATTAGTTTAGGACACTGATTCCTGCTTGGAAATCTTGCAGAATTGTCATATGCATTGGCTGCAGGGAGTCTTTAATCAAGGAGCAGCTGTGCAGCTTTAACACGCTGTATCTGGGGAGCCTCCCTGGAGGCTGCACTCCTGGGTCCGGGATTGTGGGTGCTATTGCTGCAGAAAGTTTCTAGAATTTTGTCCCTTCGCATAAGCACTAATAATTTAGAAGCTGAAACATACAGTGAGTGAAAAGTGTCCTGTACGTTAAGGTAAGAAATGACTGGGTGAGCCCCAGGGGAGCCAGGCTCATTGGAGGTCTGTATGAGCACTGTGTGAGGTGGTGGCTGTGGAAAGGGGAAGGACACTCAAAATGTCCCTGCTGTCTGCACAGACAATTTTTTAAAATTATTTTTATTTTAGCAGTTTCATTCTGTTCAAGGACTTGAGTTTCTGTTGTCCTGTCCTTAGAACAGAATCACAAAGACTTGTGGGATCAAGCAGAAACGATGAAAGCAGTGTCACCAGAGCGAGCAGGGCTTGGTGTTCCTCCCCTGGGGGGAGCTGCATCTGCATGTGCAATCTCACCACTCTGTCAGGGCCAGAGAAGTCTCTTCCTGCCCAGTTTGCTTTATCTGCTCCTTGAGAGGAGTGGGGCCAAGACCTCTGTCCCTACAGCGTGTCTGAAGAACACCTTGGGCTGTGGTTCTAGGGCTGTGTGTGTTGTCTCCTGCCAGCTCCCTGTTCCTGGTGATGAAGGCAGATGGGTGGTTGCTGTGACCTGCAGAGGAGAGGAGGGGGATGCCAGACTGCTAAGTTGCCATCTAGAGAGTTTATTTTGTCTGAGTGAACAGTGGGGAAGATTCAGAGGCTTGTGGTGTGGTTGAAAATTCCCTTCTGTGAAGGGGAACCTATTGAGTACCGTACTGTTAAAGTAAATGTATTAAGTCTGAGAAATGCAGTAATTATGGCTTGGGGTTTTTCTGTTAAGAACATTAACTTATTATAAGAGACATTAGTGACTTTTTTCAGTCAGTGATAAAGTTTAATAAATTATCTCCAATTTTGGGGGTGAAACTGTGGCTGAGTGACTTGGTTTTTTTTGTGTGCAAGACCTGGAGGATGGCAGTAGGAAAGAGCACAGACACCATGTGGATGTACACCACCACTCCAGCCTGCACTGCCATGTGGTGGGCAAAAGCCTACTGTTCTCAAAAGCAAGGTGTTCCTAGAGGAGCAGTTCAAGATGTTGCTTGGGCCACCTCACCAGAGTGTCAGGTAATATTTATCATGCTGCCACATGGCTGTCTCGGACACAGTGACTGTTGTCAGATGTCCCATCATCAATTACCCCCCTGTTATATCTTCGCATAGTGACTACTTCATTTTTCCCAGATACAGACAGGCCTGTCAGAGCAAAGTGCTTTAAAACCTTGCTTTTATTAAGTTGGTTTTTTTGTATTACACAAGGTGGAATGGTTTTGAGAACTGGTGATGAGATGTTTGTCAGAGGAACTGGAGCAGAGTTGCAGGGTGTGAGAGTCTGGGCCAGTGCATCACCCATGTGCTCTGATCCGTTCCCCTCCGAGAGCAGTCCTTAAACGCTCGGAAGAGGCTTGTTTTGTTAAATGTCTTAGTTTATTCTTTATAATGCTGGCAGGTAAAAATAGGTTAGCTTGTTATTTAGTAAGGAGGAGCGAATCACTTGGTGTTAGAGTAAGACCAGGTTTAACAGAATGAGAAGTGGCCCACAGTGTGTGGCTCAGGCCACCAGCCCTACAGTGGTTGATACCTCGCTGTGGTTTGCCCCAGCCCTGTCAGTGTTTGTACCTGGAACACCCAGGCAGGTGAAGCTATGAAGGTTCATTAGCTGCTTCCGAGAGCTACACAGGACCGGGTGGCTGGGGCAGCAGTAAACCTGAACAAGAGCTAGATCAGAAACAAGTTGAAGGGCATTAGGCCCTAGCTTATGGGGAAAAAAAAAAAACAAACCTCAGTGGTACTATTAAAATATGCTCAGGAAAATATGTACAAGAGCATATCTGTAATCATAACGAAGGCAGTGATTGCTACATGTTTAATAATTCAGAAGTTTTGTAGGATATGTGTCATCTTGATCGTTTCCAGATCTGTTTAAGCTGCCATTCTTTCCTGGATTTGGTTTGTGTTCAGAAGAGCACTGGTTACCTCCTCTGTGTTTTACCTGAGAAATCACTGCCCCTTTGTCCTGTTACTGCGGCACAAGTTCACATAACCCTGGGGTTGTCTCCTTGGCTTGCTTCACTCAACCCCTGCAGAAGCGTCGGCTGCAGAGAGGTAGATTGCATGAGGAAAGGGAGAGGTTAATGCATATTTAATGCTAAATAGAGGCTTTGCCTGTATCTACACACTTGCTCTGCCTCATCCAGGGCCAGACAGACAAAGGGAAGAGAGCAGGGCCACCAAGAAACTGGCATGTGCAGCAGTTCCAGCTTCAGGACTTAAATTTCAAGGTGTGCTCATAAAACACAAGGGTTCAGTCACATGAGTGACTTTTGGAAATGTCTAACGTGGCTGCAACTTGTATTTTAAAAAGAAACAGGAAACACAACCAGCCTCCAGCCTCCTCCTGGGGGCGGGGAGGCAGGTGACAGGGACCTCTCTGTACCCTGCAGAGATGGAGGGTGTTATCATCCTAACAACTCTATGTTACGCTTGAGATAGGACTTTAGGGACCCCATGGTGAGCCTTGGTTCTGGGTCCCCACCCTTTCGGTGGGGGGGGGAGTCAGTAACGCTCGTACTTCAGAAAGCCCAGGGAGGGGAGCCAAAGCAGAAGGCGCCTGTGTCCCAGGGCAGAGCAGAACCGTGCGCTGGGAGGACAGGGATCACCCCGGGGGCGACGGTACCAGCTTAACAGAACTGATAGTTGTTGCTCTTGAGAAGGGGCTGGCCGCTCTCCTCCTGCTCGCAGGACTCCTCGCAGCAGCCGGAGGTGTCGCAGCCGCTGTCTTCCTCGGCGGCAGAGGGGAGGTTGGTGTAGTCCTTCAAAGGAAAAACAACCCCGAGGGTGTTTCAGTCCCTTCAGTGGTGTACGACATGGGTTTCTGCAGGGATGACCAGCTGGGGATGCCAGCTCAACTCTGCCCTTTGCTGTGCCCACAGGGCACGGCTGGCTGGCAGGACAGGTGCCATTTGTCCAGCCGCACACCAAATCCAGGGGAAGGGATTGGAATTAATGGCCCCGGTAGTCCTATAGCCACCCATTGAGGTTGCTGCAAAGCACCTCTATTTTTGTGTCCTTTGGTCATGATTTAACCCTTCAGCAAAGGGGAAAGCTGGATGATGCCTCTGGGTGCTTTCCACCAACACTAAACTGCTCCTATCAGTTAGAGAGAGATCACCAGGAAGATTGTCCAGGAGCCATGGTCACATAGTGGGAAAGCTTGTCTCCCTTCCCCATTTTCCTCTCCAAAAGTCCTCACCTGCTCCTTGTGCACCTCCAGTTCTTGCTGAATGAAGCAGCTGATCTGGTCGAAGGTAGGTCTCTGGGTGGGCTCCAGGCTCCAGCACGCCTGCATGATGTTGTACCTGCAGGGCCAAACAGGGACAGGGTGGTTGCATGGTGCTGCTTGAGGGTCTGCAGGCTCTTCCCTGCAACACTTTGTGTTTCAGGCACACAGTACTGAGCAGTCCCTTGTCCTCCTGTCTATAAAACATGCAGTTGGTGCATGTGCAGTGCTCTGGGGACAGGTGAGCACAGAAGTGGATAGAGAAAATTAATCTGTCAACAAGGGACTTTATGCCTCCAATACTTTTTTCTTGAAGCTTAAACTCATTCCTCTCCTGTAACCTACTCTGGCTTGTTTTCTCAAAGTCCTAGGGTCAAAAGTAGTTGACTGAAACAAAGAAAAATCCACCAAGTTCAGGATTGTAGACATATAACATGAGCTTCCCCATCTTCCTGCCCATAAACAGAAGAAATATTGGATGGAACATCATAACTGACCACTCTAGATCTTGCTTTCCTAGAGAAGCAAGGAGCAGCCTTGTGGGATCCCAGGTGGATCTGAAGGGCAGACACATCTGGAAGCAGCAGGCAGATGTGTGACCAAGGTTCCTGTCCAACCCCACAAACTATCTCCAGCTACCCCAACACCCATTGTGTGCAGCTTGGTGCATCCAACTCACATTTTCAAGGGAGCGAAGTCAGGCCTGGCCATCTGGTATCCCTGCTTCACCATGCTGTAGAACTTGCTGTTCACCACCATGCCGGGGTATGGACTTTTACCTGTGGTGGTAAGAGGAGCAGAGGTGGCTCTCAGATCAGAGGCTTTGAGGCTCCAGCCTTGTGGGGTGAGAAGCAGCAGCCTGGGGCATCGCTTAAGCCAGTGCTGCTGCTTCTCAGGGAGTTCTGAGCTACAGCGAATCATTCAGGATCCACTCTTTTTAGTGGTCCCTCTGGAAGTGTGAGACAGCATTTTATAGCCCTTATAAAACCTAGATTTTTGTCAACCACTCTCCTTTCTTGGAAATTTTTCTGCAGAGGTGTTAGGATGGTGGTAAGTCGTGGAAAACAAGAAAGGTTTACAAGCTTCTTGCTTACCAAGGGAGAAGATCTCCCAGAGAAGGATGCCATAAGACCACACATCACTCTGCACTGTGTAAATGCAGTCAAAGATGCTCTCTGGGGCCATCCATTTCACGGGCAGGCGGGCCTGGAAGAGCAAAGAGTCTTGCAGACTGGGACGGGCTGGTAGCTTACGCTATACCCTGTCCTGCGTGCTCCAGCTGCACCCTCCCTCCCCTTGTCCCTGTTTTGGTGACTTACGTTGCCTTTTACAACATAGTTCGAGTCATTCATGATGTCACGGGCCAGGCCAAAGTCGCAGATCTTGGCGACTCGTCCGTCTGATACGAGCACGTTCCTGGCTGCTAAGTCACGGTGGATGCACTGGGGAGAAGACAGAGCAAGTGAGACCCAGCCAACGTCCCCCAACGGTCCCAGCTACTGTCACCACAGCAGCACTTACAGGCGGGCACGTACTACTCAAAAAGCCCCTAGGAGAGGTGCTGCATTGTGTACAAGGAGCGTGGGCTCTCTTTCAACCCGGCGCTAAGACACCGTGACATTTCATGCCATGTCCTTTAATCACTCGTGGGGCCATTGTCCTCCCCAGGGGAGGAGGCTCAGAGCCAGGGGCTGTTGACACAGTGCCCTCATCTCTGGAACAGTCATAGGGCTGGTTACTCTCCGGTGCTCACAGTGAGCCAGCTCAAACTCAACGGCCACTTTCAGTTCCTTGTCCCCGGGGCAGCGGGGAAGCTGCCAAGGCGAGAAAGCTTTGCCTCAAAGTTCCTGACCTCATGTAAAAGCCAAGGAGAAAACTTTGAGACCAGCACGATGCACAGCCCTGGCTTCCCCCCCCATAACACTGCCCTGCCCAGAGCCAGTGGGAGACAAAGGCTCTGAAGGGGACACCACACAACATGGCCTGGTGTGTCTGAACTCAACAAATGGAGTGGAGAGGCCCATTTCCAGCAGCAGCTCGCTCGCTGGAATCCAAAAACCCCACCCAAAGCCATCCTGAGCCTCAGGATGGATGGTGCCTGCTGGCTGGACCAGCATTTCCGAGTTGGGGTGCTGGGGGCAGTTGTCCTCTTGGCACTCACATTCTTTGACGCAAGGAATGCCATGCCCTGGGCCACCTGGCTGGAGAACTGTAGCAGGTCAGAGAGATTGAGGGGACGGAGGTCCTCCCTGATTTCATCCTCTTCCTCTGAGCTTTTCCCTAAAATTCAAAGCAAAGTTTTAGAGTTGCTGCAAACCTGGCGAGTAACACAAGCTGCACTGTATCCTGGTTCCCTGGGGATAAACCAGACGGGATGGCCAGAATAAAGAAGTCATGAATACACGGAAATGAGCCTGTAACTCACCCCTGGCTTGTGCGGAATCTGATGATGCTGAAGATGACGATGATGACACAGGCCTCATTTCAACATATGTTTCCAAACCTTGGCTCGAAAAGCCACTGTCACTGATTCAGAAGCAACAGAGATGGAGGCAGGCTGTTAGCAACCCTCCAGCAGTACTTTCTGCCCTTCTACACATCCACCGAGAGAAGAAACCACATCCCTGCCTGCAGCAAGTGGCTTAGATAGAGGCTTCAGGGCAAAGGAAAAGTCAACCTTGGGGCTGATTCAGAAAGGGGACCTAGGTGCCCTGCGGTATGGGGGGGGCTCCAATTACTGCTCCCCTTTTATCCCTTTTATCAAAGGACTGCCCTTTGCTGGTGGGGAGTGCTCAGCCTCTTCTCCTACAAAACCCACACAGCCAAAAGCACAGGAAGCCAAAAATGTTCTGTTTCCAAATTGCAGGGGGATTTAAACCTGGATTTCTTGTTGAGGGATGTTCAACAATTGCTGTCAAAGACTTTGGAAAACTTGCAACTGTAACCAAGTCTAAACACATACATTCCCAGTGACTTTTACAACCTGGTATTTCTGCAAGTCCCCAGACCCTTGGCCTTAATCTTGCCCCAGCACAGCCCTCTTGGGCTTCTCCCAGCAAGTCCCCAGGCCCTGCATTGCTCAGCCCTGTGGCCATCAGAGCTCCGCTCCTACCTGCGGATGTATTTCTTCTCTACATCCACATTTTTGTAGTCAGCAGCGCTGTCTAAAGAGGTGTCCAGAGCCGAGTCCTGAATAATTATGGATTCAGCCTTCTTGCGCAGGAAATTCAGCAGATCTCCGTAGCGACAGTACTCGGTGATGACAAGGATTGGGCCTGGGAGAGAGGCAGAAAGGGTTCATTAAGAAGTGATGCTACTGTGACCTGTCCTGAGGGCTGCTTTCCCTGGGAAGGGCAGCAGAACCCATACTGCACATAAGCACATGTGGAAATGGCCAGTCCACAGGCCCTTGCAAAGTTATAGGTTCAAGAAAGACCACCAAGCTCATCAGCTGTCTCTGTTGTGAGACTGAAGAGAGATAACAGCCTCAGAGGAGAAGGCCATGGGGAGGGGCCCATGGGGGAAGAAAGGCTTTGGGATCCTACCTCCATGGGTACATGCTCCCAGCAGATTCACAATGTTCTCATGGTGTCCCAAGTGACTCATGATCTTCAGCTCAGACATGAGAGCCTCCTGCTCATCTGTGTCTGCTGATGCTGCAAGACAAGAGGAGAAGAGCTATGTGAAGGAGGGAGGGACATGAAGAGATGATAGGGGAGGACAGAAAGAGGTGTAGACAGGGAGATACACTCAGAGAGGAAACTGTCCTCTGTGCCTCTGGCCACATGTGTCCCCAAAAATAATGACTCCAGCACCCAGTACTCATCACAGAAACATCTAGAAAGTAGATGTTGCAGCCTGGGAGCACCAACGCATGTGGTGAACACACACGATGTCCTGCCCAAGTGAGCTTGGGGGACTTCAGCCTCTGCAAGTTGCTCTGGGCTTACACTTTAGCATCTTCACAGCCACTTTGAGGACCGAATCTTCTTTGCCCAACCCAAAAGCAGTGGCTTCTACCACTTTTCCAAAGGCTCCTGCTCCAAGAGTTTTTCCTGCAGAGGGGAAAAAAAAAAAAAAAAGAAGTGCTTATAAGATGCTTTATAAAAAGACATTGAACAGTTGTCCTCCACGCAGCCTTGAGGAGGATGTATGGTGGGTGGAAATTCCTGCTGAGCTCAAACAAGATGACACATCCTTTAGTCAGGAGCTGGTTAACATCCAAGGGGAATTCTACTGTAAGCAAAGATGGTATGAAAGAGGCCACATCCAAACATGGGCTGACCAGCTTTATGTATTATGAATGACCCCAGATGCAACCTTCCTTGGAGCAAAGATCTCAACCTTCCTTGGAGCAATGGAGGGCTGGAGGGAGGTGGTACCCTAACATTGCCACCCTGTGTGGAAGAGGGCAGCAAGGCCTGGTTAAGGATGTTGTTGTAATGTCTGGATGCAGCTTTGGATGTTGCCCATTTGCTTTGGCTCTGTCCCTTGGAACATTTCAGCTCTGTGGCGAGCGGCATGCCACCAGGCAAGCAGCAAGGAAGGTTTCTTACCAAACTGGAGGTTATTCCTTGGAAACTCCCATTTTTCATTGTATGGCAGCTGAGTGGGATCAATAAAGATGTAGTTATTCCCTTCACAGGCCTCAATGATCTTCCACCGCACCTGGTACTTGGGTTTCTGTAAGGGAGAGACACCAATTATTCAATGTTCCTCAAGCCCTGAGGGTTCCCCAGTCCCGCGCGTGCACTCTAGCTCTCACCCTGCAGGCATAGAGGGAATATTTCGGTTTCAGCCCATCAAATATTTCTTGCTTTCGACCTGGACTGAGTGAGAGAGGCTTTGTCTGGACAGCCTGGTCCCTTTGCTGCTACAAAGTCCCCCCAAGTCATCACGCATGACTGAGGGAGGCTCTCTTGCCTCTTTCTTGCCTCCTGGCTGTTGCCCTCACTTGGGAGAGCCAGCATTTCCACCAGACCAGTGGCTGACAGTGCCCAGCTGGTGCTGGAGGGAGATGTCCCCGCTGTGTCTCCTTCCTTTGGTACCCTGGGTTGCTGAGCACAGCAGAAAGGTGGAGGTGGCCCAGCCCCGCTTCCCTTACAAGGGAAAGAGAAGTAAGAATTTCTTCTCTTTTCCACGAATCTCATGGCAGAAGTAACCAGGCAAGGACAGAGAGAAGCAGCGCTGGAGCCCATGGGCAGAGGCAGTTGCAGGCTCATGCTGGGAGTTGTCACTCACACTGAGAGGGCTCAGGAGCCCGGCTGGAGGCACAAACACAGAGAAAGGCAGTGAAACAGCTTGGCATGAGAATACCGTGTGTGGCCTTTGCTCCTGTGCAAGGAGACAGGAGAGGACCTGCACCCCAGAGCAGCAAAGGTGGTCTCAGGTCCATCAAGACAGACACAAGGAAGCATGGGTGGAGTGGCCATGGCTGTGATGAATCATGTTATGTCCCAGCTACTGGGAGGTGTATGCTGCAATGTTCTCCTCACCGCTTCCCCTCGATAGTTGCAGAGAAGGATGCGGCGTATGAGTAGGTGTTCAAAGCTGGGTTAGCACAGGCATGAGAGACCACAGCTGAGGCAAACAGATGCACAGTTTTGATGGAAAGCATCTATTCGTTTTATCCCCATCGCAGCTTCTTTTTTCTTTGCCTGAGATTTGAACATCCATGCCCCTTGCAGGCTGCTGAAGGCGGTCCAGGCAGGATGCTCCAAGCAGCAGTTTCTGGTGGAGGTCCCTCAAAAAGAATTACCACCTGAACTCAGGTTTTTTGCTGTTGCCCGCTCCCAGAGGATGAGCACTGCTCCTTTCTGCTCCGCTACTCATCTGGCACTGCAGGAATCAACCAGGGCTCAGGAAGCCCATGGCTGAGACAGATAAGACTATTTATAAACATGTACTGCTTCTCTTGGGTTTGCAAGGCCTTCCTAAAAGCTGTTTCTTCAGAGCTGGGCTTATACACCCACCTACCTCTCTCTCTGTCCCTGGACTACTGGCCAAAGACAGCTCTGCCTGTAAAGCTGTAGGCGCTCATTTGGGAGAGGGTTCTACTAGATCTTCCCACAAGCAGCATCAGAATTTTGCTGCAAAATTTGCAGCCTTGATGGGCTGTCAAAGGAAGAGTGCCAAAAGGGAGAGCTGAAAACCAGGAGATTTTCACCCACTGATGAAGCAGAGGTGGCTATTGATTGGAACAGTTTACGGAAACAACTGAGAAGGAATCTGAGTGCTTAAAATGAAGAGAAAATGGGGCAAGTTCTTATATAAAAATAGTGACCAAGACTTCCTGGAGACAAACGCCTTCTAACATCATCCTGTTTCCCCATAAAGACAGCTTTTTATAAAGCAGGGAGAAGAATAAATAGTTGGTGCAAGTTGCAATCCCTGCCTGTGCTGCCAGCAGAGGCAGGGAGGTCTCTGAGGCTGGGCAGGCCCTGCAGCCCTTGCTACGCAACAGGGAAGCTGACCTGGTTGTACTTGTAGAGGAGGAAGAGGAGGAGGAGCAGCAGCAGGACTGATGTGCCTATGAAGGTGGAGAGAATGGGGCTGAAGAGTCTGTTTGGGGGTGGCATGATGCTACCTGGAGAAGAAGAAAAGAAGCAACCAGTGACGAGTAAAATACTCCTGTTTCAATCCTATCTCCCATCCCTCTTCAATCCCAATCCCATGCAAAATAAATGGCATTTTGCCCAGTTGTCCATTTAGGGTTCCCCCATATGCAACACAACCCAGCGCTGGCCTCAGAGACAACCAGAAGAGCTACCGGGAACTGAGGGAAGTTCTTGATGCCAAACTCAAGACTGCAATGGTTCCCCACCACGCACCCCAATTTCCACACAAGCAACACCAGATGCAGGTCAGACTGATTGGGGATCAAGATCTGGACAGCAAAAACAGACTCATCAAGAGAATCCACCCCTGGACTCCTGTGAGCTGAGCAATGGCTCTCTGTGCCCTGGAGCTAGGTTCTGTGGTTATAAGATGTCCATGGCACAGCTCAGCCTTTGGCACCAGGCTATGCCCAGCCAGAAATTCCCACATGGCTCCTAGGACTAGCAAATGCCAAAGCCTCCCACCTTATGTCGAGACAGAGGCCTTGTGGAATCTTGCAAGACAGTGGGGATATAAGTATCCCTAAGGATATATGAAGATGCACCCCCTCAAAGACCCCAGGTTCCCCCTCACTCTGCCAAGCTACCAATTTGTCTCTTACTGGTGATGGTGAGTGGGTGAAACATGTCAGAAGCGTTCCCCTCTCTGTTAATGGCCACACAGCAGAAGGTGAAATTGGCACCCAGCTCCTGGAATGGGACAACGCTCTCCACCTCCACCTCTCGGAAGGGCAACATGTTCACCACCTGGGGACTGGAGTCATTCAGCAGCAACTTATAGTTCTCGTTGTATCTGCAGAGACACCAAGGAGGAGAGAATGAGCACTCCTCTGCAGCATAGTTACTCATAAGTGAATTGGTGCCTGTATGAGACTGGAGAGGAGATGCTGGGAATTAGGGCTGCAGCTCTGTGAGACATGTTACTCACTGCCCGATTAAAAGACCTCTCCCTGAACATCAAAGCCCTGTATAGGCAGAGCCTTAATTGCCTTTATATGGCTGCAGCTGTGGCAGCAGTTCCCTCCGTGAATGGGGCTGGTACTGAGACACAACCACCCCTGCCCAGGCAGCTGCAGTTGCCTCCCAGCACACCATGAGTCAATAAACCTGTGGAGCTTCAGGCCTGTGGAGATCCCAGAAAGAGGACTAGGACCAGCCAGGATGTAGCTCTACAGCAGCCTACACTAGGTATTTCTCCCAGGGACCCACATGTTCCTCAGAAAAGCCTTGGGAGAACATGATCACAGGTGGCTGAACGCTTCAAGCTCAAGACTTTAGGAACAGTACCTACCTCCTCTCCGCAGGCAGTCCCCAAGAACCTCTTTTTTTTTAGCAGGGCAACATCCCTGCTGCTGTTACTGAACAGGCTCTGCTACATTACCTGTAAGCAAGCCCACATGGTGCTGCTCAGCAGATGCCAGTGCAGCAAGGGCAAGCGCACACCTTGGAGGTGCTCAATCTCCCAGGCGTTTCTTACCTGTCAGAGTGAATGGGGCACTGGTACCACTCAATGCGTGGGGCAGGGTAGCCGATGGCCATGCATTGAAGGATGCTGGAGTCATTGGCTGACACCTTGATTTTGCAGACCCTTGGAGGAGCTGTTGGGGAAGGCAGATAAACAGTGAATGCTGGGACCAGAGGAAGAGCACATTCCCTGTGCTCTGATTTACTTTCCATGCGTGCAACAATAAAACACCAGGAAACTCCCTGCTATGCATAGGTTTGTGCTGGGTCCCAGACACAGTCTGGCTGTGTGTCCTGCGGGGGTGGGGCTGGAATCACCCTGATACCCCAACCCTACTTGCTGCCAGCTGGGTAGCAGCCCCAGGGCAAGCAGGATGAAAGAATGGGCAACACCAAGCACTTACATTTCACAGAGATACTGAAGGTGACTGATGCATTGGTTTCATTGTTGAGGGCATAAAATGTATAGAGACCTCCCTCTTCTTCCTGCAGGCGGTTCAGGAAGAGCGTGTTGTTATACCTGCTCACACAGAGAGAGTAAACACCATGAAGAAAGCTGTGTTGAGGCAACTCAAGCACTCACAGTCTTTGCTCAGTGAGATGCAGCTGCTTTCTCTGCCCAGGAGCAGGTGAACACTTCCCAGAACTAATCCCAGCCCATGAGCGGAGTCTGCTACTTGCTTCTTCAGGAGAAGCATGGAGGGTCTGATTTTCTGTAGAAGAAAGACCTTTTGCACTTCTGAAAGGCTACAAATGTGTGAAAGTTCAGAAAGAAAGGAGACTCTAACATCTAAATTGTTGCCTTTGAAGAGCTAGAGGATGCTGATCCTCCTGCCTTTGACAGAATTCCTCACATTTCGTAGCCCATCAAGTCATGGTCCATAGTGCCCAGTCCCCCAAGCCCATTTCTCAGACCCCAATGCAAGAAAGAGTTTGTCCTAAAACCATCATGCCTATTGAGTGGCACAGTTCCTCTTGTGGATTATTTTGGGTTTCTAAGAAAATGAAAGGGGAATTGCCAAAGCTCCCCACCAAACCAAATGATTCTCTTTCTTTCAGTCTCCTTTCGGCCTCAGTTGGCTGTAGTCTTCAGAAGAGCAGGGCTGCGCCCTCCATTAGGTCTTATCCACATAACAATATTTCGGGCTTCTCTTGACATGGGGCACACAATGCCACTCAGTACATACACTCTCCAGACAGCAGAGAATGGGACAGGTCTGAGGAGCACTGAGGGAATTCAGTTTTTTGTACTGTTCACACACCCTTAAAATTTCTTCTTGCAAGAAGAGTGCAAACCTGAACAATGACTTGTGATAGTGACTTCCGCAAGGTTTTCTAAAGAGAAGGCTGCCAAGTTTGACAGAGGTGGTGTCCTCCTTGACCTGATCACTGTGGTTTGCTAGTAGTAAAGGAAAGAGAAGACAGAAAGGCAGAACAGTTCCCCTCTTTAAAACTAGAGAATTTTCTGTGACCCAGCAGCATGGGCTCTGCCTGTCTCACCAGGAAAGCATTGTTGGAAACACGCCATGGACAGCGTAGGAGAGAGACAGCACATACCAGTTGTTTCCAGACATCATTTGGCCCTTGAATGTGGTACTCCCAGAGTTCTTCAAGGGGTTTGTGTGCTCCCAGCCCCAGTAGAGAAGTTTTGGGTAAGCCTCAATGTGGACTTGCAGCTTCAGACTCTCTCCCAAAGCAACCTCCTGGCTGGTGGGTTGCACTGGGGTCAGGAACACATAACCGCTCTCTGCAGGATGGAGGAGAGCATGACCATCACCAGGTGTGTCCAGAGACCTCAAACATGCTTATACCAGCTTCATAACTGGACCATTATTGGAAAAGGCAGCTGGGAGACTGCAGGAGGGAATGAGGCATCACACAGATTATATTGCCAAAGGAGTACTTTTAAAGTTGCTTCTTTCTCATGGCAGCTTGGACTACTCTTGGCCTGAGGAGATCTTGAATATCTTAGTGAGTATGGGAAAAGAGGTTTTACATGCTGTATCCTAATAAGCGATGAGGCTAAAACTGTATCTCCTGACCATCCAAAAAACACAAGCCCCTTAGCTAAACTCCTAGCTTCTCACTTGGAAATAACTCAGACTAAGCCTTCTTTCCGAGTCATGGTATGCAGCGGCTTTGGGTCATCAGCAAACCCCAGCCTACAAGCTGTGAGGATGAATTTTCCATCTTGAGATGCATCTAGTGGCACTGCCCAAGTCACAGAAGGCAGAGACAGGAACTGGGAGAACAAGGAACTGCACACTGTAGGAAAAGATCAGGTTTGAGACCATCTGAGGAACCCAAAGGTGCACAAGTCCATGGGACCTGACAAGATACTTTGTTTTAAAGATTTTTTTAAACACACAGAAAATGAGAAGAGCTTTCTGATTTTTCATCCAGAATCCAAAATATGTTCTGCTGCCCCTCAACATGAGAAAGGAACACCAGATCTTTTTCTGGCATCTTCACAGTTCTCACGTGAGCCTTCAGGCACTAGCAAGAATGATGTTTCCAACAACAAAACTAGGAACAAGATGGAGGCAGCAGCAGCAAGTACTCAAAGCTAGGTGTGATTCAGCGCACACCTTCCTGGTCTCTTGGGGAAGCACTCACCTACTACCTGAAGCGTTGTGGAGGCATTCCTGGGTCCTGCTGAGTTGTTAGCTACACAAGTGTATTTACCGCTGTCTTCCATGGTCACCGCTGGAACGGACAGGATGTCACTGATGAAGTAGTTCTCATTTTCATAGCTAGTCTTTTTAGCTCTCCTGACCTGGAGGGAACATCAGACATTTTCTTGGAAGGGCAGAGGATGGAAATGAACAATATGGCAAACAAATACCCACCCCCTCCTGTTCCAGGCTACTGAACTTTGTTATAGAGCCCCTAATAATGAAAGCCATCTGTGTGGAGGCCAAGAGACACATTAAACATAAGTATTCAGGGCAGGTATTCCATGGCAGTTAGGGTTATAGCTATTGTCAGCCTTCTACTGCAAGTCAGTTTTACATTGTGTGTTCCTAACATATCTTGTATATTATTTCAACTCCTTAATAAAGACATCAGGTATAATAAGGACTGCCAGCAGACCTAATCTCACCATCTAGCAGTTGAAAGTCAGGGCAACAGAGATTTTGAAATGCATTCCCTTTCTTCACCCTTATCTTTTCTCTGGGGAACTGTCTGTCCTAAACATTTTTGCTGCTTTAGAAGCCCAGGCAGGGCTGGGTGGAAAAACGTTGCCTTAGTAGGTACTGTGGCTCCTGCTCAATGAACTCAGCTGTAACAACATGTTTTCATTCTCTCTTGCAGCAAGCTCCTGACAAGGGGCAAACGTTTCTTAACCCTGTGTCATCTCAAGGAAAGGATGGCCATATTGGGATTTCTACAGCTTGTCTGAATAGCTGCTTAGGTTGGGCAGTTCAAGGCTTTGCTGCAGGTGACTTGGGTCTGCGTAGTTCTTACTGCCCTGTTTCTCCCGGTTTCCAGGAAAGCCCTGTACCCCCTTGAAGCCACACAACTTACGCTCTTCGCTGCTGTCACCCATCTGATGTCATACTTGTGGGAAGGAGCAATTACTCTGCAAGTGACTTTGAAAGGTTCGCCCACGATTCGCACATGGTCTACAGGGTCCATCATCACTGATACAGGCATCTCCAGTGCTACACAAAGGCAAGCAGGGAAAGATTCAAAGTCAGATGGTCCAGTGATCCCGGGTGCTCTGGAGACTCCCTAGGGCCTGGCTACCTTCTCATTTCCACCCTTTTCAGTCTCTTTAGCCCCATCCTTCTCCTTCCCTAGGGATCATCACTCATTTTTGTGCATGTCTCCATGTCTAAGGTTGGGGAGAGCACAGCAGTCAGCACTGTGAGTTGAAAGCGAACCTTCTGCCATGGTTGTGTCCTGAGCATCAGGGCCTGAGGACTTGCAGAACATCAGGGGGACAGGCGGACTTTTTTCTCTATTCTGTGATAGCGCCTGCAAACATTTCAACCTGAACTGATGAACCTTTGGAGACCCACCTGAAGGAGCCAATTTTCCAGAAGCTGGTAGAATTTTGCCTCCATCAAATACCCGTCAAAGATTGTGGGTTCAGAAAGTCTTTCCTACCACTGGTGAGGAGGTTTTCCTTAACTATCTACTGTGGCCAGTTTAGCTATTGCTGTCTCCCTGCAGACAGCAGAAACCCCAATCCTTTACCTTCTTCCACAATCAGCCTTATTTTTGATGACTTCTCTTTTTTTCCATTTATCACCGCTTGGCATCGGTAATAGCCCTTCTGCTTGCTTTGCACATTGTATAGTGTTATTCCTCTCTCAGGACTGAAAGAATAGTTGGTCTCGGGTGAGAGAGGAGAGGCATCATCTGTTATCAGAGTCACGCTGGATCCGTACTCGGGGGCTGTGATGAGACAGGGGAACTCAACACTACCACCTTTGGTCACGAAGATCCGGAAAATTGGGACGTACCATACATTCGTGGGATCTGTGGAGGAAACAGGGAAGGTCAGAAAACGGGACCAGAAAATTGCATCGAAGCTGAGAAACACATTCCAGTAAAAGCAAGTCTCCAGCATTGCTGCCCAGTGGGAGTTCGATGCTGGGGCAGCCCTGCTCAACGCCTGCCTGACTCAGCCACCAAAAACTCACACGACAAGCCCAAATCCAGCTAAGGCATTTGAGGAGAGCACAGCAATCAACTCATGACTGCACACAGGCAAGTGAGCCTGAGAAGTATGCTTACCTCTAATTGAACATTTCTCCATGGTGGTAGTTTTATTTACCAGACCTCCAGCTTCCCTGCCCAGGAGATGATCTCTGGTACAAGGGGAAGGGTGAACTCAAATGGTGGAGCTACCACAGCATACCTTCTGGGATAAAAGGATATTTGGGGTTCAGGTCACGCTGTGAGGATGGGATTCACGTGACTTTTCCTTGTCTGGGGTACTGACAATACAGTTCTCTGATTCCCAGATCTCACTGCTCATTACAACACCAAATGGACTTTCATCCTTGTTTTTTTTTCAGGAAGGGAAGCCAAGGTAAATGGAAGGAGAGGTCCAGGTCATTCACAGATACGTGTGAAGTGTAGATGCTCCGTAGTCTACACCAGTGCTTCAGCCACAGACCCCGTTGTATGGGGGATCACGAGGTTGTGGGTGAGCCCCTGCCCCAGCAGGAGCCTGCACTGCTCCCCCAAACACAAACACAACCCTAGAGAGGACCTTTGTGATGGGGAGGATGTTCTACCAGCATACGTGGGAGGGGGGAAGGAAGGAAACAGGGTTACCTCTCACAAAGAGATGCACAGCTGCAATGCCCTTGTCGCTGCTGTTGACATAAGCACACTTGTAGGTGCCTGTATCCCTGTAAGTGGTCTTGGGAATACTGAGCGTGCTGCTGGTGTGGTTGCTGAATGTGTCCTTTCGGCCCTTCCATTCAACTTCAGAGTCTCCTGAGCAGCGCAAGGTGACTGGGTCACCCGTGTTGACAACCAGAGCAGGGAGGTCAGGGCTGATCACTGGGGATGCTGAGCCTACAGAGGAAAAAGAGAAAGAGTGAGGATGCAAAAGCAATCCCTAATAATGCTCTGTTGGAGGTCACACTGCTGAGGATGATGTTCATACTGATGGAATAGCTCAGCCCCAGGATGGGCTTAGGATTCAAACTGGCTTTTTGACTTGCATCACTCTGGCCATTCTCCATCCCACCAGACACATATGACCTGATACTCCAAGGCATGAATTTCAGGGGAGAGAGAAAACACCACATATGAACATTTAGAGCATTGGGACAGGGAGCTGATTAGGTCAGATGCTAACTTGGAAATTATTCCTGTTGGGTTTTGCCTCTTCTTGTGACAGTTTTCCGTTTGTGGCAGAGCTGGAGCTATTGTGTGAACCTGGTTAGCCCATAACACCACTTGGTGAAGTTTAAGCAAATTTTCTCAAGGCTCTCTTTGTTGCATTGGTGCTGTGATGAGCTAGAACAGACCTGGAGAGCTTCTGCAGAGCAGGAGGTCAGTGCATGCCTGTTGGGAAGATTGGCTTTTTGGTTGCTGGGTGGTAGATTTTGAAGGACGCCTTATCATAGAGTCAAACTGCATTTTCCTCATGGATACCATGAAAGCATTATGAAGTGAGTTAGCATCATTATTTGTATTTGGGGGTGGGGGACTGAGGCACAGTAAAAGCTAAATGGCTCATGAAAGCCTATAGCTGCAGTTGTATGGACATCACACAGGGCCACGCTGACATTGCTGGCATTGCAACCCAACTGGACTTCTGATGCCATCTCTACTCTGAGGATGGCTTCTCTGCTGGCTGAATAAAGGGGAACCAGTGTCCCACTCCAGCCCTTGGTGTCAGAAGGAAATATTTTTTCCCTGTTTTGCCCCGTCAGCAAGTTCTTTGAGTCACCATCTATATTTAGGGTGGGGAGGGAAGTGAGAAATGAATCAGTGCCGTGGGGCTGGGGAAGAAGTGGTACTGCCACCCCCACACCAGGCCTTCGGGGAGGACAGGAAACACATTGCAAATGGCTATCTGTGCTCAGGGGGCTCTGTACCCCCCCTCCAGACCCTATCCAGGGCTATTCTCCCACTTCTGCTTTCCTTCCCGGTTGCTAACCCATCCTCACATCTTAAAGGGACATACACCGAGGTTCAAATTAGAGCAAGTGGAAAGGTAGCTGCCCAGCTTATCAATTCATTGCTTGTTGAGGAGGTCACTGGAGGCAGTGCTGCTCTGGAGTGGTGGCAGCAGGAAAAAAAGAAAGGGGCTGAGTTTGGCCTTGTGATGCCTCAAACTCCTGCAACAGACTGCTCTGGGCTCACAGGAGCTCTTTAGTTGGAAGACTTGTCATGAAAATGAACATAAAGCCTCCAGTCCTCAGGAAATGGGAGTGGGAAAGACACCACGTAATGGCACTGCAAGTCCAGCTGCACTTGCATATCCCTCAGGGAGAAGGGGAATAGTATCCGAGGTACATGAGGTCCATCCTGTGCTCAGGGCTGTGACACCAGAGCCCATCCATCAGAGCCCCAAAAGTGTCATCTAAGCAGCCTGGGGCTGATGCCTCCCTCCGTGCAACACAGGGTTGGGAATGTGAGACTCAAGGCCCTGGAGTCATTGCTGGTGCTTGACAACGATGCAGTTGGGGAAACCCAAACAAGGCCTCAATCAAACCCACTGGCCCCGAGGGAAGAAGCAGAGGACAGGGAGCTTTGGAGCATGGAATATCTGACATTTTATCTTCCTGGGTTTTTTTTTTTGTGTGCGCGCATGATGCTTTTATCTTTCTGTGGAAACAGGAAAAGCCTCATTTATTCCCAGAGTGGAAAAAAAAACATATCCCAGAATCCTTTAAAAAGCCACATTTTCCACATATCTGAAGTACAACATTCTCCCCTTTTCGCTAAGCTGTATTTTCTAGCAGGACTTGACATATTTCTGTTGCTTTAACTCTGTCACTGGCTGCTTTTCCTCTCACCTGCTCTCCTCTAACTGTCCCTCCACATCCAGGGCTTTGGCACCATTTGATGGGGAGCTAAGCTCTGACTCAGAGCTGCATTCAAACTGCCTCAGGGAAAGACCGTGCTGTAACTGTTTCTTGGTTTGGCCACAGCAGTTGGACAAGAAAAAAAACAAACAAACCAAGACTCATGTCATTCTCCATCCTTGTTGTCATCGATGTCCGGTTACTACTGCCAGGCTATGGCCAGAAGAGGCTCAGGATAGGTGCCCCCCATAACAGTGAAGATAACAGCAGCCTCCAGGCTATCACTGGAGACTCCCGTCAATGTCACAACCACCACACTGAAGGCAGGACAACGCCAGGTGGAGGCCACCCAAGTGTTCACTCCTTTGTGTGCGCTGACAGATGAGTCAGACCAGCAGGTCCCTTTCCAGAATGGGGAAGCAGGGCTGCTGGGGGAGGCTTTCTCCCCGCTGACCAGTGTGCAATCTTGCACGAAGCCCAAGGATGTCTCCCTGCTGCTCTCCAGCAGCTTCCGCAGCATTGCCAGTAACTGCTGGCCAAAGGTTTTACCACACTTGGGTTGTGTAACCATGACCTCTAGTTACAGCTGCGGGCTCTGTCCCTGCCTCTCCCATGCCAGCCAAAACATTACTTTCCTCTGCCAGGGGCTTGGAAATGGCAAGGAAGGAGAAGTGAGGGCTGCTAAGACAGAGAGGCTCAAGAACCTTACCACAGAAGCCAGCTACCAAGACCATGATTTTGTCCTGGGGAATATCTAGGCTAAGGCCTTCCCCTGGGAGAGACCCAGACCAGGTCTGAGCTCCCCTTGCTCCCTCCTCAGTGATGGCAAGGAAAAGCTTGGTTTCTGGCAACGTTTTCCCCAGAGTCACCTACAGTATCAGGGGCAAAAGGGTGCTCACCACATCTCTGCTTGGGCTACTACCTCAAAGGTTTAAATTAATTCACAAGAAAACAAATGAAACCCCAGGAGAATCTCTCAAGATGGCCATGAACACATACGTGAGGTCATCAGGTTTCAGATCTTTCCTCTGCTTGATCTGAAGCTGGGATTTGAGCCCCTGATGCTCCTCCAGCAAGAGCCCAGATCACAACAGTCATTCCACATCAGCCTTGGGTACCCTCAGAAGATGTTCTTGCAAACAAGAGGTGGGAGAAGGATGTCAGGCTCTGGGTCCAGTATGAGGTTATTGCTTTGGACAACCTTAGCATGCTGCAGAGGGCCAGCAGTGGTGGTACTCAGACAAATGTGCGTCTAACACCCTAGGATGTCACAGCTAGTGACCCACATTGCCCAGTCCCTCAAGGAAACTCCAGAGAGATCCTGACAGATACCATTATGATACCTCATAAATCTACAGACCTGCCTAGACCCTATTATCTTAAAAAAAACCATAAGAAATTAGAACCCCTGCAGCCTTCACAACCCAGTTCTCAGCACAGCAGACCTGGAAAAAGCCTGCTCAGCATGTCAAAGATGTGACTTGAAGTGAAACACCCTGCAGGACAACAGCGAGAAGGATGAAAGTTTTCCAAGCTGAAAACTGCAGGGGCTCAGGAGGGATATGCTGCCTCCCCGTTACGTGCTGAAAGCTTTCCCCACCAGATTGCCCCCTTCCAGTGGGTACTTCCAACCATAGTCTCAGTGTATGAGGAGCAAACTCAAAAGGATAATAAAGGAACATGTCACACAAGATCTGAGAGGCTGCCAGCGTTTAAGGTGAGAGATTAGTGATACCAGTTTCTGTCTGGTTGGTTGGTTGCTTGCAAACCTCAAAACAGGCTTAGTGACTCTTTCTTGAGGTTGATGGCTTATTGCTTCTTGGCCATCTCCACTAACCTCAAAAACCAGGCATATTCACCTTTCCCTCCTTGGCTTCCCAAGTTCTGTTTCCATCACAAGGTCTAACACCTGGCTCTACAGCCCTGGTTTTTATGCCAGCACCACCAGAAAACAGCAGTCCTCAGACATTTCCAGGTGGGTACAAGGTACATCGGAAGATGCCCATGCAGCCAACTTGCCCAACTCTGTCACACGAACACCAAGCATCTCCAGTTCTTGCCCAGTTTGATCAAAGGGTTATTTCAGAGATAGCTTCCCTCAGGACAAGCTTTCTGCTGAACCTCTCCATCCTTCTAACCTCCACCCAGCCCCAAACAGTGAAAAGTTTCCCTTTCTTATCTCCCCACCACTGAGGCTCTTCCTACGCTACGTGCACCTTTCCATACCCCTTGGCCTTATCCTGGCAGTGCTGCAGGCAGTCAGAAGCGAGCTCTCAGCACAGATGGCTCCAGAGCCAACACAGACTAGCAACACACCCTCTTTCCACCCCTGTCCTCCCTCCATAGTCACAGCCAGTTCTGGATGGTCTTCAGGAAGCTGCTAGAGCCAAGTCTGCATTAAAAGCCAAGCTGGTGCCTCTTCCCTGCTGTTCCATAGAATAAAATCATTTTAGTTGGAAGAGACCTTTAAGATCATCAAATCCAACTGTTAAACTAACACAGCCAAGTTACCACTAAACCATGTCCCTCAGCTCTACGTCTACATGTCTTTTAAATACCTCCAGGGATGGCAACTCAACCATTTCCGTGGGCAGCCTGTTCCAATGGAGCAGACATTGCAGCTCTTGCCTGCTCCCTGCCCATGCCAAGGCTCTTCAAATCTGCCCACAGCAACTGTGGCTGCCTCATGAAGCAGCCTCCAGAAGCAGGGACTGTCCCAGCCCACAGCAGGCTTTCTGTAGACAAGATTGGGAGCCCAGCTTCACCCTCCACCACCAGGACCCAAGTGCCCATTAGTACAACTTCAGCGTTGTCCCATCCCCACCAAGGCTGTCACCCTTCCTCACCTGAGGAGGGATGGAGCACTCACAGCCAACACTCAGGAAACCCTCACCACATCCCAAACCTGCCCCAAAGTAACACGGAGACGCCAGAGGAGTTTGAGGGGCCCAGTGGACCTACCATGCCAGATGCCAGCTGCAGTGAGCAGCAGGAGGAGAGCAGGACCCATGTCCCCAGGGACTGCGGTGCCTCCAGCGTGGAGCAGGGACACAGCTGAAGGATCCTCACGAGCAGCGGGTGCCTCTCCTCATAGGCACCGTCCCCAGCACTCCCTCAGCAGGAGCTTCTCCTTTTTGAGTTGACCACAAGTTAAGAAATTCCCTTTTTTTTGTTGTTTATTTTTGAAGTGTGGAGAAAAAAAAAAAAGCAATGCTTTGAGACGTCACTGGTGACAAACCCCCTTAGCAGAGGTGGGTTTGTCACATACACCCTGATATAGGGCCACCCTCCTGCTCAGAGAGGACTTCATCCCCAGACCACTCCCCAGGGCTGACAGGGGCCACTGCACCATGCCAAGGTTGAAGACAACCCCAGTCTGCCCTGGCTACTGCCACCCAAGCCTCCAAGGACTGCTGCTTACTTTGCTTAGTGACACAGAGAGCTAGGCTGGGACCCACCTCAGTGGGACAAGTTTAACCATCCAGGCCGGTGGCTCTTGATGGCTTCAGGTCCTGAGGAACCACACAGGAACACAGCTGACTCCCTCACAACAGTCTCACAAAGGTGACACAGCCTGCAGCAGCTCCCAGGTGGGAATAGGCCTGTGAAGATGACAAATTATTTTGTTTTAGGCAAGAGCATGATCCCAGGTGCAGAGATGTGTCCTGTAGCCACACAGGATCACCCTCAAGACCCATTCCAGCACCATGCAGAGGTACGGTTGAACACAACCAGCTGTAGGCTCCCTTTCACCGCCTCCCCATATTGTGATGCAGCCTGTAGACACTTCCCTGTCCCCAGCTGGGCTGGGGGACACACAGAGACACCCCCTCTCTCTTCTCCTCTCCCAGTAACTCCAAGCCTGGTGCTCACAGCAACCCTGTCCCCACCAGGCAACCACAGTGCTCAAACAAGGACACTTCACCACCCTAAGAGCCCATCCCACGCAGTCTTGCCTTGTGCGTGGGGAGGCTTTTTAAAGCTGATTGCTAATTAACAACCTGGCAGGCACCTGGGAACAGTAATTAGGCACTTTGTTAACCCTCCCCTGGAATTTACCAAAACAGGGGATGAGGGTATACTTGAAGCAAAACTGCTCTCCCAGGAATGCTCAAGTCAGCAAGGTGTTAGCAGGTCAAGTCAGATGCAGGGTGCCTCTTGCTCTTTGCTCTATCTCTGAATAAGCTCAAGCTGTAGCAGAAGTTCATAATAGTTCATAGCAGCTCTGGGGTGAGAAGTTATGACCACCACCTGACAGGGCAGGTAAACACAGGGTAAGATGGTCCTGCCTGGGGCCAGTCACAGAGCTCTGCCTTAGCTGCACCCAGCTGCAGCCCCATCAGCAGGGAGGTGACAGGGACACCGGCTGTGAAACGTGGCTAGAAGGAGATGGGCTTTCCCAAAATGTCTCTGCAGATGTGGCTGTTGAATCTCACCTGCAATGCAAAGGTGCCAGGCAGAGGAGTGCCCCTCATGCCTCCACGAACAGGAGGGGAATGGGCTTCTCCAAAAGTGAGAAATTAGAGAGGTAGCAGCAAGACAAGGTCTCGAGGCCAAGAGATGAGAGCATGGCTGACTGTGCTGGAGATGACTAAGAGTCATGGGGATGTGGAGAGAGCTCTTGGTCTTGGCCAGAAGGATGGCTGGAGAGCATGAGGGAGTCCAGAGAGAAGGAAAGGCAGCTTTTGGGCAGAGAAGATTTCCTCTCAGCAATTTTTCCTGGCAAGGGAAGAAGAACACAAAGTAGAGCAGCATGATGCACTTGGGGGCTCCTGCCCAGAGCTGGGGGGCTGTCAAGCGGCTGGGCTGTGGGAGATGTCTGCTTGATTACTCTTTCCTCCTTTTGAGCCAAAGGGGCTTTTTAAAGGATGTTTGTTTCTCTCCTTCTTCCTTTTAAGTTTGGTTGTGTTTTTTTTTTTCTTTTTTTTTCCAGGAACAAATGCCAGCTCAGAGAGAACTGACTCACCAGTATGAACAAGTATTAAACCAGACAGTTCTAATACAGAGAAGGGAAACAGTCTCTTGGTCTCCCTTCTCTTTGAGGAGGCCCCTTGCAGAGCATCTCTGATGGCAGTGGTCCACAGGTGACATGTTGGGTGGGTCCCCATGCTGGGCTGGGCACACCTAGGGATGCTCAGTGGGACAAGCTATCTGCTGGGGTTCCTCCTCATTGGTGGCCATCTCTTCCTGCAGGAGGGCTGCACCCCAGATCCTGTGGTTGCTCGGCCATGGGAGCGCTGCTGAGACTCATGGGACCAAGCAGGTCTGAGCAAGGGGCATGGATGCTCTCAGAGGAGCTGCAGCCTGACTTTGAGTCGCTTGAAGCCCAGAGATGTCTGTGGAGGCCCTGGTGGCTAGGAAGGCGTGCTGGGAGCTGGCTATGGAGGGGGGAGTGGAGGCTCCTGTGAGCCCTGTTTGGGAGCACTGGGAGCTCAGACTTGTTTCCCAGGCCGGGAGCGGGGCTGGACTGTTCCAGCCCTACAGGACCCTTGCACTGAGTACTTCTGGCCATGGTGTCATGCCTGCCTGAACTGCCCCTCAGGAGCCTGGGGACACTTGTGGAAGGAACATCCCTGTCCCAAGTCAGATGCTGGTACCTAAACAGCTAAAAACCCTGGTTGCAGTGGGCCAGGGTTTGTCTCCGCTGTCTGAAGTTCTCTGCTTCCATGAGCTCTTCCACGAGGTCCCTGTCTCATCACTGGAGAGGAGACTTGTTTTGGGGTGGGGGAAAATGCCCTGCTGAGGGTGCCCATGTCTGTCTTCTCATTCCCAGCTCCATAGCCCCTCCTCAGGGCACCCTGATTTGCAAAAGACCTGCCAGGCAGGGATTGGGCAGTGAGTTCCAGATGGGTTTGGGGCTGAGGTCTACCAATTCCTCCCCCCTGCTTCCCCCCAAGCCTCTGCTGCAGCTTCTCTGGAGGTGAGGTGATTTTTTTTCCCCTGCTGATTCAGCTCCTGCAGAAAAATGCCCCGTCTGCTTGTCGTGGCTGAGCTGTGCCAGGTGACTCAGAGCATATCTGGGGACAATCTGCCCGAGCTGGACAGGGAGCCTGCAAACCTCCTCTCTGGCAAACTGAGCAAAGACAGGAGCCCAGGACAGGCTGTGGGGGAGAGAGGAGCCTTCCTGGGACTTGGACCTGTCTCCTGCTGCAGCCAGTGCCCTGGGCCTTTTGGGTACATGAGGGGTTTCCAGGAGCTGAGGGAGATGTGACTGCTGCCAGTGGGGACCTGAGGTGAGCAGGAGGAAAGCAGGGGGGCACGTGGACCTGACGGAGTGGTTGTGAGGGGGGAACCGGTATTTTGGGGTTGCATCTTTAAAGAGTATCAGTGAATTCCTCATCCCAGAGGGAGGCAAGGAGAACCCAGCTCGGAGGAGAGCAGGAAGTGTGGAGCCCTGTGCACTGCAATGTGGCTCCTGCTGGTGCCCTGTCCCCATTGCTTCCCTGGGTCTCTCCCACTGCCCTGAGATATTAAACTACGTGGAAAAATCAAGAGCGCCGGGGTGTCCCCCATCCCCTTCAGCCCAGCAGTGCTCAGTCCAGGAGCTCCTGCATCCCTACCCTGATGTGAGCACAGACTCAACATCAAGCCCTTGTTGAGGGCTGCTGGCCTGAACCCACACATGGGAACTCTTCCCCACGTCCTTCCCTCTCCCCACCTCCTCCCAGTGCAATGAGACCCACAAGCTGGCCGGCTACCAGAGAGATGGGGCAGCCCCTGCCCTGTTGGCAGCCCCTTTTCCTTACCCCGTCTCTGGTCTCAGCAGTTGCCTTGCTGTGCTTCCCTCCGCCCGGCTCCCAGCTCGGCTGTGGCTGAGCTCCGGGGTCACGCACAGCGTATTAACGTGCTTAGCCTTCACCCACGGCGGGGCTAAGCCGTGCTCCCAGCCCTGTCTGAGAGGGAGCCACCAAAACCAGGCAAACAAAGGAAGAGATGGAACTTTGCAAAAAAAAAAAAAAAAAAAGGAAAAAAACACCTTTATTTTTAAACTCTTTCTTTAAAAACGTATTTGTAAAAGTTTACAGCATAAAAATAGTATCTCATGGCTATAGATGTGACATAGTACAAATCCTACAAATACATCTGTAAACCTAGGAAAATGTTAACTCTTTGGTACCTTAGTCTGAACTCTGTTTTTATCTTTCCCCTCAGGATGGTTTCTGACAGACAGCATGGAGGCAGGTGCTGCTTCTCTTCAGAGATGCTGCAGAGACGCTGCGTGATGCCAGCAGGAGGGGGAGAGGGCAGAGAGTACTCTTTGGGCAAGCTTTGCAGTGCTGGTGAAGTCCATGGAGGAGGAAAGGACAATGATGCAGGCCTCCCAGCACGAGTTGGCTTCCCTGCCTCCTCCCACCCCTGCAAGAGTCATCTCTCCCAAGTGCTGCTGGAGCTACACTGGAGCAGTTCCCCTGCCTTTGCCTAAGCCAAGTAGGTCCATCTTGGCAAAGATTTCAGCCCCACTTTGATTCCCCTGTGAGAAACATTGGAATTATGCTGGGAGCCCAGCTACCCATGTGCTGGCCTACGAAATCTGATTTTTTAAGAATACCTGGCCTGCCCTGGGCAAGTCCTGCAGACAGTGTGGTTTTTGCACCGTTACAGTCAAACCTGGCTGCTCAGCATCGAGGCAAAGCTGAGGTTTGCTGTGGGAAGGACATGTGCATGGCCCAGGAGCTGCCTGGTGTGCAGTGAGGACCTGCAGCTGCCCTGACTGCTCTCTGCCTGTGCAACCACCTAGGGTAAAGGCTGCCAAAAGGCCACCAAAGGCTGCCAAAGGGCAACCTTCACGTTCTCCAAGTGGGAGCGCAGCCCGGGAGATAAGCATTGAGCCTGACCAGAGCCCTTCCACGGGCTTTGCCTCCTCAGCCTGTCAGTCAACATCCTGTTTTAGAAAAAGCCCCCCTAGAAGAAGACATCTGCGAAATCCCCTTCTCCAGATCTGCCCGGCTTTACACTGGCCCAGCTTCCCCACAGCCCAAACCGAACCCACCGCCCAGCATGCTGTATTTGCGGTGCTGCCTCTCCCCCAACCCAGCCCAGCCCAGAGCCCAGACTGGGAAGAAGGGGAAGAGCCATTTCTCGGTTCTGGCTGACTTCCCTCTGGCTGCACATCTGTGCTGCCCTTCCGCCTCCCGTCCCCGTGGAACTCTGCCACCGTCCCCTTGGCAGGTGAACAGAGACAACTGAGTTACAAGTAAAGTCCACTGTGCTCTACATTTCTTAACACGACACAAACAAACACTAAATGTGACACTCTCGCTAAAAAAAAAAAAACCACAACCAAAATAAAATAAAAAAATAACAACACGCTCAAACCGAGAAGGACCAAAGGATTAAAACCTGTGCACGCATCAGGCTGAGGAGCATCTTCAAAGAGACACTGGGGTGTCGCATTAGTTTCTGGGATACACGTAGGTATGTATGAAATAGTGACTGGCAGTAGGATTATGCATATACTGGTGCTGATAACGATGCAACAGCTGCAGAGTAAAATATAATCTACAAATAAAAGATATTGCACTAGAGGTGGGCCCAAACTGTGGCACATGTTCCTTTTCTGGGGGGCTTAGCTTGGGTCCACCTCTAAACAGAAAAACACACCCAAAAAACCAGACTGATGATTGAAACTAAAAACCTGGAGGGACGGGTTCCCTTCAGAATCTCACCGGATGGGCCCAGAACAGCCAATGGTTTCTCCTGGCCCTCACCCCCTGGGTTATGCAGGGACTGGAATGTTGGGAGCAGAGAGGGAGGGAGTGGGGGACTGGAGCTGGGTCCCTGAGCTCTTCAAGGAGGGCTGCACAGGGATGCTTAGCAAAACCTGGTGGCTTTGCCCAGCTGCCAGCCTGTCCCTGGCTGAGAAGATCTGCTCGCTGCAGCGGGTGTGTGAAATGGTGATGGGAACGGTTGAGTGAGGGACAGGAAAGTACCACAAAAGTGCAAGACTTGGCCCTTGCATTCATGGGGCCAAAGGCAAATATTTGGTCATATCTCTCTGGAGTGGAAAATGGTACCATTTTTACAAAGAGTCTGGCGTACCTACTTTAAGAAGGAGGAGGGAGAGGGGAGGTTAGCACCCTGTCAGCAGCCAGAACAGGTTTTGATGCAAAGAACAACTTCAATAAATCAATAAAAGGGACAAAATGCAATAGGCATCCAAGTGCAGCTAATGCCCAGATATTAGGACAGGATTCCTGAGTTCCCCCAGCAGGGAGAAGAAATAGGACTCCTCTTTCAGGACTGTGGAAAGTATTTGATAGTGGGGAACTAGCAATTTAATTAGTGTTTAATCTGTACAAGATGGAGTTTAGTACAGGATTTGTGAAGGAAATAAGTAAATGGCCAAATGGAGGATGAGAAGGGGTTAATTCATGGGGAAATCTTTGGGCTGGATGGAGGTAGTAAAAGTAGCTCTCTGGGGTTGCTCTTGATGCTAGAAGTATTTAATATTTTTATTAGTCAGTCCAGCCCAAAAATAACAGTTTGTTAATGAAATGTGCTGATGACCCAATGTCTAGAACAGCGGGGAGTATCTTGGTTGGAAATGCTGGAAGAGTAGAAAGACGTAGGTGCTTGGACTGGTCAGAGGATGACTCCAAACTGCCAGTATGCTGTGGCTGGGAAAAGGCCAACATTATCCAAAGCTACACCAAACAAGTCAAATCCAGCACAGACCAGAACTATTAATGACCTGTGTGAAGTCTAGATTTGACCTCAGCTAGAGTACTGGGTACTTCTGGTCACCTTTGATAGAGAAGGAGAAATTAAAAATGGAGCTGGTGTAGACAGGGGCTATTAGGATGATCTGATGTGTGCCATCCTATGGGCTCAAGTTGCAGTGACATGGATCCTCCCAAGCACCTTACATGTTAGAAAAATAAAGTGGTCTGACCCCAAGGATCTCATAAATTATTGCTTCTCTGTGGTTAGCATCATTTTATGAACTGTGGCCACAGAAGATGGCTCCTTCATTGCAAGCAGGAGGAGCAGAGCACGGAAAAACAGTTGTTATTCACAGTGTGTTTCCTACGGATGGTGGGGAATCTGACCACACGAGCTGAAAATATACTCCACTGGCTGCCAATGAAAGTGCTATTTCTTATGTTCACATTTTACCAAGGACATCAGCCCACAAAAAGTCTACTCCTCTTTTAGCTGCATAAGCGGCAGCATTGCAATGATAGACAACTTAAAACAGAAGCTGTTTTGCTAGGGGTTTCTGGCAGAATTTTCATATTTAAAGGAAAAATAATTCTCAGTGGCTCTGACGTGGCAGAAGACCAGCAAGATGCTGATGGAATTTCTGAATTTGTAAACCTACTTGCATGTTTTTTCGTGGGATGCATAGAGAGATGTGCATGGGTAGGGCAATGAAGGGGTTAATGGGAATTGGGGGGCATGCAGCGAACAGAGCTCTGTGCAAGGTGAAACCTCTCAAGAAAAAAATAAACAAAAAACCCAACCAAAACACCCCTGCTAGTTGCTATGGTGTGAGAGCTGTAGGTTTGGGGGGGTTGGCTTTCATCTCTGCAAAGGTGGGGTTCACCACTGATTTCAAAAGCCTGGTGTTCCTCCTGCTTCGAGTCTCCTCATTCAAGCGGCAGCTGAGAGCACAAGGAGTCCCAGGCCTACCTGTGAGAAGCAAGGAGGGAGGCAGGAAGCAGGAGGAAGGTCTCTGCCCTTTTCTTCTTCAAAACGCCTTCCAAGAGAGAGGAATTCTTCCCAATTCCTGTTGCTCTGCTTGCTTCCCCGTGACGCTTCATCCACAGCCCTGGTAGGGTGGAAGTGGCTGTGCCTGGTGCCTGGAAGGTGGCAGGGTGGGAGACAGAGTTCAGCCGTGACCAAACAGCTTCCCAACCTCTCTCCTTCTCTGCCTTTTGAGACGTCCCTGGGTTGGTGTTCTGACATCTTTATTGGTCCCCATAGTCTTGCAATGAGTCAGGAGGGACCGGTGAGATCTCCCACCCTGAGAAAGGGTGTTTGGGTGAACAGTCTATCGAAAGGGAGCCCTTGCTTCCCCAAGATAAGGCACAAAGATTTTGCAGCTGGCGGGATTATATGATGTCCCAGCAGATGAGCTGGGTTTAGTGGCAGTAGATTAATGAGTAGCCATATTGCTTCCTTATACTGGCCCTGGCTAGTGGATTAATATATTTGTTCCCTTTAAATCTTCAATGGCGAATAATTAGCTTAATGTCCATACAGACAACATGAACAACACCGGACTGCCCTCTTTGCTACTACAATGGGGTCGTTGTGAGAGCATTTTGAGTTCCTGGCATGCCCTTGGAGGTCCTGGTGCCATGCTGGGCACAAAAGGGTGAGGGGTTGTGACAGCCCCTCTAGGTGGGCGCAGAGCTGTGTCTCAGAGACATGGGTACCTGTAGTGCTTGTGACGCTCTATCCACCATAGAAGAACTGTCAAAAAAGGAAAACAGTGATTCAGTATCTCTGAGACGCTGGATGGTGACTCCAGGACTTGGCTGTGCTTGGAGGGGAATCTCCCCAATGTACTCTTGATCTCCAGCAGCTGAAGGTTGGTGTTGCAGGTTCCCTAAGCCCCAGCAATGGGCCTCAAGCAAATCATCTGTCCCGGTGGCATTTCACGGAACCACAGTGTGGCTGGTGCTGAGACCATCAGAGAAGTGCTGGTGCAGAGGAGATGGGACTCATCACCATAGAGGGGGAAGAGACTGGAGTATCATCTTAGCAATGCAGAAAGTGGTGTCTCTTGTGGAGATCCAACCCACATCTTTCACTTGAAAAGATGTTAGTCTGTGAGATGTCTCCCTCCTGCAGTGGTTTGATCACTGAGGAGGACATGGCAGTGATCTGGAAGATTGGTGGCACTGAGCCACCTCTTTGTAAGGGGGAGGAGGATGGCAATGGGGAAAAGTCTTTAATTCCCCATCCCAAAAACATTGGGGGATGGGAGGGAAGGAAGAATGCTGGGACAGGCGGGGATGTCCCAGCAAAACGCAAAGCATGGCTCTCTGCGACGTCTGGGTCAGCCCCTCAGCTGGTCTCGCCATGGGGAGATGCAGAGTCAGCCCAGATCTGACTACAGGAAACTCTCCTCCACCTCTGGGTGCCCTGTGCTTGGCTCCTGGCAGCCTGGCTGTGGGTGGGATTCCTGCTCCTCATCCTGCTGGAGGCCCAGAGGGCTGTCACAGGATATTGTAGATGATGTGTTGGCCTCGTTCAGCGTTGAGCTGAAGGGAGACAAGGAGGAGAGAGAAATGAGTGCATTGTCCCCAAGTCTCCTGGTGACAGAGGATTCACAATGGCTGGGAAGTGTGCCAACCTCCTGGAAGTCCCAGCCTATCTGAGAAGCTTTCCACAGGGGACAGACAATATCACTTGGGTCTATTCAGCCCTCAGACACAACATACAAGTTGTGTTTGAAGGCTGTGGACCATGCACCCCAGTGTGCCCTGCTTCTTGTAAGTGGGGTCTCTTGTCCCCAGCTGTGCCAGCTGATATACAGGGACATGACATGGTAGCCCATCTTAGCTCAAATCCCAGCTCCTCTGGTTCATCTTCATCCCTGCAGGCTCATGCAAGGTTGCAGCACCTCAGATGAAGATGACACTGCCCTTCTCTCCTGGTAAACCCATCCCATAGCAAAGCATCCCCATTTCCTCCTGAGGCCCCCACTTTCAGATTTGGCCTGTCAAGGGAAGGGACAATGCTCAGATGTTTTTTACCTGGCCCGGCTGATGGAGGCCTCCTGAGGAAGATCACAGATTGCCTCGGGTTTGGGGTCGGGAAGAGGGATGATATAGTCGTTCTCTCCCCCGTTCTGGTGCACGGATGTGTAGAGGATGCTGCCAGTAGGGGAGCTGGGGGTGAGCCTGGCGTTGTTCAGCCCGGGGATTGTGGGTCTTGTGCGGACAACAGCGGGGTGGTCACTCCTCATGAACTCTTCATCCACCTGATGGTACCTCTGCTCTCACAGGGTAGGTTACCAAAGAAATGGGAAGGTTTTGTGAGTGGAGAAAATGCACTTGTATTTACTTTCCCTCTGTTAGGCTTTCTCTAGAGGGGCTGACATCTGGCTGGGTTCAGCTGCCCTGATTTCACCAAAGACAAGTCATTTCTTAAGGGAGAGATCAGAGGGACAACTCCACAGCTCCAAAATCCCAAACAGTTGGAGGCAGGTTTTTGATCTCCTGCCAGTTCTGATTTCTGCAGTTGCTGAGATACCAGCTGCCTGTCTGACGATGCCAGTTGCCTCAGCAATGACCCCGGGATGCCCAAACCACTTTAATTGGCTGTTCAAACTACTGCAGCCTTAGTCACGGCAAAACACTCTGGTACAGCAGCACACAACACAGGTCTCCAAACCCTGATTGAGGGTCCTATCCAAGGGAACATCCTCTACGGAACACTGACCCTCTTCTGTCCCTCCAGCACAGGACCCTTTGAACATACCTTCCTGTAGCAGTCCACCAAGAGGTTTCCCATAAGCACCACCAGCTGTGAGAAGGATGGTCTGATCTCGAACTTCTCCTCCCAGCATTTCTGCATGATATCATAGCTAGCAAGAGGGAGGAGAGAGCACTCTGGTGAGTGAGTGGGTGGGGGAAACAGAAGCAGCAATGCTTCTGTAGTTTGTGTAGGGCAGGACCAGTGCAAACGCATATGGGCAGCACTTACATTTCATCAGAGGCATGGGTGGGTTTGGACATCCGATAGCCACGTTTGATGGCGTTGTAGAACTGTTCGTTCATAGGCAGTTCAGGATATGGAGTCCCCCCTGGGTGCAAAGGAAGAGCAGGGAATTAGGCTGGTGGATTGCCTGCAACCTCAGTGCCAACAGGTATTTCACACCAAGGCTTCCTTTTCTCATTACCTTTCCTGTTTCATTTCACTTCCAAATGGCAACGTCAGCACGGGAAAGAAGGAGACAGGGAGGGAATGAATTGCTACCCTGACTGGCAAGGTTGGGACTTGGGGATTAGAAATGGATTTCTACTGTCTCTGGGAAGTAATCCTTCTAACATGCTATCAGATGTACAGACACACCATGATCTCCTGGACACTTACCTAGAGTGAATATCTCCCACAGGAGAATCCCAAAAGACCACACATCACTCAGGGTGGTGTAGAGGTTGTTGAAGATGCTCTCTGGAGCCATCCACTTAAGGGGCAAGAAGGTCTAAGAGGAAAAAATGGAACAAGAAGAGAGTCAGCAGCATCTACAGCATTTGTTTCAAGAGATGAGAGCCTGACACCTGATTTACAAGCTGAGAAGACCCTTCAGAACTGCCAGTCATCCCAACATATCTGCTGACATCTGCCATCAACCACTTCTTGGATGGACAGATTTCCTCTTTCCTTGTGCAGGATGAACTCAGCAGACAGGAGGAAAGAGCAGGTGTGATACACCGGTTTCCATCACTGTCTGCCATGACGAGCTGTCATGGTGTGCATTATCTGTTCCTTAGTTCCTGGGGAGTCCATTGACTTGGACAACATGACCACAGCACTCCTGAAGGGAGTCCAGGCCTATCTGGACTTTGAAAACCTGAGACCAGGCTGGAGAGGTCTATTGGACGACCAGAAAAGAGCCAAAGGACACATCCAGCTTCTTCCTGCTCTTACTCAATCAGAGTGAGACACAACAAGGAGCCTCACTTGACCAGCCTGTATGCAGCACTGGCTGTGCTGTTCCTGGGATTCGCTTGCACAATGAATACCAAAATAATCTCCAGGAAGGATTGCAAAGGGGCTCAGTTTCATTTCCTGTTTTGGAAGGAAAAGCAGCTATGCCAAGGCTGGACTGGAAAACCCCAGCCCCTCTGCAGGAGGGTCTCTCTGCTCAGGCACTGTCTGCCATCCCATGCACATGGGAGAAAGAACAAGAGAAGTCAAGCAGTTCATAGACTAGATGACTATTGGGATTTGAGGGGCCTGGCTCCACTCTCAGCTCTGCCAGACTCAGTTTCTCTGGGAATCACACGGCCGGCTTTGCTTGGGGTTGCACATTCCCAAATGCCCCAGGGCTGGAGTGGCCTTGCTTTTGTTGAAGTTGCAGGGTTGGTTCTGTGGAAGCTCAGTGACAGCCTCATCCTCTCCTGCCTCGAAAGACTGGAGACGTCTTTCTGGAAAGTAGCTGTTCGCAGGAAAACACTTCCTCTTACCCTGTGGTCTAGTGGTTAGAGAAGAAGCCTGTGAACCTCTTCCCAGAGTGGCCAGTGACTCACTGCAGCGCTATCAAGCTTCCTAACCTTGCATTCCTCCTGCCCGCGCCTCGGGACTGGACTCAGCACCACGCAGGGAAGGGATGCAGCACCAGCACTGCTGCTAGTCATGGGCTCTACAGGGGACAATCCTTAGTTTTGCTGCTGCTGCTATTTCCCAGGTTCTTCTGGAAGAGCCTGGACATATGGGCATGCAATTCTGCTACTCCACAGCATGCAGAGCACATCGGGTACAGGATGGTTGGCTGTTGATA
The DNA here is from genome assembly GCA_025769975.1 of Gallinago jamesoni. Taxonomy (NCBI): domain Eukaryota; kingdom Metazoa; phylum Chordata; class Aves; order Charadriiformes; family Scolopacidae; genus Gallinago; species Gallinago jamesoni. The sequence goes on from JAOQGH010000051.1 coordinate 45,671,422, forward strand.
CCATCTCTTGGGAGTCCTGCCCTGTCACCACCCCTGGACACAATGACAGTGTGTGCCAGGCCCAGAGCCCTGGGAAGAAGGGGCTTCCATGGCTCCTGGTACTCACGCTGCCTTTGGAGATATAGTTGGAATCCCTCATGATGTCCCTCGCCAGGCCAAAGTCACAGATCTTCACCAGCTTCCCCTCACAGATGAGGACGTTCCTGGCAGCCAGGTCACGATGCACACACTGTAGGGGGGGAGACAGGGCACTGTCACTGTGAGGGACCCCCAAACAGCCCAAGGAAGAAGCCCAGCTCCAGCCCAAGCCCATTTCTGTGCCTGCAGGGACAGCATTCACCTGACATCATTTGAGGCATCTCCTCCACCTCTAGGGACAACCGTGGCTCGAAGCTATTAGCAAAGCTACCACATTTTCTCTGCTCACCTGTACTGCTACCCCCATGACAGCAAGAGGCATACAAATCCGGCAAGGGCAATCGGAACAACCCAGTAGAGAGGGGATGGCCAGGGCCTGGCCAAGCAAGAGGGCTGATGGGCTGGCAAGGAGGTAATGTCTTCCATCTCTGTTTGGACAATCCAACCCAGCAGTCTGAAGGTATCAGAGTTACACCAGCCTAGCTTGTGTCTCCTGGTTTGCTGGCACGTTGGATGCTTTCCATATGAACAGCCCCGAGGTCTGCTCAAGACCCTGCCAGACTACCAGCAAGCATGGTGATATTACACCGCCGCAAGGCGAGACTGTGGGAAGCAGTGGGAAGCTGGGAGCTTCTCTTCTGTGCTCCATGGGGGAGCACTGACCATATGCTTCTGATGATCAGACTTTCTGGCTGGAGGCAAGGAGTCAGGAATTTCTCTCCACATGTCATTGATACCATCACTACCCTGTTTCTTACCCCTGTGATGTTTCACACGGAACAACTGTATTACTGCCTGCCCTGGGCTAAGCCAGACCTTAAGAGATCCCAGAGCCTGGTGCTCTGTGGTTGCTTAATTTCCACTGAACAAGCACTTCTGATGAGGGAGGGGGGGGGGTTCAGAGTATGTAGTGCAATAGGGGTGTCCATGGAGAGTAGCAGCTCTGCTGTGGAGTGCCTTGTGCTTTAGCACGGGGAGGCTATCGCTGTTTGGTCATCCCTGTAAACGGGGATGATACAACACCACAGCTGTGCTGCACATGGCTTGGGAGGAGCTCAGAGTCAGGGAATTTGAGGTCTGAAGCTCAATCTACGCCAGGGTTAGCTGTCATGTGCAAATACAGTCATGCTGATCCTCAGGGCTGTTTCCAAAGAGAAGCGGTCAGCAGCTCTTCAAGCGCACGGTCACTTCTCCCACGAGGAGGTTGTCATGGACAGAGGGACACTGAGCAGAAGCTGACCACAGGACACAGCAGAGCATAGTTGGCCTTTACCACTGCAGGCACCATGGACCAGCTGGCATACTTACATTTTTGGAAGCCAGGAACTCCATCCCATTGGCTACCTGGAAGCTGAAGCCCACCAAATCCATGTAGCTGAGGAGTGGAGACTCATTTATCAGTGTCACTCGGTCTGTTCTTTCAGGAGCTGAAGGACAAGCAGAGACAGATGTTGCTGTTACCTGGCACACTTGTGGGCTGCCCACCGGGGGAGGGACAACGGGACAGAGTGAGGAAATCCCATAATGAATGCATCTGCCACCACTGCTGGACTCATCCCAGACATGTCCTTTGCAATATGGATGATCCACCCCTGCAAGCAAAGGCATCCAGCGCCCAAAGCAATCACCTCTCCCTTCCGCTGTGTCCGAATCATTACCTGATGGGGAATAGCTGTCCAGCTCGTATGGGGTGCCATAGTTAGAGGACTCGATGTCAGCGTACTTGACTTCACCCTTCATGTCAGACATGGGCACATAATCCAGGGAGTCATCCTTGCTCATGTCCATGTAGCCCCCGTCGCTCTCCACAGACAAGGAGAGGTGACTGCGGGGGAAAGCAAAGAGGCTCTTCAGATCCAGAAGAGAGGAGGAGACGCAGCGGAAGGGAACAATGATGTGTGGGGCTGCAATTCCCACAAATTCCTGCAGCCCCAGCAGTGAAATGTCCCACGCAGCAGGGAAAGAAGCCCTGCATCATGCATGTAGAGAAGCGTGAATGGCACTGGAGATGTTCTTCCACCACCTAAGAGCTTTGGTGTCCTCAGCGCTAGCTTTAAACAGCCCTGCCACATTCCCCTGCACGTCTCCAGGTGTCCTTGCCCACAGGCTGCAGCTTCTCACACTCACCTTGTCTGGCAGAGCACAGGCTTGGCTCAGCACACGAGCTCCACTCTGGGGAGGGCAGGAAGGGGAGCCAGGGCTGTGCAGCTCCACAGGCACCCACAGGGCAGGAGGGCAGGACACCCAAGCCAGATTGGGCAGGTGAAACCCTCCAATTTGGCCGTGCACGTTCCCAGCCTGGCCAGGAGTGGCCTGGAGAAGGCTGAACTGATCGGGCAGGACACAACCCTCTGTCCACAGTTAAACCTTCCCAGTTTGGTCCAGCAAACATCTGCATCCTTGTGCACCTCGCCCCTGAGCGAGAAACAACTGTGTCCTGGAAGCAACATCTTGAGGCCATCCACGTGATGGTGCTGGGCAAAGGAAACCTTCTGCATGGTCAGAGCTGTGGGGCACATCCCCACAGGCTTGGGAGGCTGTGGTCAGGGCTTAGGAGGATCTCAGCTGCCTTCAAGCTGAAAGCACCGGGGCAAGGGCGGGGGTGGCTGTGCTGATGTCCTAATATTCCTCTATTTTACTATTGTTTTGGCATGCTGGGAGGAAATGCTGCTTTCTAACTTCCCATGGGACGGTTTTTGTGCACCGATCTGCCTACACCTCCCACAACTGGCAACTGGACAAAGGACCATTTCCCTTTCCTTCTAGCACCTCTTGTGCAACTGCACTCCGTCTAGCACTTCTCCTTTAGGTTCGGTAGCAACGTGACCTGCCCTGAAAATGCAGAGCTGAGGTGTCCAAGGGTTAAGACATGGTGGGAAACGCTTCGCTTCTCTACTCAAAGCATAGCTGTGGTTATGCCAGTAAGTTATTGATGCCAGGGAATATTCCCAACTGGCATGGAGAAGCCAGTGTGTGTGCTAGAAAACCCAGCCTCCAGGACACACAGATTGCCTCTGCTAGCTCCCCGTCTGCCAGGAGCTGGTTGGAGGTGGCTGGTTGGCACATGGGCCAGTCTCACGTGGTAAAAGAGTGGCCAACTGTACCCCAGTGCTGGGCCAGTGTTCATTTTGTTGGTCTGGAGGAAATATAGGTAACCTTCCTGGCACTGATGGGGGCTAGGACGGGGTAGGCAGCAGGGAGGAGGAGAGAGCTGTTTTCCAGGTACCTCTGCACGTGGTCCTCCTTGGCGGTGTTCCCGTACAGCTCTGCCTCCCGACGTGCCTTCTCCCCGTAGGACTGCAGGAAGGTGTGCTTGTTGCGGTGCAGGTAGTCCACCAGGTCCCCGTAGCGGCAGTACTCGGTGATGATATAGATGGGCCCTGGTGGGAGAGGGCACCCATGTCAGTCCTGCCCCAGGGCAGCGAATTTCATCCCATGGGGACATTACTGGATTGCAGGACGTCAAGGCAGGGCCAGGGGGAAAAAGCCATCTTTCTGCTACTGAGCATTTTTGGAACGTGAAATTTGTGTTTGAGGAGGGAGGTGGGGGTTAACATGCCTTCTCAATTTCATTCAGGTTGGAAAGAAAGGCTTTCAGAGCCCCACAAGGCTTTCCTAGGGGAAGGGTGAATTATTCTGAACCAAAAACCAGGAATTCCTCTCTCCAAGGGCAGTTCTCCCCCTCAGCACAGCCCATGGCAGCAGGGAGAGGAGACAAGGCACCCAGAACTCAACTACCTCCTTTGGTGCAGGCCCCCAACAAGTTGACGATGTTGAGGTGAGGTCCCAAGTGGCTCATGATCTTCAGCTCGGACATGAGGGCTTGCTTCTCGCTGGTCCGGGCAGTGGCTGTTGGGGAGAGCTGGTGTGAGTGTCAGAGAGAGGAGGGGAGCACATGGGCAATGTTTGGCCCCACAACTTTGGGATGGGGGAAAGGTATGGTGTGGGGACAACTCACACTTGAGCATTTTGACTGCCACTTTCATGGTGGACTGTGAATGGCTCAGTCCATGGGCTGTTGCTTCCACCACGCGTCCAAAGGCACCGGAGCCAAGAGTGCGTCCTGCAAAGAAACAGTGAGGAGACAAGGTTGGGGATAGTCTTTGAGGAGAGCTGAGATAAGGAGCTTGGAAAAGCCAAGTCCTCTGTCTGAAACCCCACCAGCCTCCCTGCAGTCATCCTGGTGGGCATGGAGGGGGTGGTGAGCTATGATGTTTGTGATTGGGGATGGTTTCTCTGGCTGGGAAGGGAAGGAGCTTCCAGCTGCAGGAAAGGATAGCGAGGACTAACCCAGTGCCTCATGCCAAAGGGAGCAGCTGGCTTCCCACCATGGTCCCAGATGGTCCTTCTGTCCCAGGATCACATCATATCTTGAGGGATTTCTGTGCCGTTTCTGGCTTGGTCTCTTTTGGAAATCCCAAACCCATTACCCGCAGACAGCCAGGACTCCAGAGGTCCATCAGTGGGACCTGCACTGCCTTTACCTAACACCAGCTTGTCCCTGGGCACCTCCCAGCTGGAGTCATAAGGGAGCTGCATGGGATCCACGTAGATGTACTCGTGCCCATCGGAGCTGACTGACTCAATCACCTTCCAGCGGATTTCATAACGAGGTTTCTGGAAAGGGGAGCAAAGGGGGGACGGAGATCAGAGACTCTGAGGGTCAGAGAGGGCATAGGGGATGTGTATGGGTTTTGTCAGGGAGTCATTTGTCCCTGCAGCCATTGCCTCATGCCCCATCTAGCCTACAGATGCCAGGGGGAGCCATGATCCCTGGAATGGGTAGGACATTTTTCAGGTCCATGCCTGAGCAGGAGCTCATAGCTTTGCTCTTCCCAGCCACCCTGACATGGGGGTATCACAGTTGCACTGGGAAGGCTCTCCTCTTTTACCTTCTGCCACAGGACAATCAAGATGATCAGGGAGATGACGGTGAGGACCAGCAAGGCCAGGATGACAGAGATGATGACCACTTTGAACGGCAAGGCTACAATTGATAACAGGGACAGCAGTTAGACTCTTCCAACCCTGCATGGTTTGGGTACCCTGGGGAAAGGAGAGGACAGCAGCACAAAGGGATCCCTGCACCCTTCCCCTTTCTTCCTCTAGCCACTATCCTCTTCCTGCTACACACCTCCCCCCAGATATTGACCCTCAACTGTCCCTTGGGTGGGGGTTAGCCCCTGTCTTCTTCTTCTGGGCAGACCTGCCTAGCACTTGCAGGGCCAACATGCCAGGGGTAATGGGGCAATGGCTTGTTACAGCCTGTTGAAGGGCTTGCTGCCTCAGGAGAGGTTTGGCCATGGGAGGGTGTAAGGAGCTGGAGGGGCTGGTTTGCCTGGGGGAGAGCTGGCAGCTCCAGACCTGGGCTTAGACCATCCTTCCTCATATATGGGATGTTCAACATATGGATGTTGAAGTCCGTGGCACCATCTAGTGACCCGTGGGCTAATAACAAGACACTGGGGACCAGCTCAGGCATCTTGCCTCCCTGGAGGGATGACGTCACCAGTGGTGGGAAGAGGATGTCCATGGCCAGTGGACACAAGGCCCCCAGACTTCTGGAGTAACCTTTCCTGCCCCACTGCTTTGGGCCATGTACCCAGGCTTCCTGCTTTTGAGGATTTCAGCCGTCAGAGGACAGTCCTGGTCCTAGCACCTCCAGGCTGGAGACACGGAGAGAAAAGCCTAGCTCCCCACCACCGGCTCAAACTCTTCCCTCGGCACTCACCATGTGGGACCAGAGTGATGTCCTGGGAGTTGGTGCCCAGGAAGTTTTGCACGGTGCATCTCAGGAGCAGGGGCTCATCCACCCTGTGCAGCTGCAGGATGCTGATCACGCGGTACACCTGCAGCTCCGCGTGGTACGTGGCGTTGGTCTGCAGACCGATCTCTGAGGACTCGTTCCCCAGCAGCCGGGTGGGCTGCCCCTTGGTGCTGCACCTGGCCCAGGGGAGGATAAAGGCACCCATGAAGCAGTTGGGACCACACACCACCATGGGATGCATGGGTTTGTGGGCCATCAGGATGCAATAAAACATTATTCTTCTAACAAATGCAAGAGCCCAGCCATTCCCATTGACTCCATCACTCCACTTACCATTTGATGTCGCTGCAGGTAGACCAGCTGATCTCTGGCTGGGGCATGCCTTCAGCAGAGCATGTTACGGTCTGCTCCCCACTGCTGGCGCTACTGTTCTCCTTGAGATCCACCACTTTGGCTGGCACTGAAACCAAGAGACACCGATAAAAATTCATCCCTCACTTTGACTGCAGGATGGAAGGGGAACATGATTCCCCTGTACCCCTAACATGGCCTGGGGGCGAGGGGACTGAGAGGTAGGACTCATCACAGCAATTGTTTCATTTTTGAAACCTAACAGCAAAAAGAGAAAGGTTTGAGGGGGTCATGAAGGAGACCTGTTCAAATTTAGGTTGCTTAGAGAACAGAGGCAGGCATAGGGGAGAGTTCTGGACATCAGAGCTGCCCACTTATCTCTGCATCTGCTACCCTGGGCATGGTGGCCAAGCTGCTGGTGTCTGCACTGCCTCCATGTTCCCCTTGCTTTGAGACCACATGTGAGATATTGAAAGTGAGCACATGTTTCTTGCTTTAATGCTTTTCCTTTGACCAAAACCACTCTGGAGCTGCAGTCAGAGGAGTAAGGGCTTCAGCCTGAGGGTCCTGCAGCAAAGGATGGAGCCATTCTCTGAGACTGCCCCCACATTCCTCAGTCCCATATCTGCACGCCCATCCTCACCATTTATCTGCAGATGGAAGGACAGCTCCTGCTCATCATCCTCATTGGAAGCCCGGATGGTGTAAAATCCCCCTTCTTCTTGCTTCACCCGCACCAGCACCAGAGCTGTCTGGTACCTGGAGAAGACACAGTCCCAGAGTGATGGGTGTGGGAAGGCTAATGACAATGTTCAGAGCCAACCAGCTCCCACCGATCTTAAGCATGCTCAAAATCCACCCATGGGAAGGCATTCAACCACTAACCCATGTCCAATCCATGATTTGCATATTGCTTTGTGAATTATCTCCTCCCCACACCCTGGTGAGGAGTGATGGGCCCTCACCTGGTTTCTGACAGGTTCCTGCTGGTGATGGTAAACTCGCTGCTGCTCTCCATGGTCAACGTCTTGTTGTTCTTCAGCCACACAATGTTGGGTTGTGGGTAGGCCTCCACCTCCACCTGGATGGTGTGGCTCTTGTGGACCTCAGCATAGACCGTGCTGGGCAGGTGGGTGTGGAAGCGCACAAAGCCATGCTCTGAGAGGGGACAGGAGGGATAGAGGGATCAGTGACAGAAAGAGACCCCTCTCCAGCCCTTTGAACAAACATGGATCTGGAACAAAAACCCCTGAACACAAAGAAGTGGTGGCATAGCTCCATCCCTCAAGGCTTCACGCTTGTGTCCAAGGGAAGTGGGGGTGCAGAGCCACACTTTGGAGCAGGGGAGCTCACAGGGCAGGCAGCATGCAAGGAAAGGGCTTTTATCTTGTAGAGATGGGGGAGAGTCCATCAAATTACATGGAAGAAGGACAGGTGCAGATGGGAGGTGACAATTTGACCTCACAGTGCATTGGCACTGCACAGTGCAGAAGAGCTCTCACACCTTCAAGTGTCATAAAAGGTCCCAAAAGCTGTGGTGGGAGATTTGGGATGTTTTTAAGTCAAGAAGTGGGCAGGGATGTCTTGGGGTGAGGTTTGGATTTTTCTATCATTGGTTACTAAGCGCAGAGGCTGAGGAGGGGAGAGAGCTGGAGGCTGTCAGGAGAGAAGAGGGTGTCACCCTGGGGCATCCCGTGTGGTTTGGTGGCTTTGGGTGCGTGGGCAGCTACATACCGATCACATGGACTGTGATGTCTTTCCGGTCCGTTTTCTCATGGTAGCCCTCAGAGACATTGCAGACGTAGGTCCCGCTGTCCTCCAGCTCCGCATTCTGGATGATGAGGATGGAGCGGATCTCGTGGGTGGATCCAGGCAGGAAGTCAGTCACTGGCTCCACAGCCTTCCCTGCCTGCACAACGGGGATGGGAGATACAGTCTGAGAAGTCAAGAGCATGTCCTGCCATTGGAGCTACAAAGCCAGGCTCACGAGAAGGGAGGAGAAGAGGGTGAAGGAGCCCAGTCTGGCAGGGAATTTGACAGGGACAGGGAACATAAACTGATCAGAGGCCACTAAGACAGACAGCCTCAACACAAGGTTCTCCTCATCAAGCCTCCCTGTGTGACAGCTTCTGCCATGAGGTGAAGCTTCACCTGGGATATTGATGAGTGTTCACTGTGGGACACCTGGGTGAAAGCTGGAGCTGCTACCTGGAGCCTGTGGGGCTGGAGCACTCACTTGCTTGCGGGGATAATCCCAGTTGAAGTTGACCAACTCATTGCCACTCACGGTGCACATCAGAGTTACATTTTCTCCCTGACGGACTATGGTCTGCACTGCGCTGATGGAGACGTTCACAGATGAGACTGTGGGAAAGGTGAAAGAAAAAGGATGAATAATGAAGTTTGGGATGAGTGGGCAGCCAGTCCATTTATCCTGGGTGGACTGGTCCACTGGAAAGTCTCTTTCCTGAGGGATAGAGCTGACTATTTGTCAGAACCTAACAGGACTAAATCCAGCTTCCAAATTGATCAGGGGCTTTGCTAAGGAGACAGGGGGAGAGCTTTGCTGTCCCCTGCCATTGGGCTGGAGGGACCGCCACTGCAGGTGCACAACTATGTTAAGACAATGGCAACTCACCCTGAATCCTGTAGACATAGAAGGTGTCTGAATCCACCTCCTGGTCATCCACAATTGTCCGGCAGAAATAGGTCTTATCCTCAAAGAAACCTTTGAATCCCTGTTGTGGGTCATAAGTAGCTGGGATGGGGTTCTCCACCTTTTTCTCATAGAGGGTCACCTGCATCTGTGGGTTGGTCACACGACATGGGATGACAGCCTCCGTGTAACCCGTGATGAAGATGAAGAGCTCTTCGGAGGTGATTGTGGGGAGGAAGACCAGAGAGGGATCTGCAGGAGAGAGGCATCACTGGTTACAGAAAACTCCTTGAAGCTGAACTGGGGATGGTCTGTGCTACACCAGGACTGCTTCAACACAGGGCTGGTGCAAAGCTTCTTCCCCTACTCCCCATGTCAGAGTAGAGCTGCCATGTCATGGGCTTGCCAAACCTCTCTAGGAGGTGAGAAACACCCAAATGCTGCTGCCTGGCACCACTGCTTGCCCCAACACACCACACGTAGGCTTCTCCCATGACCTGGCATACCAGAGACATGCCACAGCTGGATGACCTGCCATCAGGGCTCTCGGGTGATCGCAGGAAGGATTTTGGCAGGCCAGGTGTTTGGAGCCAGAACAATTATTCAAAGGCCTCTTTCTCCTGGTTGCTAAACCTCTTGGAAATGCAGAGACGAGGGTGTGTTGTCCCTACCTGGAACGTAGATGTACAGGGCTTTCCTCTCCGCTGGCTCTGGAGCCTGGTCGGGGCTGTAGGTGCAGGTGTACTCCCCGGTGTGACGGCCCGTCACATTCCTGAGGGTGAGATTGCTGACGAAGACACCATCCCTGTGCTCCAGCAAGGCGGCGAGGGGCTGACCCTCCCTTTCCCAGATCAGTGCGCTGTCCCCATAGCACAAGAGGGAGAAGGTGCTGTGGAGGCTGAGGACAAGCTCAGCATCTCTGGGTTCGATGTGCAGCCCACTGATCCCAGATGTTACCTCCAGCAGACCTGGAAGAGGAGGGAGATGAGACCAGATTGGGTTCCTCTGAAATCCAAGAAGCAGCACGCTAGAGCACAACCTCATGCCAATGTATTTGGTTTGCAGTGTCAGCCTTTACACTGAAAAATAACCTTTCTGGATTTGTCCTCCTTGGTGTAGCCACCAATGAAAAACACATGCTCTCCTCAGAGCATGTCAACCTAAACCTTGGTGGGTCACCCTTCGTTTCATGTACCTCCTGAAACTCTTACAGGAGGTAAGGAAATATGACATCACAGGGCTTAGCAATGTTCAAAGTTGCCCATGTCTGCAGCAACGCTGGGTGGAGAACCCCCCATTTTATGCTTTAACTATGTCTGTCCCATCCAACCATCCCGCAAGGTAACTGCACCCTCAGTGCCACCCAGTGCTACCCAGTGTCACCAGGCGGTCAGGAGCAGATGGCTGGCTCGGGGGAGAAATTTGGGACAGCAGTTGAGACTGTGGGTGTGAACAGAGCCGTGCTGGAAGGCAGCCATACTGTGATGTTGTTGCACCAACCCAAGGGGCACCCTTGGTGAGGGTAGGGCTGGAAATGCGGGTGACCTGAGCCTCCCACACATGTTTTCTCACATTCTTGGCTTTTATGCATCCTGTGAGCTGGTCTAGATGGCCCAGGGAGCTGACAGATAATACTGCTGACACCGAAATGATCCTGCCTCTGTAAAGGCAAAGGCAGGTCTCAGATGCACCTTCAAAGGCTTGGAAAGGCTGTGCATTTAGCAGGCAAGGAGGAAAGGAGGAGATAAGGCAATTCCTTGTGCTGCTGGCTGTCTCTCCACAGGGACAGTGTCAGACGGGACACAGACTAGGCTGAAACAATGACAGTTTACAAGAAAGTGAAAAAGGAATGAAAGCAAGACCTTGCAGGAAATCCTTTGGAAGCAATAAAACAGGCAAGGTCTTCCTGAATGGCTCCCTGTGTCTCTCCCAGCTTCCTTGCTTCACCCTTTGCCCAGATGTCCCAGCGGGGCTGGGGCATGTCCGGTGTCCCCATGGGTCATCAGGGCAGCTGAGGACAACCCCCAGGGAGTCACAGCAATGCTGCAAACAGTCCAGATAGAGCCAGGGGACCTATTGACTTGCTGTGGGGGGGAGGAGGGGGCGGGAGGATTATTGTCTATATGAGTTCTGACTGAATCCTTTCTGCAGTGGGAGTGTCCATAATGTCCAGTTATTGTGGGTTCTCAGGTGTCTGCTAAGGGCTGAGCGCACCTGGAAGTGCTCCCTCTGCAAAGGTCTCCTCCTTCTACCCATCTATGCATCAACATGAAGCAGGTGGGGACTTTTTACCCACCTTGCCGTCAGATTGGGTTGGCGTGAGCCCATGGACCTGAGACATTAGGAGGGACAGATGTGCCTTGTCACCCCTGTGCCTCCCCATGGCGTCACCCCTTTCCTCCCCCTCACCCAGGGGTCAGCATCCCAGGGCAGCATCCCTGCGTGGTGCCCAATCCCACACATTCCTCCCCAGCCACAACACTCACCGGTGAGGATGAGGAGCCAGAGAGATATCTTCAGAGAGGAGCGTGGCATGGTGGGCTCAGTGGCTCGGTGCACAAATCCTGCCAAAAGCAAAGTGGGATGAGCACAGCACTGCTGCCAGAGGAAGGGTCCCTTGGCCACCCTGGGGCAGGGGGGACCCCGAGCCCCGACCTGAGCCCTGGGCTCCCTTCTCCATCTCAGAAACCTCCCACCTCTTCCCAGTTTTCAGCCTCTCAGTTCCGGTGGGATGGTTGGTTCCCCCTCACGCTGGATCTGCAGAAGGAGCTGTTTCTAAGACATCTCCTGCTGGTAAAAGGGATTTTGCTGGAGGCTCTGGGAGTTGTGTCAACTGTTGCTCATCCCTGCCTGAAATGCCGCTCCCCCCCCCTCCCGCTGCAGAGCCCTCCCTTCCTCCCTCCCTCCATCCACCACTTGGCTTTTGTTTTTTTTCCCCCTTAGTTTTTGCTTCCCTCAGTCCCAGTGAGATAAAACTTGCTAGAAAACAGATCCCCCTCAACCCTCCCACATTTTCTGCTCCTTCCCATGAAATCAAACAAACCCAAAGACACCCCACAAAAACCTGAGTTTCTTGCATTTCACTTTTAAATATATCTACTTCAAGGAAATATTTAAGAGGGCTTTTTAGTTAAAAATCCCTTTTATCAACATTTTTCAAGAAATCTTTTCCACAGAGCAGTTTCAGCCCTCCCTGGTGCAAACCAAGAGCCCAGAAGAGACAAGGATAGAGCTCCCTAGGAGCTGTGGGGTCTGTCCCCTGTGCAATGGGGTAACCCTCCCCATCACGCTTGCAGGGACAGGGATAAATATTTCTGAAAAGCAAAACGAAGAAGCTAACAAGGGGAAGAGTAAGGGGGGAAAAGCTTCCTCAGTGCCTGGACAAAGTGGAGGGAAACCGAGTTCAGTAGTTCTGAACTTGGGGATGCTCCTTGTGTGGAGCTGAACTTCACAGCTCAGCCCTGCAACCCCTCCTCTCTCCCAGCGTAAGCGGCATTTTGAACCTGCTCCCAAGGCAGACCCCGAGGAGAAGCCCCCGTGATGCTGGCACAGTGCTCCGGGGAGCTGCTCGCCAGGCATGAGGATGGCTAGTGGCAATCTGGACTTGCTGACCTGGCCGCAGGCACCGCCTCTTACTGAGCAGCTCTGCTGCCTCTTGGCCCTGGAGTGGCCTCCTCGTCTGCTTGATGTTAAGGAGGAAATGGTTTTTAAATGACGTGCGCTTGTCAGATGTTTTTATTATTCTCTTGCTTTGGCTCAACAAAGGTCTGATCTACCAGCAAATCCTTCCAGGTCTCCAGCTTATTCAGCAGCTTCCCTCTACCCCATCCAGAAACCCCTCCGTGACTCCTTTTCTGCATTTGCCAGAGGGGATGAGAGTACTTAAGGGGGAGAGCTGGGGGGGGGGGGAAGGATGAAAGGAGGGAGGTGAAATTCAGGCTGTAAATGAATGTGACCTCACTGTACGCACCCTCAGAGAGCACCAACCTGCAGGAGAGAGGAGGATGGACAACCTAATCTCGCTGCCCCCTGAGGCACTGCCATGAGAACAATTAGCTTTGTTTCCCAATTCTCCTTTACAGAGGTGTGTGATTCATCCATTATTCAACGGTCAAGGTTGTAAGAGCAACTGGGATCACAGAATCACAGAATCACAGAATCTTAGTGGTTGGAAGGGACCTTTGAGATCATCGAGTCCAACCACATTAAAAAAAAACCACAAAAAACCTCTCCTTTCACCCCTCCCTTGCCTGCATGCATAAGCCAGGCTGTATTTGCCTCCCCCCTCTCCAAACCCCCACCTGCCAGCAGGCAAGGTCTTCCTAAACTCATGCCCAGCTTTTAGCTGCCTGTCCAGCTTCACGGCTGTCACTCCTTAGTCTTGTGGCAGGTGAGACCTTTGGCCTTCTCCACCCGCACAGATGGGTCCCTCACTCCACCAGTGATCTCTGCAGGACCACTGATGGGGCAAACCATCCTCTGCTGGAGCCGGGGAGCTGGACGTGGCTGCAGGCTGGTGCTGGGCTAGCAGGGGTGTTCCTTCAGCGAGCAGTCAGAACCCTGCAGCCTCCGCCTGCCGCCTCTGGCCGCCTCCCCTGTGTTCATAGCTGGTTTTAATAAAGCTGCTGGTTTTGCAGAAAGGCATTTCTTCCTGGAGATGCTTCCCAAGCAGAGTGGGAGGGTGGCAACGTCTCGCAAAGAGTGGTGACCTCTCCCTTGTTTGCCTGCTCCGGCCAGGGCAAGGGGCATGCTTGGAGATGCTGAGCTCTGCCCATCCTCCAGGATGTACACAGCGCCTGGGTAGGGGGACAAACCTTTTCCTCTCCCTAACACGGAGACACGTGTGCTTGCACATGTGGGTGCACACAGGCACTGCGTTTCACAAGGGATGCAAATGCACCCGGCTCACTGCCAGCCTTGAGAGCACTTGTTGTTTCCCTCCTCAATCTCAGCTCTTGTTCCCAGCAAGAGCAATAAGACGCACCCTGTGAGTGCCAGACGAGGAGGAGCTGAGGTGGGTGCAGCCCCACTGAGTGATCTGACAGCAGGCGCCCAGATGTTATCCCACCCCGGGACACAAACACAGGCACCTACAGGATGCTCAGCTGCCTTGGATTGTCTCCTCCCAGCCCTATGGGTTAGCAGGGTGCCACAGACCCCTCGGACTCCTACATCTTTCCCAATGACCAGGACCTGAGCATTTTCAAGCCATGGGACTGTTTGCCTCCACCCATCCTGGCCCATGCCTGGAGGTCATAAGGTCCTGCAGCAATGCCATGTCCAGCACCCTTCACTCAGCCCTTCAGCTCCACAGCACCTTACAGTGACCAAGGTGAAGTCCCAGCTCTCCATCCCCAAATTAGACCCCTCACCATCCTCTCCTCCTCGCCAGCACCGGTACAGACCTTCTCTGTCCCTCTCCAGCACCATGATGGAAGGGCAAGTTGTCCCTGGACCAGCAGGGCAGAGAGCTTTTCTCTCGAGCTGCACTGTTTATTATTCTAAAAGAGGAATTTGGCTGGGAGAGGAGACGGGAGGTCAGCTGGCTCACAGGGAGACCAGGCTGGCTTGGCGATGCAGCCCGGTGCCCACGCTCAGCCCCACACATCCCTGGGGTGGCTGCGCTCTCCAGGGGGCTCAGGTCCTTGGGGTCACGCTCCCCACCAGCCTCTCCTCACCTCCATGCTGTGGCCACCAAGGACGGGAGCTGGGACCGGGAATGTCTGAGAGGGTTTTGAGTCCAAGAGAGACACAGATACGGGCGGCTGTCCCTGCCGGGTGACACAGCCACATTGTCTGTCCCTATCTCTCCCCTGTAATCACACCCGCCTTGGCGCGCTGCACGCGTGGCCGCAGGAATGTGCTGCTCCTCCTCCTCCGGCCCTGGTTTGCAGGGGAGACGAGGGGGAGGCGAGCTGTTGGGTTTCCCAGCCCATGGCCGCCCTGGTGAGAGGGAAGCATCCCATAGCCAGCTGGGGCTGGGTACCGCTGAAAACCTGTTTGCACATTTGAGGGAGGATGGAGCTTTTCAGTGGTTCCCAGTGACAGGACAAGGGGCAACGGGCACAAGGTGGAACATGGGACGTTCCACTCAAATATGAGGAAGAACTTCTTTGTGGTGAGGGTGACAGAGCCCTGGAACAGGCTGCCCAGGGAGGGTGTGGAGTCCCCTTCTCTGGAGATCTTCAAGCCCTGCCTGGATGCCATCCTGAGTGATGTGCTCTGGGCAACCCTGCTTTGGCCGGGGAGTTGGACTAGATGATCTCTAGAAGGTCCCTTCCAACTCCAACAATTCCCTGATTCCGTGATGTCTGGCTCTGTGTTTTTGTAGCACGTTGCGTGGGAATAAACGGGACACCCCACCACCACCCTGACATCCCCGAGCAGCAGCAGCAGCAGCAGCAGCAGCAGCAGCAGCAGCAGCAGCGCTGTGCAGAGAGCACCCCGGGGCAAGCTCTCACAGACAGGACACAGGGAGAGAGGGATGGAGCAGAGAGGTCAAACGCCATGGCCAAGGCCAT
Source organism: Gallinago jamesoni (assembly GCA_025769975.1). NCBI lineage: Eukaryota > Metazoa > Chordata > Aves > Charadriiformes > Scolopacidae > Gallinago > Gallinago jamesoni. The sequence goes on from JAOQGH010000051.1 coordinate 45,686,855, forward strand.
GTAGCAGGACCACGGCTGTACCAGGACCGGCATTTAAGTCTCACGATTCCCTGTCTCATGACTTCGCAGCATCTCCCGAGCAGCCCACTCCCATTTCTCCCGCGTCCCAAGCCTGGTGACAGCTGAGCTTTCTCCTCCGCCTCCTCTCCCGCTCCCCCACTCGACGCTGGGGGCTGATCATCTTGGACAGGAATTTATGCGGCGGGAGCAGAGCTACGCCCAGGGTTTCAGATACAAGGTATCCAGCCTCTGCTGGGGATGGTCCCACCTTTATTTAGGGAGGACTGTTCCTTCAGCCACCTCTGTTGCTCCTCTCACCTTGCAGTGCCTTGCTGAGGAGCTCAAGCATCACCAAACCTTATTCATTTATTACCGTTCCCCCACTCCAGACCTATCTCTTGTTTAAGGATGCTAGTAAGCCAAAGATGCCTTTGCTGATGCCCAAAATATGTTGTGTGGGCTCAGTCTTGACTATTCTTAGGTAATAAGGCAAGACTTCCCTTTGACTTTGCTTGGTGTGCCCTGAACATCTCTAAGCCCCCTTTGCGCTTGCTCCCAGCACGTGTACGGCGCAGAGCTCCTGGCAGAGCATCTCAGCACACATGGCAACCACTGCTAGCACGAGCATCACATGGCACTGCCCATCCCCAAGCACAGATCATGTGAGGCAGGGCCGTTTCCAGTCCTGAACATGCCTTAAACCATGGGAGATCTAGACAGGTGGGCATCCACACCAAGGAGTCCCTCCCAATCCACTGCTCTCCATCCAAGCATGCCTAGACCACATTTCCCGTGCCTCCTCCACAACCACTAATGCCCTGTGGAGAACCAGTATGAGGGTCTTGCAAGCACCCCCCAGAGCTGTGGGAGCTGGGAACCAGCCTGAAGAGCTGGTGGCCAGGGACTGGGATGGCTTGGTGTGCTGGGAAGAGGGCTAGCATTTGTGGCTGCCTTGACAGCCACCTGGGAAGGAGCTCTGATCCCTACAGACCATCAATCACCAGCAAGGGGATGTGCTGTCTGCTGGAAATCAGGGCAAATCCAGGGGCAATTCCTGCATCCATTGCCCCACACTGAGCTTCTCCCCTGGCTGTGTTCCCCTTGCCTGAGCCTCCCCGCTCCGGCGATGGAGGAGGTAATGGCTGCCATCCCAGCCTCTGGAGGACATCTCGGCTGGCGGCAGCATGACGGTGGCAAAGGAAAGAGCGGAGAAGTGAAGCCAGGTCTCTCACACAGCCGACCGTCCTTTCCCTCCCTCTGGCTTTCTATTTCTAGCCCCTTGTCTTGCCGGGGCTGCGCTTCCAGGCGCTCCCACAATGCTCTCGCCTGGCAAACAGGCCAGGGACATCTGGTGCAAATTAGCGGGAAGTAAAATATACTTTATTTCTTCTTTGTCTAAGCGCATCTGAGTCATTAAGTGAGATCATGGGTGCCCGTATGCGACGAAGCAGGCCCTGTATGGATCCCATGATCAATGCTGCTAGGCATTGGCTAGCAAGGGCTTCTCCTGGCTGGGGGGGGTCACCGTCCCCTGCTTTTGAAGGCAAAAAAGCTCCTTGAGCAAAGGCTGGCGACCCCTGAAACCCAAGCTTTGCTTGTCCGGCAGTGAAACTCCTTGGCTTGTCCTGTTTTCCTCTGCCACCCTCCCCCCAGCCTCTGCGACAGCTTCTTTCCCACCCTTTAATCTAAATAAAACTGAGCAGGGCTTTTTTTTTTTGCCTTTTTTTTTTTTTTTTTCCCCTTGGCTGGAACTGTCCGGAGTTGCAACATCTCTCCTCTGGGGTCCCTCGGCTCCCATGACACCGCGTTTACTCACAGGCCAGATTATCATCACAGAGCCCTTTTTCTTTTTCCCAGCACATGGCTAGAATTAGGCAGGGCACACACATGGGGAGCCTGTCGTCCCAAGGCCCACGAGCAGCTGCTGATAAAACGCAGAGGTAGGAAATCTGAAACCAGGCTGAGGAGCAGAGGGGCTGGGGAGTCCCTGGGGTCCCACACGCCATCCCTGCCCGAGGGATGAATTCCTGGGGTTAAACCCCCTCCTTCACAGCTCCTTGGTCTATGAATACGTGATTCAAGCCATAACCATTGATCCCCAATATAGACCGAGTTCTCTAGGTGATGCTTGAAGCATGGGCAGATGCCACCTCTGGGGCAGTGAGAGCTCAGGGCCACTGTGCCCACACACAGGGACGGGTCTCCTGCCTGACTCTGCTGCAGGGAGTGGGGCTGGCATGACCGGACCCCCTGCCCAGAACCCCACACCCTTGTCTCCACGTTCGCTAGCATCTGAAGAAGGTCACTGTGTGTTAATGAGGATGCCAGTCCTACAGCAGATGACAGGGCACGAGCTGTGTCCAGCGAGCCTCCTCCAGGCCAGCCATGGGCTATTGAGGGCTTTGACAGCATCTGCCAGAAAGCCAAAAATGAGGACTGTGACTCCAAAGCTGGGGGGGGGGGGGGGGAGAAAGGCTGCCAGGGAGGATGATGAGTCCACATGGAGCCCCAGCGGCGTGATTCAGCAGCTCTGGGGTCAGACATGTGAGGAATGGGGTGGGGTGGTGAGCCCCACGCAGCCCCGTTTTCGGCTGCGGCCATCTTCCCTCTCCAAATATGTGTGTGTTGGGGGTGGGGGTGGGGGGGAGGACCATGACATCCCCGCACGCGATCCAGAAAACCTCCAGCCGTGGGGTCTCCACCAACGCATCACTGCGAGGAGCTGGCACGGGGAGGGGGGAACGGACGTGGGATGACGGCGAGCCCTGCTCTCTCATCCTCAATCCCCCCCCACCCCCCGCCCCTGCTTTCCCTCTCCATTTTAAGCCCATGGGAGACGGAGGAAACGAGTGACCTATTTAGTGCAAGTTCAAAATAAAACGAAACATCTGTTTGGAGAGGCGCCAGCGTTATAAATAATCCCCCAGCCCCGAGTGTTGGTATTCGTGGCCCTTTGGGCTGCGCATGCTCCCCCGCTTCCGCTTTCGGGTCCCGGGTGGGGGTGATGGGGCTGCTCCCCGGAGCCTGCGAGCTTGGCCTGGGCTGTGGGAAAACCCTGGGCGAGGAGAGGGTCTCACCTGGGGTGGGGGAAAGAGGGATGGGGGCGTTGGGAGGAATGGCTGCCACGTGCTGGGCAAGATGGAGGGGGTGCCCTGGCTGACCCTCACTGCACATCCCGCTCCTCACCCCAGCTGAATCCTGGCCCCCCTTGGTGTCCCCAGGGCAGCCAGCGACCCCCAGGACCATGGTGATGGTGGGGCTGGCCTGTGGTGGGGCTGGTACTGGTCTGTGGTGGTACTGGGGGCTGGACAGTGTTTTGGAGCACAGCCCTGCTGGCATTGTGCGTCAAAAAAAGCGTGGCCAGAAGGTGGAGGGAGGTCATCCTGCCCCTCTACTCTGCCCTGGTGAGGCCCCATCTGGAGCACTGTGTCCAGTTCTGGGCTCCCCAGTTCAAGAAGGACAGGGAACTGCTGGAGAGGGTACAGCTACAAAAATGACTAGGGGCCTAGAGCATCTCTCTTATGAGAAGAGGCTGAGGGACTTGGGGCTTTTTAGTCTGTAGAAGAGAAGACTTAGAGGGGATCTAATCAATCCTTATAAATACTTAAAGGGTGGGTGTCAGGAGGATGGGGCTGGTCTTGTTTCAGTGGTGCCCAGGGATAGGACAGGCACAAACTTGAACATAAGAAGTTCCATCTAAACATGAGGAGGAACTTCTTTACTTTAAGGGTGGCAGAGCCCTGGAAGAGGCTGCCCAGAGAGGTGGAGACATTCCAAACCCTCCTGGACAAGTTTCCGTGCAGCCTGCTCTAGGTGGACCTGCTTTGGCAGGGGGGTTGGACTAGGTGATCTCCAGAAGTCCCTTCCAACCCCATATGACTCTATGACCAGTGATGCTCGCACTGGGCTCAGCCTTGGGGCTCACCCCTTGCAGTGCAATGACCCCCAGGGAGTCACAAATGCTCCCCTTGGGGGCATGTCAGCCTTTCCCAGTGCCCTTCTCCAACAGGATGCTCCAAAGGATGTGATGGAGTCCAGACAGGGCTGCCCATGACTGTCCCCCGACTTCTCCATCCCCCCTGACAGCAAAGGCAGTTTTGGGAGAGCACACCACACTTCTTCACAAGCACATGAGCAATGTGAGTTACGAATGTGGCTGCAGGGCAGGGCCCGCACAGCTCCTTGCATCGCTTCACCACTGGCTCATGGGAGATGCTCATCCCATGTCCTGTCACCCTCAGGGATTTCCTCACTCTTGTGCCACAGCTCCCAGAAAGCCGTGTCTCCCTTCCCGCAGTGATTCAAGGGAAGCACTTTGCTAAGGTTTACATGAGGAGGAAAACAGTCCTCAGCACATCAGCATCTCCATCACCTGCTCACAATCACTGCTCAAGGGTGGCTGCTATGGTGGGGCCAGTGATAAGGCCAAAGGCCCCAGCTGGCTCTAATTAACCACTAATCATCAGCTGCGAGGAGAGGGCGATGGAGGCAAGAGGAGAAAAAGAGCCATTCTGAGCCCTAGGAGGATGTAGGAGCTTTGCAAATTCCCCGGAGCAGTTCTAACTGTTGTGGTCTTACCAGCCCCACATCCCTGTGAAAGCAACCTGATTCTGATCCTCCAAAAATTTCCCTGAGACATGAATCTGCTGGGAAGGAGGAGATAATTTGCGTGGATGCACTGGCTCTTCTCTTCTCGGCTGCCTGTGAGGGACCCGAGCTTAATTGCTTTGTTCTGGGGTTTTAGGCTCTCGTGGCCGGGATTAGGTGCTCACCAGCTCTGCGGTCAGAGCACCCTTCGCCCTTCCGTGGGACCTGGAGAGGAGCCTGGCACCGTGGAAAGGGGAGGAGAGGACAGGGCCAGGCAGTGCCGGGGTGTGAAGGGAAGAGGCTGCTTTCAGAGGGGGGGTTGTGTTTGATCTGACCCTGCTAATTCTGGGTCCCTGAGAGGGAGCAAAATGCAGCTGCTGCTGCAGCTCTTGGGGATGGGAGCCGATCCTGCTCCCCCCTCCGTAAGCCCACCAGTGGGGCAAGAAGACCAGGGTGGTGGCACTTAGTGCCAGGACCGCGGAGACAACCAGAACACGGTTCTGGGGGCAGCCACCCTCACCCCAGTGGGGCCAGAACCCCGGCAGGCAATGGCACCCAATGAAGGTCTGGCCCCCACCTCCTTATAACAAGAGGACCCGGGGGCAGCGATGGAGCTTTTCAGGGTGGGAGGGCACAGAAAGCCAAGCACTTTGCACAAGGAATGTTTCCCTCTTGGATCACGGCTTCCTACGTGCTCTGGGCTGGCAGCAGGAGCCGTGCTGGCCGTCCTGCACACAGGGTTCTTTATAACCTCCAGGGCTTCCTCTCCCCTCAGTCACCGAGCAACAATCAGCTCCCCTCTGCACCCCAAGCAGCCTCTGCACCCCAAAACCCCACAGATCCTCCGGAGGAGAAGCTGAGGCAGGGCTGGGGCTGGCAGCTGCCCGCACCCCCTGCCCTCCCACAGCTTTAAAATGGGCACCGAGTCCCGCTCCCCACACCAGGAATCTGCCTCCCTGAATCAGACCACATTCTCCCAAAACAGCTCCCCGGGCTGGAGAGGGAAACTTGGCAGCCGCCTGCGGGGGGGGGGGTGGGGTGAGGAGGGAACCCCTCTGGCGATGCCGGCAGCGCTGGGCCCCAAGGAAAGCGGGGTGTCTGTTCTGCAACCAATTTGCTCGGCAGAGGCTGAAACCGGGGTGACTTCCACAAGCGGAGAGTGGGGACCGAAACGGTGTATTTTCTACTGGCCCCGGTTCAGACAAACCCACAAGCAAACATATTTTTTTTTAATTTTTTTTTTTTTCTGTATAAATAAGACAGTGTGTCTCGCCAGTTAAAGCAATTCAAACATGAATGTAGCAATTTAATTGGTGCCAATTACTGTGTCTCGGTAGCATTAAGATTTCAGTCACAGACTCCGGCTCGTGGTAGACGGGCCAGAAAGGGGAAGGCAGAGGGACAGGCAGGATGGGGGCCCCGCTCCGAGGGGCAGGTTTGCCTGTCTCCTGCCTGCTTTGGGAGCCTCGTCCCACCCAGCAGCTCTGGTGCTGCCCATGAGGAGGTAGAAGTCCTTTTCCATAGCAGGGAGAAGGTACCTCCTACTCCATCTGTCTCCTGGTTTGCAGCCTGGGGGCTGATAGAATCATAGAATCATTTGGGTTGGAAAGGGACCTTAAAGATCATCGAGTTCCAACCCCCCTGACATGGGCAGGAACATCTCCCACTACACCAGGTTGCTCTGGTGTACGCCTGGTTGATAGCCAGCGCAGTGCCCTGGTTACAGCCCTACGCTCACCAACCCTTCCCTGCTCCTGCTCCTGGACCTCAAAGCCTCCTGTGAGCCCCGTCACACACCAGCTCTTGCTGAGCCCGGGGAAGAGCATAGGATGGGTGTCCGTGGAGACCTGGATAGATAAGCAGGTGCCCCTGCAGGTGTGCCCTGGATAGAGGACAAGTGCATGCATGGGTGGAGGACATCACACCACTTGCACTACACCAGCCTGGCTTTCCTGGCAGCAGCCTTTCTGCAGGGGTTTGTATGAGCTCCCTGCTCCCCGCATGGGATCTCTGCACCCCGGTCCTCTGTCTCTGCAGGTTGGTGGTTGCAGGAGAAGGGTACAAACTCAGACCAGGGCATGCCACAGCCTGTGTCCCAGGTGTGTGCCCAGGGATGTTCAAAAACCGGGTTGTGAGGGAAAATGCATCCCTGTATGTGATGCTGCACTTCGAGGAAGAGACATCCCATCAGGAGCAGAGCAGGGCAGAGGTGGGCTTGGCTGGGGGAACCTGATTAGGCAACCGGGGAGAGGAGGAGGAGGAGGAGGGGAAACAGCCACCCCTAAAACCAGCCTCGTTATGTCCAATGTGCCTGGCGGAGCGGAAGGAGCCTCCTGGAGTTGCTCCAGCCTCTCAGGAAACAATACCCAGCCTATACCCTCCCCTCGCCGCTCCTCTCCAGGGGATTTCTTTCCCTTGGTTAAAGTACAAACAAACAAACTCCATGAAGTGTTCGGTCCGGATCCTCCCTCGCAGCGATAGGATGTGTCCAGCCAGCCCCGAGCCCGTGTGGTCCCCAGCTCCCTCCAGCTCTGGGCCAAAGGCAGCCCTCGCTGCCAGCACCAGCAGCTACACTCCAATGGGATTTGGCCACCCCGTGGCTCCTCCGCTCCCTGCCCTTTGCTGCTGCATCCCGGGAAGACGCTTTGCTGGAGCCTGACCCTACAAACACCACTGCAATCCCATCCCTCTTCAGCATGGTACCAGACACCGGGGCTAGAGGGACCTTGGGGACTGCCTGGCCCCAGGGTGGAACTGGGAGCAAGAGTCCTTCCCTGGACCTTATGGCAGTGGGCTGGTCACACTGAGCCATCGTTTGGGTGACATTGTCCAGCCAACATGGTCTCTTCTTGCACGTCATCGAGCTCTCAGCCAGAGAGCATTTCTTAACCTCAGCTTTCCTTTGGTGGTCAGTACGACAATTTTGTCTTGCCCTGGTCCTGGAGAAGGGCTCAGTGCTCTCCTCTTCCTAACAGTGTCGTTCTGAAGGAAATGGAAATCCTGTCACAGATCCATCAAAAGTGAGGATGAAAGAGACCATGGGGTCATTATGCTGCTGGGGTGCCCACATCTCAGCCAGAGGTTTGCCTGATGTGAAACCTGCAGGGCTGAAGGCACCCAGCCTCCTGTCTTTAAACTGACAGACGTTTCCCATAAAAGCTAACTTTTTTCCTTTGCAGTGACCTTTTCTGTGCATGGAGACTGTGTGCTGCCTCCACCAATGCCCAGTGACCAACCAGTCCCACTAACTCCTCTTCCAGTCCTCTGCAGCCTATTCTGGGCTTCTCCTCAACCCTTGTGCTCACCCTGAGTTTTTCCACTCCATGTTCATCCCTGCTGAAGCCCTTGGCATCACTCACTGGGGAGGGCCTGATGCCTCCACCATGTGTGCTCGGTCTGCCTCCAGCAGATCCCATGGGAAGATCTGCAGGTTTCCCTGCACCACTCTGCAATCTGGTTGGTGTCCACTACAGCCACCAGAACATTTCCCACCCCACAAACTGCCTGCTTGCCATTTGCTCCCCAAGATGACGCACAGCCATTTAATATTTCCTTCCTAATGGCAGCTGTCCCAGCTCGCTGCTGCCTGGCTGACCCTGGGCTCCTCCTGGAGCCTTTGGGATCCTCCTGCTCTCCAACCTGCCCACCTACCAGCTGCCCTCCCAGCTTGGTGCCAGCCCAGAATTTACTACACATGCTCATCCATCAATTCCAGTCCTGCAGGACGCCACTAGAAATGCCCAAGACTTTAGACAACAAGCCATGGCTAACTTCTCCCTGACTGCAGCATTACAGCTGGCCATGCTAATGTTCAGACTGTGCTCCCTGTTCTGACCACCCTGAACCCCCAGCCCTGTGCAGGGATGCAGGAGATGAGCTGAGGGCGGATATTTGGGTGGCTGCAGTCCCTTCGCCTGCTCCTCTGCGAGGACGCTCCACGCTGTTGAGCTGGAGGAAGGGACAGATGGGTTTAGGGAGAGAGAAAAGCCCTTTGCGTGCTGCAGGTGGGTTGCTGCAGCTTGATGCTTTTCCCAAGCACCGACCCCTCTTGATGCACTGAGTCGAGGATGTTTCCTGGACCCAGGGATGCTCTGCTGCCGGGGCCACAGCACACCTGAGCCCAGGGTGACATCAATGTCAAGGGGTGACTTCAAGCTTCATGTCAGACCGTGCCCATGGCTGGCTGTCACCCAAGGTGGCTAGCTGGCAGCTCTCCCTCCGAGCCAGCTGACCATGTGCCCTCTGCCAGGCAGAGCTGCATCTTTGCCACTGGCTCCGGCTGCCTGAACAAATTGTGCCCTTTCCTGAGAGCATGGGGTGCACAGGCACCGTGTCCTGACAGGTGTTGAGGTGGAAACGACCCCTCAACCAAACACTCGGGAGCTCCGGGGCTCAACATTGCCCACCTTTGTCATTGATGGGAGACCCTCTGAAAAGATTTGGGACAGTCAAGCCTCTGCAAACAGGGTTTGCAAGCCAAACTGACTACTTTTAGCTGTTTGCCCACTGCTTTAGCAGAAGCCCCAGGTGCTCTGGGGCAAGAATGGAGCAGCACAACATCCCTTTCCACCACAAGTCGTGCTTTGAAAATCTCCCTGTTGGCAGGTGAGAGCGGGAGCTGGATGCAATGGTCCCAGTGCAAGCACCAAAGTCCCACAGCTCATGCTGAGCCTGTCCCCAAGCTGTTGGGGCACCCTGAGTCAGCACGGCTTCACTCCAGACCAGTTCCAGCCTGTTGGAGTCCCTCTTGGGGGACTCAGAACAGCAGAGTGGTTGCCCACATCCATGCCTAAAAGGGTTTTTTACCAGGCTCTCCTCCTTCCAGAACCTGGCACGCCAGGGTGCAGGCACTGAGCAGGGCTTGCAGATGTCCCTCTCCAGCTTGTCCTGGCCCACAGGGACAAGAGTCCCACCAGTCCCACCAAGGGCACAGGCTGAATCAGCGTGGTCCTATGCAGGAGGACCCTGCATTTAAGGATGACCATGGAGGTGTTTGGATGGTCTAATGCTGAGGTGATGCTATTCTGCACTGGGGCACGCTCACACCTCTAAAAGATGTCTCACTGGGATGGTGAGCAGCACCTTCCCCACACACACCCCAGCCCTCCCACAGCCGCTGGGCTGGGAGAGCCAGGATAACCCCTCAGTCCAATCCAGGGAGGGACCAAAAGCTCCCCAGGGAGAAGCAGAGATCCCCTGGGTGCTGCTGCAGCCGGGTCCCCCCTCCTGCCCTACAACTGCAGTGTCCCCTTGGCTCCCCACAGCCATCCCAGCCCAGGACCTGGGGAGCGCTGATGGGATGGCTTTTCTCATGGGATGCCACAGAGCTCGGCCAATCTCCACCAAACACTACCTCCCCAGGGATGGTGGGGCATTTGGGGGTGCCAGCCCCTTGCAGGGGAGCAAACCCCCTTCCAGAGCAACCAGGCTGGCTTGGGGAGAGGGTCCTTGGGGTCTGTACCACCTCCAGTGTGAGGTTTCCCAGCTGGAGAGCCGGAGCAGAGCGGGAGGGTGAGGTGACACCAGGGTGGGCGACGCGAGGGCTTACCTTGGGCAGGGTCCCACCAGGGGAGAGCTGGTGCCACACGTCCCATGGGCACTGGCCGCCCTGAAATTCCTTCTTCTCCTCCTCCTCCTCCGTGCTCTTTATCTGCCGAAGCTCTCTCTGCCCTCCCAGCCTTCCCCAGCTGGCAGGGCTTTTCCACTTAAAGGAGAAAGAGAGGGAAGGGAAGAAATGAAGTGGAGGGGAGGAGGGGAAAAAAAAAAAAAAATAAAATCAAAAGGAGAGGCAAGGCTGTGCCAGGGCTGGGCTGCAGCCAAGCCCTCGCTCTGCTCCTCTAGTGCATCTCAGCGGCACCCTGGGCAGCCCCCCAGCCCACCTGGGAGGGGGTCCGGCCGCCTGGGGCCCCGGCGTGGAGCAAAGCCCCTGGACGAGGGGTGCACACGCGTGTGTGTGTGCGTGTATAAATAAAAGAGACCTCGGGAGGAGGAGAAGGGGGGAGGCTGCCTCGCCAATGAGGAGCAGAGTCCCTCCGACTTCCTCCCTCCACCCTCTGCGGGGACCCTTTGCAGAGCAAAACTTGCGACTGCAGCCCGACAGACGGGCAGGACGAGGGGAAAAAAATGGAAAAAAAAAAGGAGGAGAAGCCAAAGTGGCTGCAAGGAAAGGGGATTTTTACCGCGGGCTGCCGATGAGGGGGAGCAGGGAGGGCCCAGCTAACGGGAAACAAAAGGAGCCCGGACCAGCCCGGCTCTCGCCTCCTTAAACCAGAGGGAAGGAGCTGCTCTCTCCCTGTGTCTGCTTTCAATTCTGGCCTTTTTCCCTGTTTTCTTTTTCTTTTCTTTTCTTTTTTATTTTTTTTCCCGCTCAAGCCCCCCCCCCCTCCCGTTTTCTTTTTTTTTTTTTCTTTTTTTTTTTTTTTCCTTTTCTCAGGATATGAGGGGATGTTTAGAAAATCCGCTGCCCACGCCAGCAGCTGACTCATGTTTTTATTAAAGAAGGCCTGCACTGAGCCGGCTCCGCGTATTCCCCCCGGACGCCTCCCCGTGCCGAGCTGTGCCGGCCCCGTGCCTCCCGCCCCGCTGACCCCCGGCCGGCCACGGCCACTCGGGGACCGCCAACGCGACCTCCCAGCCCTATTTTTTGTTTGGAAAGGGGAATAAAAGGCCTTGTGCCACTGGGATGCTGCGGCAGAGGGTGGGTTTGGCTGGGGACGCGGGGCCATTTAGGGCTGCTGAGGGGCAGGGGGTCCCGTTTCTATCTCGGCCATGCCATCATCTCGGATGTCCTGCACCCCTCCTGCCCTGGGGGGTGGAAGCCAGTTAATGAAGCCCCTTTAAATCCTCCCCGCACCTTTATGAGTTCCAATAAAGTTTCTGAGAATCTCTCAATAGGCAAGACATTATTATTTGTCCAAAAAGGGGATCTTTTTCGCCACTTGTTTCAACACACTAACAAGGTGTAGAAGCTCTTGGGATCAAAACTGCCTTTTGACCCATCAGTTCTTGTCACCGTTTCCATCTTGGGGACATGCTTTTGTCTTATCCAAACAAGAAAAACTGCAAAGATGAACTGGCTATCCTGAAAAAGCAGACTCCTCTGAAAAAGATACCTTTCTATCTCTCTTTTCTTTTTCCTTTCTAAGAATAAAAAAGCCCTTCCCGTAAAGACAACACTGCTGAAATCTGTGTTCCTGGCTTGTTTGCAAGGCAGACTCATCTCCTCCTGCCTTGAACGCCTGCACAATGGCCACAGCTAATGATTCCCTGGCTGGACGAGCCCAGGAGGTTGCCACTTATCGCCCATTATCTCGGTGTTTTCTTTGCACTGATGAAAAACCAAAGAGGAACGTCTTTATTCGATGCAGCCACAGAGGGTGAGGAGACCCGGGCTGAGCCTGGGAAGGAGAGGGGGACCCCTCCTTCCCAGGAGAAGATCCCAAAAGAAGGATGCTGGAGAGGCATTCCCCCAGGAGCTGAGGGGGCTCTTGTGCAAGGCTGCTTGGGGGGTGAAGCGGTCACCCCACTGCTCCTCTGTGTCGTGCTGGCCATACTCCCCGACTCCAGACGTGGTGGCAGCCCTGTGGTGGGGAGCCCTGGAAGCCCCCACCAGAGCCAAGATGATCTATCGTGCAAAAGAGGAGCCAGTGAGCGTGAGAGCAGCTCATATGGGGGGCAGGCAGCAGAGGGGACGTGCTGCACACATGGCTCTTCCCAACACTTTTCCCAAGGGATAAAGACGTGTCTGATGGGTCCCCGCAAGGGGACACGTGGGCTGCTGGGAATAGTTCAGCAGAGCTATTTCCTGGCAGCATCCCCCCTCCAAGGAGAGCATTGCTCTTCCCAATACAACGGGAGAGGGAGAAATCCACTGGTGCAATGCTGCTGGGACCCTCACACTGGGGAGAGGCTACTGGTCTCCCGTGTTTTCCCAAGGCCTGGATCACCAGCATCCTTGCTGCAGGTCAAACCCTGCAAGCAGGCTTTGAGAGGACGATAGACTGGGAACGCATGGCCGGGCACCCTAGGATGAGCAGGGTGTGAAAAAGTTAGCACGGACCATGCTGGAGGGCAGAGCATCCTGATCCCGAGGTGGGATGTATTCCTGCCTCTCCTGGGCTAGGAGCAGGGACAGCCTGGGCAAACAAACCCCCTTCCCGGGAGAAGTATGCAAGGTCCAGGGTTCGTTGTTTTGGGATGCTGGGAGAGTCCTGGAGACCCCGCAGCATCACAGCAAGGACGTGGGGGCCCGCACTGCACGTCCTCAGAGAGCATCCAGGGCCACGCACTTTGTTTAGGAACAGCACGTCGGGGTTACAGCAGCTCCTGGGAAAGGCCAGCTCGGAGGAAGCACCGAAGCCGGAGGGACTCACTCGTGCAAGCGCGTGGGTGGAGGGGAGCAGCTCAGCTACCTCTGCCTCATCCCCCCCCCTTCATTGCTCACCTCTATTTTCGGCGCCTGCACCCCCTTTCGTGGCGCTTGCAGGACTTAGTGATCCCCCTGGGGCTGGGACAGCTGCAGAGTGTGATGCCAGAGCTGCTCTCAGTGGAGATTTCCAGCCTCAATAAGCATCGTTAAGTGCTGGAGGGGCTTTGGGGTCATGTCGTGCGGCGTCGGTCACTGAGATAGGGAAACTCCAGGGTATTTGAACTGCTCTGGCATCACCTGGATACAAGCAGGTCTCCAAGTTCCTGCCCCACCCCAGGAAAAAAGCCCATATGCCACACCTGATGTGGAGAAGAGCTACCAGAACCAGGTGACCCAACAGGATGGTGGGAACTGGAGCCAGTGACAGGTCCCATGTGCCAGCAGGTGAGAGGCAGGTAGGAAAGAAGAAGGAGCAGATGTTGACCTTTCCCACTTCTTCGAAGGTTTAATGAGGGCCAGATTCACCCCAGCTTTGGTTCCTCCGTGCCTCTATCAGCTCCAAGTCAGCCCAGGAATTTCAGCATCGCTCTGATGTGGTGTTGAGCCGCAGACCACAAGAGAGGAGCGGCGGGTGCCGAGGAGCACAGCACCACATCTGGGCAACCCATCTGGTGTGGCAGCTGCCAGCACTTGCTCCTGGCTGGATCCAGCACTTGTAGCCTGGGGAGAGCTATATGGAGGCTTCATCCAGCCCTTTCCAGAGCTCTGGCACTACCCTGTGCATGGTCCTGCTTTGCCAGGGTAACGATGGGTGACAGCAGTGCCCAGGGAGGAAAAGAAGGCAGAAAGTGCTGGGGTCCTTCCAAAGTGACCATGCGGATGAGCACAACACGCTGAGGAGCATCCTGGGCTGGGAATCATCCTGCAGCACCGTGAACATTGCTGATAGACACGTCAGGGTGACAGTGGTGTCAGGAGATAGATAGCACTGAGCTGGTGCTGTGACCCTACGGATGCTCGCCCATCCCTGACATCCCACGGGTTGAAGAGCTTGTAGGAGGCACTAGCCAGTGGTGGAGGATGCTAGCCTGCTGCCTTTCCCTGCCTTGGGGCCTTCCTGCCCCCGTCCCACGCACTCTTCCTAACCCCCACGACGAGCCTGGGTATTAAATGTGCTCCGCGGAGCCCCGGGAGGCAGCGGAAGGCTCCTGGGTGAATACTAATAGCGATGCCGGCCGGTCGCCCCAGACTTTCCCACACATCTGCAGCCACTTAATGTGGGAATCATTAACCCTCTGCTTACGCAGCGCCTGAAACGCCGTGAAGGAACAAAATGTGGCCAGGATGCTCCCTTCGGGACCCCGTGTGGCCCGTCACAGGTCGGGTGGGTGAACCGTGCTTGGCACCCATCGTCGGGCACGGCCAGCACCCAGCTCTGTGCTGGTGCAGGGGGAATCGCATCACCAACCCCATGAGAACAGAGGCCCCCCGTGTGCTGGAAGGCAATGACAGGCTCCAGCATGTGTCCCCCTCCCTAGTGACCTCTTGAGGACAGTCCCAAGCTTTGTGACATTTACATTTTGCCAGGAAAGCTGATCCAGATCCCAAAGAGTGACACCGAGCCCTGGGGTGAGGAGAGGGGGAAGCTGTATGGCAGTGCTGGTCCAGCACTATCCTGGTCCAGCACCCATCTCTTTGGGGACTCCCTCTGCAGCATGGGGCCACCTCTGTAGCACGGGGACACAAGTGTCAGCAGAAACCTGGTTCAGGCATCTGGAAAAACTGAAAGGTCATGTGGGAGTCTGCCGTGGGGCTGGGGCAGGGGGTTGTCCTCTGCAAGAGGCTGAGAGAGCTGGGGTTGTTCAGCCTAGAGAAGAGAAGGCTCCAGGGAGACCTTATAACGGCCTTTCAATATCTGAAGGGAGCTACAGGAGAGCTGGGGAGGGACTCTGTCAGGAAGTGCAGTGACAGGACAAGGGG
>JAOQGH010000051.1:45701889-45738644 GCA_025769975.1 Gallinago jamesoni
CAACCTGGTCTGGTGGGAGGTGTCCCTGCCCAGGGCAGGGGGGTTGGAACTCGGTGATCTTTAAGGTCCCTTCCAACCCAAACCATTCTATGATTCTATGATTCTATGATTCTATGATAAGAAGGTTGCACTGGTATCTCTGATGCCAGAGAGGAGGGGATGCTCTCGGGGCATTCAGTGGGTCAGGGGGCTGTGCTTGCCCCATCTCTCCCTTGCATTCTAAAATGCTGCTCCGAAGGTGTATGGCAGGAATGATGCATAGGAGACAAGCTCTGCTCTCCCCTTTCCTCTTTCCTCTGCTGGGAGGCAGGAGAAGTTGGAGAACGGGAGGAAGGGGCTGGCTGGGGTGTGCATGGGGCCACAGAGCTCTGCAATGTGGTGGTCTGAGGCCAAAGGTTTGTCTCTGGCAGCAGAGAGGACTGGCGGGAGCAGGGAGGTCATGGACCCATGGAGCTGCTGGGGAGGTGATGGTGCAGGAGACTCTGGGGAGAAAGGGGAGCGAGATGAGCCAGCTACCCAACCCTCTGTGGGCATCTCCCCGTCATGCGGAAACCATGGTGGGGTTCAGAGCAAGCCAGGGAACAGGACAGGGCTTGGTTTCCTGGGGTGAGTTCCTCCTTCACGGGAGGAGGAGGTGGTGTGGTGGTCTCCCCTGCAAACCTCCTCCATCTGTGATAGCAGCTTGTAGCCTTGGCCCTGGGGACCTCCTGGTCCTCCCTTCTCCAGCCCTCCTGCTTCCAGGAGATGGCATCACTCGATCACGAATAGCAGCACTGAGCCCCAGGGAGCGCCAGGGAACCCTGGCCACTCACTCTCTCTGCTGTATCCGCCTGATTTCCACCAGGAATCTCGGGTCTGGAGGACTAGCAGGAGCTCCCCAGGCTGGGTTTGGTGCTGGGGGTCTCTGGGGTGGATGGAGAGGGTACTGTCACCTCCTCTTGTCCAGCTGGGGACCCCTGAGGGCTCTGGCAGCCCCTGACCCACTGACTCATGGGACGCTGGTGTGGGTGGCATCCTGTGGCACCGAGGATCCCCAGCAGCATCCTTCAGGCCCAGTCCAGCAGCTGGGATTCTCCTTGGGGAGCCAATGGAGGAGAATCCATGGAAGGCACCTCACCTTGCTGTTCTCCAGCACAAAGTTTGCCAACCGTAATCCCCACCAGCAATAAACAGGCCAAAGGAAAGGAAAAGAGGGAAGTTATTGTTGGTGGATCTTTATGGCCCAATTGTCTCCCCCTGTCTCCCTTCTCCCCACGCCGAGGGGGCTGGTGGCATGGCTGTTAGCAGGCCCCTGGCAATGCTGTGCCCCGGCGAGCCCTTCACCTGCTGTGGGGAAGATGCAGGTGTGGGGTGCTGCCCCCCAGACCCCTGCATCCCCCCAGTCCCCAGCAACTGCCTGAGACATGGGCTTCGGCTCTATGGAAAGGGGAAAGGGGGGACTGGGCTGCCCACCACTGCCAGCAGCAGGAATAGCCCCAGCGTCCCCTGTCCCTGAAATGCAGCTGCCCCCAGGGTGGGAACCAGAAGCCACTGTGTTCCTCCCCACCTTCCACCATCTGATCGGGGCTGGGGGGAGTGTGGAATTTTCTTCTTTTTTCCCCATTCTGTGAGCCAGCGACTCAGGAGGCGGGAGGAGGAGGAGGAGGAGGAGGAGGAGGAGGAGGAGGAGGAAGAGGGCCTTGGCTCTCTTATTTAAACAATGCCACGGCTGTGCGGAGACCTTGGGAAAAATCCGGGGTGGATGAGGTTATATGGTGCATCAATCAATCTGCATGGCAGCGTGAGCTGAGACCGTCACCGGGTGGGATGGTCACGATGGTCACCTGTGTCATGAGGGGAGGACTGGGTGAAGAGCCAGGGATGCTGGGGGGCACAGGGAGGGGAGAGGAGGATGCTGCAAATCACTCACCCCTCCTGGTACCTCTGGTTGTGCCAGATGCTGGGAGTCAGAGCCTGGGCAATGTCAGCTCTGGGGCGATTTCCCATTGCTGGGGTTTTACTCTGCTCCCTTCCTGCAAACCAGGTCCCCTGCCTCTTACCATCCCCCTTGGATCTCACCCTGGCTCCCGCCTCCTTGCAGGGAGACATCCAGTATAATATTTTCCCCCAGTTTCAGCCTGACTCAGGGCTGGAGCAATGGGACGAGGCAGCCGGGGTTGATGCAGAGCTGCTGCGAGCCAACAGCTCCGGGGTTTGGGGGTGCTGGCCCGTTATGGCTCCTGCCGTGGCGTGTTTGATTGCAGGGTGGGAAGGGCAGCAGCCTGGCCCGGCTGCGGATGGGAGGGCTGGGGAGGAGAGGGGGGGGACGGGGACGGCAAGCTCCGGCAAAGTCCACCTTGAGCAAACAGATGACAGCAGTGCTGCGGGGGCTCGGGGACGCGCCGATCCCTCTGCAAGCACCGGAGAGCTTGGGATGCCATGGGGATGAAGGGCTGGCGTGGGAGTGAGCGGGGCCCCGGGGAGCACCTGGGGCAGCCGGGTGCTGTCCCCAACCCACCCGCCAACATTGGGGACATCTGCCACCGGCCACACGGAGAGAAAGCAAGAAATGGCCGTGCATCCAATGCACCGAGCTCCTCGAGTCAGAGGTTTTGTTACCATTTATTTCCCTTTTAACCTCACAAATCTGCGAGGCAATCCCACGCTGGAAACACTTCCAGGCTCATATCTGCAATCATAAAAAACTCTGATAGTCTCTTGTTTTACCCCCATTACTTCTCCATTTCATCCTAAATGGTTTTCCCCCTGCTTTTCTTTCTTTTTTTTTTTCTTCTCTTTTTATTGTCGAATTCCAGGCTGTTTCTGTCCCAGGAGGATGAGGACTGACCAGTCCTTGCCTGGCTCATGTTTCCCGAAGGGGAAGGGGCTGGTGCACAGACAAGGTCAGAGGTGGCCTTTGGGAGGTGACAAAACACCCTCCTGGAGCCTCTTCTGGGCTGTGCTTCAGTTTGAGGAGAAAAAGCCAGCCTACAAATGAGTATGTCAGAGTATGACACTGGTGGGGAGGGGGGCGTTGGCAGGAAGGAGGCTCCCTGCTGCAGATGATGGGGGTTTCAGGCCTGGATGGCACAAAGCTGGTCCTTGGTCCTTCGTCTCCCTCTGGAGTGGAAGTGTGTCCGACATGATGGGGGACAAGTGGGTGATCTCCTATCTCCTGCCTTGCAGGCAGACACGGCTTCACAAGGGGCTTATTTCTGCTTGGTTTTCTCTATCAGAGAACATATGGGGACGTTTTTGCTTATTGGTGAGAGAAAACAGATGAGAACCTCCTCTTGCCACAGGGTCGCGAGCCTCTTGGAGACATGTTGGAGTCCAGGGACTCATCACTGGGTCCACGGTGGGGGCATTCCCCCTGCACATCTCTGGCTCTGTCTGTGTCTCTGTCTGTCCGGCTCTCTGGGGCCAGGCTGAGGTTTGCTGTCAGGGTTGGAGGAGTGGGTTTTCCTCCAGATGGAGTAAACACAAGGGGACCCAGGTGGGAAGTCTTCCCTTCCCACCAGCTCCCCTTTTCCAAATCAGGTGGATAATGCCGCTGGAAAGCGTCACCCCAATGGAAGGGTTCAGTGTCCCCCAACATGGGGACAGGGCTGATGGCAGGCACAGCCTGGCTTGTACCCTACCCACAGACAGGTTTTAATACAAGGGCTCAGCTCAAGGCACCCTGTTCCTGGGGTACGGATGGCTGCAGGGTCTAGGTGGGCTTCCTTGGGACATCCTCGTGGGTGACACCCGCGATGACCTAGAGTCCCCAAAGCCGGCTGCTACCAAGGGACCATGGCCTGTGGCATGGGCACAGCTGTGGGGTGATGACAACAGAGAGGACACGGGGCTCCTGGATGCTCCCCGAGGTCACCCACCGCCTCGCTCCCCCTGGCAGCCGGGGGGTGGGAGGTTTGAATTCGTCCCCCCTCACCCGCTGGGGTTCCTGCACTTTGAAATGCAAACCTGCCTTTCAATGCAAATGCTGAGAGAGAGAGAGAGAGAGAGAGAGAGAGGAGAGGTTGGGCCCAATAAAAGCCCGTGGGCAGGGAGGTGCCTGGCCCCGGGGGACGGAGGCAGGTCCCCAAGGCGCCCAGGTGAGCGGGGACGAAGGAGGGGCGGCCGCTTCCCCGCCAAACCCATCCCGGCACAGCATGTGCGTGGGGCCGGCCGGGGAAGATGTATGTGGGTTATCTTTTGGATAAGGACTCCAACATGTATCCCAGCCCCGTCCGGCATCCCAGCCTCAACCTCAACCCCCAGAATTATGTGCCGGCCCCCCCCCAGTACTCAGACTTCGCCGGCTACCACCACGTGCCGGGGATTAACAACGACCCGCACCACGGGCAACCGGCGGCCGCCTGGGGCTCGCCCTACACCCCTGCCAAGGAGGACTGGCATTCCTACGGGACCGCTGCTGCGACGCCTTCCACCGCCAGCCCGGGGCAGTTTGGATTCAGCCCCTCAGATTTTAACCCCATCCAGCCCCCGGGCTCCGGACTCCTTCCTCCTCCCATCAGCAGCTCCATCCCCCAGCTCTCCCCGAACGCCCAGAGGCGCACCCCGTACGAGTGGATGAGGCGCAGCATTCCCAGCACCAGCAACAGCGGTAAGGAAAAGGAAAAAAAAAAACAAAAACAAAAAACCCAGCCCCACACCTTCCTTGGTGCAGAGGATCCCTGGGCTTGAAGTCCTGTGGGTCTGGATCCCGCTCCACGGTTCTCCCTGCATCTGCCATGAGGGATGGCGGGCTTGGCCTGGCCCCCAAAAGAGCTGGGGGACCCCATGGCTGAGGTGGCGTGGGATGAGGATGGGCAGGGAGGATGCCGTCCTTCCGCCTTGCTGGCAGCTGGGGTTATATGGTTGGAAAGTCCTTTTTCCCACCCCTGCCCTCGCTTGCTGCTATGGGGCAGGATTTCACTGAATTTCACTGAATTTCACTGAATTATTAGAGTTGGAAGGGACCGTAGAGATCATCCAGTCCAACTCCCCTGCTGAAGCAGGACTGCCTGGAGCTAGAGCATGTTACTCAGGACGGCATCCAGGTGGGTCTTGAAAATCTCCAAAGAAGGGGACCCCACACCCTCCCTGGGCAGCCTGTTCCAGGGCTCTGTCACCCCCACCATGAAGTAGTTTTTTCTCATATTTGAGTGGAACCTCCTATATTCCAACTTATGCCCGTTACCCCTCATCCTCTCACTGGCAAAGATGGGCAAAGAAAGACCCCCCCTGCGATCCTGGGGCCCTGCCAGCCCCAAGGGGGTGTTCTTTGGGGTGTCTCGTGTGTGCACGGTGGGGTGTGTGGGGCTGCGAGTGTGAGCTGGCGTGCAATGGCCTGTGGGAGCCGGTGTATGGGGATGTGCATATATATATATATATGTGTGTGTGTGTGCTGCATGCGTGTGTAGGGTGTGTGTACGTGTGCAGGGCATGTGGCTGTATGTACACCCGTGGAGGGAAGGTGCTGTATGTGCTGTATGTACGGTGTAACCAGTGTGTGCGAGATGCTACAGGCTCTGTGTGCGTGTGCAAGGAGGTGCCATAAGCAGTGCGGGCGTATGGGGCTTGCCGTGTGGAGGGTGCCGGTGAGTGTGTAAGGGGGACGCTGTGTGCTCGGTGTGTGCGTGCAAGGAAGCTGTGTGGTGAGGGCAGCGGAGCGTGTGGCACGTGTGCAAGGTGCCGTGTGTGTGCACACGTGGTGTGTGTGCAAAGCACCGGCGCCCTGGGGACAATGGCCATGGGGAGGGTGCACAGGGGTGTTCCTGGTGTGACATGCCACGTGTGCACGTGTACAGACGTGTGCCCCCCTCCCCCCCCCCACCTACCCCACCTTCTGTGCCTACCCCTGGCCCGGGCTGTCCCCAGAGTCCGCTCGCCATGTCCCCAAGGTCCCATCCCCCTGTCCCTGGGGTCCTGTCCCTGCTGAACTCCTGACCTGGAGATGCTGGTGGTGGGGAAGCGTCTGGGTGACCCCAGCCCCCTGCCCGCACTGGGGGGGGGGGAGGGAGAGGGGGGGTCCTGCTGCCCACTTCAAAGGCGGTGGGCAGATTCCCCCTTGGGGCCAGCCCAAATTGACAAGGGCTTGGCTTTGTCATGGAGATGGTGGCCGGCTCCTTTGGCGGTGAGGTGAGGTGCGGGGCCCTTTGTCCTGTCCTGCCCCGACCCTTTCATCTTCCCCTCCAGGCTGAGACCACTGCCAGTCCAGCCTGGACCTGTCCTGCCCTCAACGGGACCCTCTGCCCACCGGGCTGGCCCAGACCCGTCACCCCTCTCTCTCTCCTGGGCTGGCAGTGAGCTCTGCAGAGCACTGCTGGGGCCCAACTCACTACAGGAGTGGTCTGTAGTGAGTTGGGGGCATCTCTTGGGGGCGAGTTGGCTTTTGGTGGCTCCGTATCCCCAGCGTCAGGGCCAGGGCTCCCTCTTTGCAAAAAGTCTCCAGTTTTAGGCTTGTTTCTGGCACCCTGCTGTCCCTGTGTGGGGCTGGCCAAGACCCTCTTGTGCCAAGGGCTTGTGCTGAGGTGCTGGGGTCTTCCAGCGTGGAAAATAGCTCCTCCTGTTTGCTGGGTCTGCATGGTGGGAATGGGGATGGGGCTGCCCCAGCAGGACCAGCGGCTGAGGTGGAACAGGCAGAATATCCCAATAAATGGGAAAAACCAGCCCCGGTCTGGAGAGCGGAGGGGAGAGGCAGGCTGGTATTTCCTGGCCCGTTTTAAGCACTGAATATACCTATTTAGGAAAAATGCCTCCCCCCCGTACCCAGCGATGGAGACCCACGGGCGTGCTGGGGCTAAGGGATTCCCTCTGTCCCTGTGTGGAAGTGGGGGGATGTGTGTGATCCTGCAGCCCCTCCCCTCACC
Source organism: Gallinago jamesoni (assembly GCA_025769975.1). NCBI lineage: Eukaryota > Metazoa > Chordata > Aves > Charadriiformes > Scolopacidae > Gallinago > Gallinago jamesoni. Next base: position 45,708,726 of record JAOQGH010000051.1, read on the forward strand.
CACGCAGCTGGGACCCCGCCACTTCTGCAGGTCTCATAGGTCTCGGTTTCTTCTGAGGAGAGAGGTGGGAGGGAAAATTAATGAGGGGAGAAAGACATCAGCACAGCTCTCCTCGGGATCAAGGGCATGGTTTTACACCCAGCAGCGGGGCGGAGATAAAACAGGGGCTTGAAAGTGCCTCTGATTGAGTTAGACGACAATTGAGTTGATTGAATTCTGGAAAAATATCATTAGTTTCTTAGTTTGTATCTCTTAGATTAAATCCATACAAAGGGAGAAATAAATCAGCCTTGTTCCCCTTGCACGCAGAGGAGGAGCTGCCCCAGCCCAGCCCCAGAGAAGCAGGGATGGGTGCTGGGGTGAAAGCCCCCTTCTTGTGGTGGTTTCCCAGGGTGGATGACCAACAAGGTCCCTTTTTTAAGGCATTTGCAGATAAAAGCCCCGTCCTTGTGTCTCTGCTGGGTCCAAGCTGAGGGCTGCTGGTGCCAAGCAGATGGGAGATGGTGGGATGCAAGTTGTGTTTTCCAGGGCTACCCTTTAAGTAAATTGGGGGGAAAAAAGGAGCCTTTCTCCATTAAGATTGAAAGACAGCAGGGCAGAGATGGGTTTAACATAGATAAGGATGAAATTCTTATATGAATCGTTTTATTGAAATCAATAAACTGGACTTTAATCAGTCTGGATTGATTAACTACCCATCTCACTGCAGTGGGAATGGGAAATGAACGCGTGGGCTTTTTTTTGCTATAAATATAAACAGTTTCATTGCAAGTGCTATAAATCATAATACTTCAGAGGGTTGTAAATTAAGGTTCCCTCTCTGTCTTGCCTTGTATAAACAGCTCTTGGCCGCAGTTTGAAAGCTTTGGGGAAAGAGCCGTGCGGCGGTAAGAGAAAATGTTACACGGAGGATAAGACTGTGTTGGGGGCTTCTGCAAATTCAATCTGGAACCTGAGAAAAATCAATGAGAAATCTCCCAGTGGCCCACAGCAGAGGCAGGCTGTACACAGGGATGATTTTATATACCTGTTTCTAAATACGTGCGCGCTTCCCCCGGCTGAGCCAAGATAACCCGGCAGCAGAAGGGATTGCATCGCCAGAGAGCTGGGCGCTGGAAATTAGGAGTTAAAGGGAACCAAGAAGATGTCCCCAGGCCTCATTTCTCTCTCCGATGGCACCTCTTTTTCTGCTCATAAAATCTTCACGAGCAGCGTGTCAGAGCCTCATGCTTCCTCCTTATTCACAATTATTTGCAAACTTCCCTGTGAATTGCACCCCGGCTCTATAAAAAGCTCAGGAAGGCGGCTGGAAACGGTGGCTGGATGAACTTTGAAATTCACCCTCTGCTCGTTAGTTATGCAAATCCTCAGATACTGCCTCAGGTCTGGCTTTTAGGTCACTAATCGAGCCGGGGCCACAGTCCTAAATATTGCAAGTGAAAGTGCAATTGGGGCATCACTCGGGGAGGGGAACCGCTCAGGGCTTCACATGGTCTCAGTGCCCACGGTGCCCGGGTAGGTTTTGGGGTGATGGAAATAGTGATGCTCCAAGCCCGGGTGAGCAGTGGTTTGCTGGGTCTGCAGTTTTCCATTTCAGTTTGCACTATTTCCACTATTTCCAGCTCAGTTTTCCAGTTCTATTATGCTCAGCGATGTGCATGAAAGCTGGAGGAAAGAGTAAAAAACCCCGTTAATGGGACAGAGACATGTTTTCCATGGCCAGGTGGGGTTCATGCTGTGCACGGGATGTTTTGGGGTGATGGTGGTGGCTGGAGGATGGTGTGTTTCCCGGTCACTTCCCTCTATAGGAGATGGTCGTTTCCTGTTGAGACCCCTTGGTCCCCCAGGTCCCTTGGCGTGTGTGTTCATTGGGTCCCATCGGTCTTCTCCCCTTGAATTATTAACCCACAACCTGCTCCTGGCCCCAGCTGGGGTTTGTTGACCGCTTAGCCTGCTGGCCAAGGTACAGCCCTTCCAAACTTTCCTTGAACAAAAAAGGCTTCCCTGGAGCACTGGCGGTACCTACGTGATGGGCTTGGCTGGCTAATACCCCGGGATTAGCCGAGGGACACTTTAAACCTCTGGCCAATGGAAGATGTTTCCTATGGGGAACCCTTCAAGGACACCCACTCCAGTGCTGTTAGCTTTGAGATCACCCAGATAAGGTGCCGCATCCTTCCCCTGTGCTGTCCCATGGTAAGGATGGGTCCTGTGGGGCTGTGAAGGGGGAGACAGGTCCCAGTGCCCAGCTGGGACCACCACCACCATGCTCTCCTCCTCCTGCTGCTTCAGCCGGGCCAAATCCAGCCAGGAGGCTGATCCAGATGAGCTCAGTACCATGGGGCTGGCATGAAGGTGATGCTCTGAAATGGTTTGTTTCCAGCCCGAATGTACTGGCCAGCCCACATGCCACCCTGGCACTCCTCACCCTCCCGCACTGGTGAGATCTTTGACCCAGCGCAGGAGCCCGGCTGATGGTGCTCGGCTCAGGAACCACTGAAGGAATCTGCCCGTTGCCAAAATAAAGGGCTGGATGGCTGCAGGGCTGGGAAATTATTGCCCCAACACCCAGCCTCAGGCTGCTGCCCCTGGGGCTGAAGCATCTCCTGTTGTGTTGCTCCGTGTCCGAGAACACGGGGAACCGCCGGCTCGCTGCAGCCACCAGCGACCCTCTCCTCATCCCCTCGGGGTTTGCACCTCCTGGGAGGAAGATGAGGCTTGCAGGAGGGCTGCCATCACCCTGCGTGTGGGTGTTGGTGCAGACCTGTCCCTGTCCCGCTGGGCTGGCAGCGTGGAGCCCGGCTGGGGCCAGCCTGTGCTCCTGAGCTCCGGTCTGTGCTCTCCGGATCCGGCTCTTCCCAGGGTGTTCCTGCCCCTTCCCAGGCTGCCCTGTGTGCCCATGACATGTGCCCAGCCCCGGTCTCTGCCTCCCAGCTCTTGCCAATCCCATAACCTCCAGGCAAGTAACCCCCAGTCCCGTAACCCCCAGCCACACGCTCACTTATAGCAAAGATTTCTTGGGAGCACAGAGCTGGGTCCTCTGTGTGCAGGAGACTAGAAAAGCCATCAAGGGCAAGTGGTGTGGTTTTTAAAGTGAAATGTTTCCAGTGCATGGTGTATCAAGCCAAATTGGGGTTTATTGCTAGTGGGGTGACCACGGGAGCATCGCTGTTTGCTCTGAAGTCTTTGGCAGCAGGAAGAAATCCCCAGGTTGGGTCAGGTCAGGTGAAGAGCCATGCAAGGAGCTTCCCTGGGGGCAGGAGTCCTTCACAGTCCTTCTTTTAGCCCAGCAGCTCTGAAATGCCCATTTCTCCAATCTGGAGCAGAGCTGGGGGAGCCTTGGCAGGGTCCATCGGGTGAGGATTCATCCAGCATCCCCCTCCCTCCTCAGCACAAGAGACATTAAATATGTATGTACGGGGTTGGTTCCTCTCACACAGTTTTTACACCTGGTATTTGTCTAAATCCAACACCCTTTGGCAAAGGAATGATCTCAGGCAGGGATCTCGAGAAGGATTGCCCTCTGGAGGGGTTTGTTTCTTGCTGGCAGTGATGAAGCAAGCCACATGGCTCCGGTCCTTTGCCCCACGTCGGTCATCCCATCCATCACTCCTCTGCTTCCTGCGGCAGAGGAAAAATAGCTGACGATACTGAAGCGTGCACGGGAAGGGGAAGGCTTGTGAAAACCCTGATCTGCTGGTTCCCAACACTCGAGGAGGGTGGGGGTTTGGGTTTACCCCCCTCCCCTCACTGGCCACAGAGGAGGGGGCGTGCTTTGGGATGGCTGATGGAGCTGGAGGAGAAAGGCGGGGAGCAAACGAGTGTGGGTCGAGGCGGGGGGGCAGAGGGAGGGCACCAGGGGGATCAGCCCCTGCTGCTGTCGGTGGAGACTTTGGGGTTCCCATTTCCAGTAGGTTTAGGGCCAGTGGGATGAGCTGGGCTGTCTGTCCCCAGTGCCAGCATCACCGCTGTGAGCGCGGCTGCCGTCGCCTCCGCTCGGCAGAGGGAGCACGGACCCCTCTGCACAGCGGCAGCTGGAGCACATCTGGCTGCCAGATGGGGGTGACTCCAGCCAGCCTGGAGGCTCCTCAGTGCTAGGAGCTGAGCCCAACCCTTTCCCAGGCCCAGGGTCTCTGTCACAGGGCATCGATTTGCCGGCTGCCCCCCTCTTTTCAGTGGGAGGAGGATCTACCCCCATGGAGCTGCAGAAGAACCATGGGAATGCCTGGGGAGTCCCTTCAGAGCCCACAGCACTGACCCTGGGATGCTGCTCTTGTTTGAAAGTGCTTCTGTGCCTCAGTTTCTCCATCTATAGCATTGCCTAAGCTATGCCGGGGGTGGGGAGAGGTTTTCCTTGATGCTTTCCCTGAGGAGGAATGGCAAATCCTGATAGAGCACTGATTCTCCTGGTAGGAGAGGATTTTATCTTCTGTGCAAGTAGATGCTGCTCATTCAGAATAAAGCGGCTTTATCATGGAGAGAAAGCACCCAACCGGGGGGGGGTGTGTGTGTAGGAGACACCCTTGCACCTCATCTTGCTACACCTTAACTCCAGTGTGGACAAGTCCTTTCCCTGGTGCCCACTGGTGGTTGGGATGCATTCCAGAACTAAAATGGTGTGGAAATGCACCCAGTACAGACAGACAGACAGACAGACGGGCAGAACGAGGAGGGTACAGATGGAGCCAGGGCACAGCCAGAGCATCGCCAGGAAGGTGACACCCCGCAGGGCTGCCCTGGGAGCACGTTGCCCAGGTTTTCCCTGCCTGTCATGCGAGGAGCCGATGAGCAGACGTGGGGCTGGCCAGCCTGGCAGAAAAGCCACCGTCCCCCACGCCAGCACCTCCCGTGCACAGCAAAGTGCAAGGCACCCATGTCCCCAGCCCTCAGGGACCTCCGTGGTGGCTCTCATCTCGGCGGCTTGGGGCTGCCCTGATCAGAGCCCTGATGGCTGCTTCCCACAGAGCCAGGGCTTGCGGCGGCTGCGATTTGGAGCTGCTGTGACCTGTGAAATAGAGACCTTTGGGAAACCGTGCGAGTTACGGTCCTCACTGCTGACAGCCATGCTGCTCCTGCCACAGGTGGGAGGGCTGTGTGTCCCGTGGGTGAGGATGCTCCCTTCGGAGCTGGCCTCAGCCCCTTTTAGCCATGCTGGTCACACTGGGCTGGCTACATTGCTCTGTATGGCAAACTCCACAAAACCATGCCAGATCTTGCTCTTTCACTGCTTTCTGCCTCCTCCCAGGGAGCTGCTGCCACCCTTCAGTCTCTCTCCTCCCTGGTTTCAACCAGCCTCTTCCCAGGTGTTCTTAGAGCAGCTCAACAAGAGCCCCCAAATGCCCCATGGTGGGTTACCTATCTGTTAGGGTGTTTGGGGCACAGTTTCTTATTGTGAGCCATTCTTTGGGCAGGTCAGGGCTGGAGAGGCTTAATTACCTCCTCCCTGGCAGCCTCTGCCATGGCCATGAGGGTACAGAGCCTGGGATGCTGGACACAGGGATACAGTTTGATTTTCCCTTCCCCTCCCAGGCTCCTGACCCAGTCCAGGGCAGAAGCTCCAGCATCCCCATCCCTGGGGCAGATCAGCCCTGGGGAACAGATCCAGGCCGAGGGTCAGGACCCCATCATCCCACATGTGTGCGGCTGCGTGTGCGTGTACACTCAGGAGTGTGTCCTTTGGGGTTTGCACAGCACATTAAAGCTATTCCCTTATCTAATCACAGCTCAGGTGAGTGCTATTAGGGTTATATATTAACAGTGGTAACGATGTTCTCTCCCCACACAGCCATTGGCCCTGCCTTGATCCCAAAGCCGAAACCATTCCCACTGGCCCCATGAATGGCTCCATTTGGCTGCCTGAGCAGTTCCTTTTCCTGGTCCTTTGGGGACAGGCAGAAGGGACTTTAAATGCATAGCAGGGCTGGAAGGGCCTAGGAGGTATCACCAGCACCCCCTTTCCACCCTGTGCACCCCATCCACACTCCCTCCTGGCTGTGGGACAGTCACATCCACCTCCGATGGGCTTCACTGGAAAAGCAGGAGCGGCTCCATCCCTTTTTTTGGCCCTTCCCTCCCCGCTGCAGCACCTGGGTTTCCCCATAGGTAGGAGGGCTTCCCATAAGGAGCTGGGCTGGCTCATCCCAAATTTCCTCTTTCCTTTCACAGAGCCATAAAAAGTCTCCAGGAGAGAGTTAAGTGTAACCCAGCATTCATATTCAAGGTAGCTGAATTATTCATTGACAATAGCATTTCTTGCAAACCCTCTTTTTTTTTCTTTTTTTTTTTTTTTTTCCTTGTGAATCACCCAGAATACTTTCCCGAATTCAGCAGGCATTGCCGAAACCAGCAATTAGTCGAGATGAATAACTTTGCATCTCTGGCTTGGTCGTGAACCAACCTGCTTTGGGTCTTTGCCGCCTGATGCTGGGCAGGGAGAGACTGGTGCCCAGCTCACAGGGTGATGGCTCACCAGCCTGCCCAGAGATCTGCCAAGCCTGAGGCAAAGCAGAGGCTTCGTCAAGGGTGAAGGGTGAAGAGGGAATAACAAAGAACAAGCTGTGATGGATCTATTTACAGCTGCAGCAGGAAATAATAATTCCTGATGAAATTCATGGCATATGTACTATTCACAAACCGCCTTAATTCTTTATTCTTTATTTTTTTTTTACTTCATCTGTCAATTCGTTTTCTTTCTGGCTGTTTTTTTTCTCCAAGCAGTGGTATTCCAATAGCAGTATTACAAATATGATAATTTTTAACTCATTATCTCTTCAGAAAGGTTTTTGCTTTCTAATAAAAATAATATTTAAAAAAAAGAGATAAATTTCTATGAGAAAATAAAAATCTTGTAGGAGTCCCCGAGCCTGGAGCAGACAGAGGGATCCTGGTTTCTCACGGAGACGCTAAACCAAGCATAAATCTCTGCCAGCGCCTCTGCTTTATTCTGTAACTCCCCGGGAATTGCTGTGTCTGCAAGTTCAGCACAGGTGCCTCCTGGGCTGGGAAGACCTGGGCTGCAGAAGACCTTCTCACGCTGATGGGGCGGCGAGAGGAGGCAGTGACCCCCCCACAGGAAGGTCCCATGGAAACAAGGAGACAGTGTGGGGTCCCGCATGGAGCGGGTGACCCCGGTGTCTCTCCAGCCCAGCACTGTGCCGTGGTTGGGTTTGTTTCAAGCCACCACAATACGTGCCCAAGAGGAGACAAACACCCAGCAATGCTGCTGTAGATCCCTCTTGCGCTAAATCTCTGCGCTTCAGCCACGTGTCTGCAGACATCTCCATACACATCTTGCTCAATCAAATTACCTTTTTCACCCTGTTTTTACCTGCAGAGTCACCTTGTGTGGCCAGGGGCAGTTTGCTCTTGGCGACAGTGAAGGGGGATTATGTGTTCATTTCCAAACAGCCCCAGGATGAGCTGGGCTTCCCACTCTCTACAGTGGTGACTTAATTTCTAAGATCCTTCAAATCTGAGTTAGTGGCTAAAGCCCAGCCCTGGTGCTGGGAGACTTGGTTCCTACTCATTGCTGTGTTTCTACCCTCCTTCTTTTGGTGCTGCCTGGGGACCCTCGGCCATCCTGGCCAGCCCCTGGCATCATCCTGCTCTACGTTGTGCTGAGCCAATGTCAGCACCTACTTCCAGAAGAAATAGCAGGAGGACACCGAGAGCGATGTAGTCATGGAAATTGGGTGCTATCTTTAATTGCAGGGCTGGCTGCTTTTGTTCTTGGGAGTGCTGGGGTCAAGTCCCAGCAGGGTAAGATACCTCCTGTGCCCACCCCAGCTCCCACATGCACTTAGGGGTGCACTCACACTCATGCGCTTCCATGTGTGGTTTGCTCAGTGGCCAACTGAAGGAGATAAACCTTTGCTGGATTTTGTTTATTTAGTAAAAAATCAGCTGCCTTTCGGTGTCCCATGGGATGCTGCAAGGGGAATGCCCCAGGGGAGCCCCTCTCCCACTCGCAGTGTACCGTGTCTGTGGGTTGTCCTGCCACTGATGCTCTTTTACATTTATCTTTCAGTATCAGAGGTGGCTTAGGAAAGTCCCCATCTCCTGGCAATGGAGTTTGTTGAGAAACAGATTTGCAACCCGGGGCTTGGAGCTTTGCTATGTGGAGATTCTCTGATGTCTGATTAGGGTTGAGTCCACTCTGGAGTCTTTGAAGCACATTTTGCTTTGTGTCATCCAAACTCCTGCTTCAACTAGGATGGTAAGAATTTAATAGTATTGCTGAGATGTCTAGGTGTTGACCATATTTGGCCTAAACTAACAGATACGCCAAGGGAAACGAATGAACAGGATGGCAAGCACACAAAAATCCCCTTTCCTGGGGGAAGGAGGATGCAAGCCAGGTTAGCAGGGTTTCTGGGTCACTAGAAATCCCTCCCTGCTCATCTGCAGCAGTGATGGCCAGGATCCTGTCCAGGTTGGTACACCCAGGGAAATCCATGGAGCTGTTCTGGGCTTGCCCCTGGCCATTCCCATGGCAGCATCGCTCTCAGCAGCAGAAATTCAGAAGATGGGCAAATGTGTCTGCCAGGCAAACAAACGGCCAGGTTCCCAGTCGGAAGGACAGCGGCTGCTCAGCTAAAAGCATGTCTCCATCCCTCCCAACACCATGGAACAGCATTTTGTTATTTCGGGTGAAGAAGCAAATATTCACAGCTGGGTTTGTTCCCTGCCCATGGGCTCTCCTGCAGAGGAAAGCATGAGGGACCTGTCAGCAAACTGCTGGACATGGACACCCTTCCTCAAAGTGCCACCCGCACCCGCTGCAGCCCCCAGCCCAGGCAGAGTTCAAGCTGTTGGCTTTTGCTCTGCAGCTCGCCCTGCAAGTATGTGATTTAATGAAGGAGCTAACGGAGAAGGTGGCTGGGTTGGTTTTGACTGTATTGTTCTGCTAGAAAGCGGCAAGTGCTGCCTTGTGAGCAGAGGAGATGTGGGACTCGATGGCCCCAAGCTCTGTCAGTATTTCAGGGACCCCCAAGGCGAGATTTGGGCTGGCTTCGGTCAAACACGGATGGCCTACAGCTCTGGTCCCTGGAAGTGCTTATGCACCTTGTGGACATTCTTCATTGCATCTTTAGAGACTGCACCAAGCGGATCAGCTGCTGCCCTCTGTCTGGGCTCAGTATCGGGAGGAGGAAACCCTCTTGGTGGCAGAGAAATGTTGTCATTCCTGGGTTTTCCCTCTTTCCCCTCTTCTGACCCATGTGCCTTCAAGTGATGGCACCTTGAGTTTGCATCCTGACAAAGAGCTGGGCTTTCCTCAGCCCTCCCAGGCTGTGTTTTTGCAGGGAGCTTGTCCTCAGCCCACTGCAGGGCTTGCAGCTTCGCTCCTCTTGGGACAGTGTGTCATGAAACATGGGATTTATGGTCCATCTTCTCATGATGCCTCTAATTCCCTTCTTCTCTTTCCACCAAGAAATTTCTCCAATGCCCAGGTGCTTTCCAAAATGGAGAAATACCATGGTGCTACCCAAGATGGACATTAAATCCAGTAGGACCCTCACAGCTTGCTATTCTGCTGATCCCCAGGGCATTGCCACGTTTCTCCTGAGCTCTCCTTGGGTGGCTGCGTAGCTCCTCCATGTCCTCAGTGATGTTCCCTTCCATCCCCTCTTGGCTCATCCCTGCTCTCTTCTCTCTGCCAGGCAAGACCAGGACAAAAGACAAGTACCGGGTGGTGTACACGGACCACCAGCGCCTGGAGCTGGAGAAGGAGTTTCACTACAGCCGCTACATCACCATCCGCCGCAAGGCCGAGCTGGCCACTGCCCTCGGACTCACCGAACGGCAGGTGGGTTCCACAGTCTCCCAGGAAAACCCACGTCCTGGGTGGAGACAGGACTGGGAGAAGAAGGACTGCAGCCCAAGCAGGCAGCGGTTGTCCCACCTTGCTCTGCATTTCCCCCTCCTCTTCCAAACTTGAGGGTGCCCCGGGGGGAGACTCTTGAGAGTTGTCACCCTTGGCAGCACCTGTCCCCATCTCTGCATTGCTGTCTTTGTCTTTCTGCAGGTGAAAATCTGGTTTCAAAATCGGAGGGCAAAGGAGAGGAAGGTGAACAAGAAGAAGATGCAGCAGCAAAGCCAACCCACCAGCACTACCACGCCGACCCCACCAGCCGTTGGCACTCCGGGACCCATTGGAGGGCTCTGCAGCAGCAGCAATGCCCCGAACCTCGTCTCCTCATCTCCTCTGACTATCAAGGAGGAATTCATGCCTTAACGCCCTTCACCAGCTACGGACAGCAAGAGATAAGCACTATGTAGCAGAGCCCAGCCGGTCCGTGTGCTCTGAAGAGTGACAGCCCCTTCCCAAAGACACAATGGTCTTGGGGTGGCCAGCAAGGCTGGGCAAGGAGGCACTGGGACCTTCCCAAGGGGCTGGTGGGCTCTCTCCTACATAAAAACTATAGGTTAGGTAGCATTGCTCTCCTGTAGGAAACACGCACCAGTCTGGTCTCTGGTGTTTGCAACCCAAAGCAAGGTCCTAATGTCAGCAGAAAGAAGGTGGTGGTGGTGGAGGATGGCTTTCCTATCTTGCTTCAGGTGGAGCTGGTGGGATGCTTCCTTCAGTCCTCCTGGCACTCCAGCTGCCCAGTGCTTTTGGGGCCTCACATGGCAGCTCACAAGGCCTTTCCCAACACCATTTCTCTGAGTTCCAGAAAGGTGGAGCAGCAGATGTGTCCCCAACTACCTACAGAGCACCCAACCAAGCCCTCACATTGCACCCAACGTCGCAATGCATCGCGTTCCTCACAGAACCACTCCTCCCTGACTGCCTCCAGCCTTGCACTGCTCCCAGCCCCTCATGGCCCAGAAAACAAGGTGCCCAGGCCATCCCACTGCACCCATCACCCTGCTCCAGATCTCACGGGGCTTGGGTCTCCCTCCAGCAGGGACCACTGGCACCTCCCTCGGCCACCACTGCCAGCTGCGCTTGGTGGTGAGGACGGCTGTTTGCATTTGCTCGGGACTTTGGGTCAATTTTTGTGTATATAAGGCAGAACTGGTTTTCCTTTTTATTTTTTAGGCATCGGTGAAAATAAAAGCGAGCAGGAATCCCGTGGGCCATGGGTTCCTTGGTGTCTCCTCAGCAGGGGAGGAGGGATGCTGGCTCCGGGGTGGCAGTGGTGACAATGCTCCTGAACATGGCTGGGGTTGGGAGTGAGGGGTCTTGCCCAGCCCCACCAAAAATGGTGCAGATAGATGTCTCGATGCAGCAGCCTTGCCCCTGTGTTCATCCCGCAAGGTCACGGCTGGGGGTGGTATGGCCTTTGCCACCAAGAGGGTTGGCCATGCCAGGCAACACAGTGGTTGCAAACTCAAAGCCCCAGGGCTGCTGGGAAAAGGGTGAGGCTGGGCTTGTGCTGGAGGAGGCCAAAGAACAAGGCCAGCTGCCCACAGACGTGGCCACCTCCCATTGGTGCCTCCTGGCTTCTAATCTTGTTTTATGGCTGTTGACGGGCTGAATATCCTCCTTGTCCAAGAAGAGCAAACAGAGAATGAGGATGTGAGATAGTGCCTGGGACAGCTGGCATCAGTGCCCGATGCTCTCCTCTCTCCATCCCAGCCACATCCTACCAGTCCTGCAGGGCACTGAGCAAGGGGCTGCCCTTCAATCCTTGCCCAAAACAGCTCCTGAAGCCCCAAAATGTACCAAGCATTGCTTAGAAAGGCATGGGAACCTGGGTGCCAAGGTGCCCAGGCAGGGCAGGTAGCTGTGGAGGGACACTTGATGCAGGATAAAGTCCTCATGGGTGGAGGAGATGGAGGAGCAGGGGAAGGATGAGGTGGCACTGGCAGAGAGACTGGCAGAGCAAAGGGGGTTTTCCTGACCTTGCAACAGCGGCTGCACCTTCTGCTGCACCCTGGTGACCCTGTGCTCACCAGCACGGTGCCTGGACTGCTCGTGGCATGGGACCACCACCTCCCTGCACCCCTACAAGGGCATGTGGGGCATCAGGAGCTAAAACGGGCTGAGGGAGGCGAGGGAAATGGAGCTAGAGCTGTATGGAAAAAGGGATGGGACTGGATGGACCATCTGCCCAAAGAGCTGGGCTGGAGTGGGAATCCACTTCTGTGTGGAGACTCCATTGTGGTCCCCACACCGGGGACTGGTTCTTCCACACGCATCCTCCTCCCTCGCCAGGCTTTGTTTGCCTCCCTTGACATCCAATTTTGTCATTGCCACATGGGGACCGGCTGGTGGGACCCTGCCCTGGCAGGGGATGGGGTGGTGGCAACACAGGCATCACCATGGCTTGCAAGGTCTTGCTCGGAGTGGGGAGCTTGAAGGGGAACGGAGTCCTGGAGGGGGATGAAATGTGCCTCTCCCAAATTCACTCGCTGTATCGGGGTGCCCATGGGTGGGCAAGGGGCTGGGCTGGAGGGAAGATGCTCCGCCGCCCACCCGGAGAGGCTGCGGGCGCCGTTGACAGGATGAAATTCCAACTGATACCTTAATCTGGCGCCTGCCTGTTTGCACAGCAGGGTAAAAGTCCAGCGAGCCGTGGGCTGTGCCCTTGGGTCCCTGCCGCCCCTGTGTGCACAGGGAGCCGGCGCTGGCGGGAAGAGGCAATAAATGTGCCCACACACCCAACCACCCCTTCCCCCAACACACACACACACACACACACAAACACCCCTTGGCCGGGTGACGAAATGCATCTGCTGCGTCCCTGCTCCCATGTCCTCCCCTGCCTCCCTCCAGCCGTTTGGGCAGGGATGGGTGAGCCCTTTCCCTGAACCAGGAAAGGGGCTGGTGGACACCATGTCCCCACCACCTTTGGGGCCTTGGTTTTAAATTGGAAGAGGGGAGATTTAGATTAGACACCAGAAAGAAATTCTTTACTGTGAGGGTGGTGAGGCACTGGAACAGGTTGCCCAGAGAAGCTGTGGCTGCCCCATCCCTGGAGGTGTTCAAGGCCAGGCTGGACGGGGCTTTGAGCAACCTGCTCTGGTGGGAGGTGTCCCTACCCATGGCAAGGGAGTTGGAACTTGGTGATCTTTAAGGTCCCTTCCAATTCTAACCATTCTATGATTCTAACCTCCTGGACACATGTCACCTTGATGGTTGCACCCCCCCGGCAGGTGACAGGCACCCGTTTTTAGCACCTGCAGCAGCTGCCTCCCATGTCCCACAGCCCCACATGGAGCCTCGTCCTTATGGGGACCAGCCTGGCTCCATGGCCAGGGGACCCTGGGGATTTGTCCCCAACAAACCCCCACAGTTTCTTCCTGTTCCTTCCTCTGCGCTTCCCACTGGCTCCCGCTGCCCGGCTGCACCCCTCCCAGGAGAAATCTTGAAATCATCATCAGAATAAGGCCACGCACACCAGGTGGTCGAAAACACTGCTGGCCTGCCAGCAGCCTCCAGCATGGCACGCTTCCCGGCGGTGACTAACTGGAGCGCCGCTGCCGTTGTCACCATCCTCGTGTCTCACGGAGTGGGTCTGGACACAGTCCCATCTTGCTGCCAGCCCCCTTCTCGCCTCTTCCCGGGTGGCTGCCACCAGGATGAGGGTGGGCAGCGCCTGAGCAGGGGGGGGACAAGGGTGTTCCCCCAGCTTGAGTGCTCTCTTCTCTTTTCCCACCCATGGCAGGCAGAGCCAGTGCCTGTTGGGCACGGCCTTGGGATGGAGAGATGTGCATTTGCTCTCCTGAAGCCCTACCATCCTGTTGCACCTGTGCTTCAGCTCACAGGCAGGGAAAGGTTTACTTGATGTCCCAGGGGCAGAGAAGGAAAAACTTGCTGAAAAATGCTTGCAAGTCCTGTGTGTGCTCCCAGCCATCAGGGCACAGGGACCATCATCCTCCTCCTGAGCTCTCCTGGCTTTTCTGGGGTTCCTTGGCTGCACTGCTCCTCACGGAAACACACCCCTCCAGCTCCTACTGCCTCTGGTGTGTGCTCTTCCATCAGGCGGGTCTCACCAGCTCCAGGGTGATGCCAGACTCGAGCCAGCTCTGCAACAGAGCACCCCAGATGACCAGGGTAGAGTCTTCTACTCCCAGGTGGTCCCAGGAGATGGAGAGCTGATGGTGCTACCAGAGCAGCACCAGCCAAAGCAGAAAGGAGATTTCCAGACACAGAGCATCCCACTCTCAGTGGTATCAACATGGACATTTCAGGATCATGTCAACTCTGGATGTCTCTGCTGGTAAATACTACCCTGGACACAAGAAGTCAGGGGCTTGAAGTCCACCCAGGGAAGGCTGATGGCTTGTGCAGGGCTCAGTTCATGCTGGAGACACAGGGTTGGGGCATCAGCTCCTGTGCTCCTCCTGTGCTGCAGTGGTGGCCATGGGACACTTCTTTTTAAGCAGATCCTGAGTGAAAAACCCAAAGGGGTGCTTCAGATCACACAGGCACAAAAGGCAAACAAAGCATCCCTGCCCCAAACAGGAAGGGTGAGGCTGGGACTCTGGCCAATGTGGCCCAAGGCCACCAGCCTGGCCAGCTCAGGGCTCAACATTCCCCACCGGCATCCCAGCAGAGGGAGAGGTCGAAGGCAGGTAAAACGTGGATGGGTGAATTCTCAAATAATTTATTTTTTTTTTTGAGGAAGCTGTGAGTGTGTGAAAAAAGACGTTTGTGGGATTACATAGTTTGCTCCTTCCTCCTTTCCCACTGGGAAATCTGGGTAAATGTTAGCTCTGAAGGACCCGCTGTGCAAATGCTGAGCCACTTCACCGTGTTGGATTCTGCAGAAACGTGTCTTCATGTTCGGGATCCATTTCCTTTCAGGGAAAATTTTCAGAAGTGTGTGGCAGGCTATAGGAGCACGATGATGTCAGGGAGATTTGCCCTTACATCGGGCAGGCTGGGTCCTCCTAATAGTCCCAGCCCTGTCATTGTCCTACACACCCCCAATGCTGCCTACCCAGCCTTAAACCTGAGCAAAGCAGCTGGGGACCAGTTGGGGACAGATTGGAGAATGGTAGAGCATTTGCAAGGAAAAGGAACACACACACCCTGATGGACAGGGTGCAACCTGGGAAGAAAATGAAGGACAAGAGGATATTATCCAGGGAATGAGGCATCACTGTGGGTCTTGAGGCAGACAGCAGCTCTCCTGGTACCACACTGGTGCAGGTGGGATTGTCCCCTTTTGCAGCTCTGCATGGGACATTTCCTCCCATGAAAATGGGAGAAGAAGCCATAGATCAGCTCTCTGCCACCTCACTGGGGATTTTACTGAGCATGATAAGGAAAATCCCACATCTCCCTGGGCTTTGGGGCTGTAGGATCCCACTGCTAAATCAAAAGAGATGTCTGAACCCTGGAGATGTGACCCGTGCTCCAGCATTGGGACCGTGGATTGCTCTTGCCCCCCGCACAGTGGGATGTGCTAGTCCTACCCAGAGGGACAACTGTCTGTTGAGCATCCCCCTCCCCTGGGCTGGGGACTGGGATCCAACAGCTCAAGGGGAAGCCACTTCTGACCTGCTCAGGCTCCAGCTGTGTCCTGCCATAGGAAAACAGTCTCAAAGAGAAAGGTGCTGGGAGCTTCTGGGATCTGCACTTGCACTGCTGCCACCGCTGCCTGGGGCATGTGAGAGCTGTGGGGTGGCCAGTGCCAGGGTGCCTGCAAAGTCAGGTCCATCCCTAGGGACACCCGATGCATTCATGGCATGAGTAAAGCAGCAGCAGTTCCTCCTCGCTGTCCCGGTGGGGGGCTGAGGTCCTGGACCCCCCCCCCAGCAGGGGTGCGTTTGACAGGCATCCCTTCTCCAGCCTGCCGAGAGCCGTCCCCTGGTCCCTCCCTGCTCAGCACACAGCCATCCTCAACTCCAGGGAAACGTTTCCTCCAGCCCGTCTCCCCCTCATCCCCCCTGCCACCCCCTGTGCCCTGCTAGCCCAGCCGGCAGGAGCCTGGCACCCCTCCTTGCCTGTCATCGCTTCGCCCGCTCCCCCTTCTCCCTCCCTATCGCCGGAGGAAGCGAGAGGAGAAAGTGTAGGAGCGGGGAGCACATAGCAACAGGATTCGGGGATGAAGAAGATTCGGCAGCAGCATCTCCGGGAGGTGAGAGCCGGGATGGAGCCGGGGGGTGCCCCCCAGGGCTGGGAGATGGGGAGCGGGGGGCACAGCATCTCCATCACCCCCCGTGATCCCCAGCCCGGGGAGCCCCCATGTGCTGCCGACAGTTTTCCCCGGCAGGGATTGCAAACGGGGACAGTGTGCGTGCGTGGGGACGGAGCGGGGTCGTGGGGAGAGGGATGGGGGGGCATTTTGTAATGACTACTCCTTCCTCGCTGCAATTAGCGGACCATAGAGGCCCAGAGCTGCCCGCTGCCCACTCCCGCTGGCGGGGGGCTCTCTCCCATCCCTTCTCTGTGAGCGGGGGCTGTCGGTGTGGATTCGTGTTGTGTCTGCCGGGCGGCTGTGGGTGGGCACCCGGGGGCAGAGCTGGCTCCCCGTGGTGGGGCTCCCTGGGGACGCTGCTCCTACCACCCCAAGGGACTGCCCGGTCTCAGGGGGGGCTGAAGGCTTCCCCCCAGCACCGGGATGAGCACAGGGAGCTGGGCAGTGGCTTCCCACCTGCAGCTGGGATTGCCTCCTCCTCCATAGGAATTAAAGGGGTCAGCAGAGTGCTGGATCCTGAACCACCTGGTGCCCTTTGGCAGCTGGCAGAGCTAGAAACCCTTTTTGTATCCTGCTGGAAACCCTTTTTATATCCTGTTGGAAACCCTTTTTAAACCCAGCTTTCAGGCTTTTCTATCCTAGGCTCCCTTCCACCACCACTTTGCTCTTACCAGACATTCTGGGTTCCCGTCTCCCCCTGTGCTAGGGACCGATACCATTCTTGTGCTCATGCCACATGGGGACACAGAGGTGTGGGGTGGCAGAGGCTGGCAGCCACAAGGGACACGCTGCTGCTGGTGGGTCAGCCCTTCCCAGAGCATGCCAGGCAGCCACCCAGAGCTCTGAGCCCCTGGGGCTCTGCCCTCTGCCAAGCCATGCCCACTAATCACAGGGCAGGGCAACTCCAACCTGTGACAGCCTTCGGGTGAAAGGAAATCCAGGAGAATTTCATCCCGGCCAGGAAAATCCTATACTGGGACATGATGTAAAAAAAACATGGTAATGGCCTGGTGAAAGCCAGCAGCTATCTGATGGCCCTGGCAACCTCAGGGCTGCCTACCTTTCTCCACCGTTGTTTGGAGGCATCGTCTGGCTCTTCCCTCTCCTTCTTTTTCCTACAAATTGCTTTTTCAGATGACTTTGTGACTGCAAGATCCATTAAAAGTTGTCTTTGTCCCTTCCAAAGGCTTTCTGAGATATTTGAAAGAATTTCTCTGCTGCTGGTGATCCTGTTTAACATTTATTCAGGAATTCATTTAGTCCCACAGTGACCAGCTGGAATGAAATGCAGATGTCTCCAAGTTATTTTCCCCGTTGCCAGTGCTGCTCAGGCCCCTGCTGTCCCTCATTACCCAAAAATACTCTCGCTGAGCTCCGGATGGAGAACCTGGTGCTCACAGCCATTCCAGCACCTTGAGACCACCATATCTGACGCTGGCATGGGGCTTGCCCAGAGCCAGTGGTGGCCGATGGAGTTTGCACAAGCCCCAGGACCCCGACAGCCTCCTCGCCCTCTCATTATGATTCACTTCCCATCGGTGAGCCGGGATTTTTAAGCCTTCTCAGCAGACATGTTTTAGACAGATGGAAATTCCTCTCTAATAGAGAAGATCTTTCTCAGGCTCTAAGGATTTCAGGTTGGCTTTTGTATATAATAGTATTTCCAGAAGACCTGAGTGGATGGTTTTTATTTGTTTGCTTATTTTCTTTGAGGGGGTTATTTGGTAGAAAAGGGCTAAATCCCCTGGTGGGAGCCAGGATTTGGGCTGCCCATCCCCATACCCACCAGGAAGTCAAGCAGCATCCTCCTGCCTGAGCCACTGCCCTCCTCTGCCTCAAACTGCCTCCAACCTTCCTTCCCCAGGGTTTTCGATGAAAAGCCATAAGCATTTGCAGCTTTGTGTGCTCCGGACATCGCTGTAATGAGTTTCCTCCAGCCTCAGAAACCTCCAGCCCCTAAACACCCGGTGCTGGCTCCAGCATCGCTTGCTCCCTCTTCTGGCATGTACTGGGGGAAATTGGGGTTAGCACAGCCCTTCAAGGGGCTCTCCCACACCATAGAGATGCTTTATTTACTTCACTTTCCAAGGCATATTACATTTGAATTAATTTTTAGGCTGGGTTTTTTTTTTTTTTTTCTCGAAGAGATTAACCAGCAATTCAAACTAATCTGAAGTGACTCACGTTCCACAGACGCGCTGTGCTCGCGCACGGCTGGGATCCGCAGGGGAGAAATCTGGCATCGGGTGGCATTTCTCCCAGCCACAGGCTGTGATCCACGCACAGAACACTGACAAAATAACCCCCCAACGCCAGCTTGAATGGAGGCAAAACAGGATGAAAAAGTAACTTTCATCTGGCTGGGGTTTTTTTGTTTGGTTGTTTTTGTTGTGTTTTTTTTTTCACGGATACAGCTGAGTTTTGCACTGGTTTATGTAAATTGGTTTACAGAAAATAATTAACACAGGGCAATTTCCTCGTGGAAGCCAGCTCTTATCTTGGCAGAGACTAAAGTGCTTTTTCTTCTCGGTGACCTTTGCTTTGCTGACTTCTTCGGGAGCATCTTCTGGTGAATAATGGAAAGTGATGCCGTGCTCAAAGAGGATGCGGTTGCCAAGGGAGCTGTTAGTCCCCGTCTGTTTATAACCACGAGACGGGAGCCCAGTTTGAAAGATGGCAGTTGACGCTGGAAAGCACTAGAGCAATATCGCAGCACTGGAGCACTTCAGCTGCCGCCGAAACAGAAAATTCCTGTTATGACAGAGGCTGAAAGGGAGCATTAATCCTATAAAAAGGGCTGGAATTGAGCCAGGGTGTGAGATTTCCCACAGCCCGAAGCAGTGAGGTGTGCATCTCTCTGCAATCTGGGACAAATCTGGGCTGGAATCCTTAAATACTTCATTTTGCGATTCATTTTAAGTCAGGCACAAAGGTTTTCTGTGATTTCTCTGGAAAGGCTATGGTTTGGGGCATTTTGGGGGCATTGCAGTCATGGAGCAGCCTCTGTGTGTGTTTTCCAGCACCATCCCTGGCCAGTTCCTCCCCAGCCTGCTCAGTGGGGACTCAATGCCACCAACCCTGGGGTCTGACTTCTGAGCAGTCTCTGCTTTCTGCCCTGGGGTCCAAAATTTAAACTGCAGAGCTCCAGCTAAAGATATTAAAAGCGAGGCCAGTCATCACTGAGACACAGGTGACAAACTACATCCCATGGCCTTTGAAGAGGGTGACTGAGATGGGGACCGTGCCACGTATAGTTTGGAAAAGGGCTGGTTGGTTCCTTTCTCTTCTTTTTGCTGCTTCTGTGTTGATTTTTACACCTGATGGATGGGCACCTGCATTTCATCAGATCATGCATCTTCACAGCTGCCCTCTTGCAGCTGCTTAGGATTCAGGCAGAGGCACAGGAATCAGGTGAGAGGATTTGATGATATTCCAGCATCCCTCCTTGATGTTTTTCTGAGATGCAAACCTGGGAAGTGAGAGCTCCCCAAGCACTGTGGAAGTATTTTTTTGGTGGGGAGGGGGGGAAAGACCAAATTGTGATGACCCCATAGGTCCTGTCCCCCTCTGGCAAGGACCTTTGTGAATACAGGTTTTTAACAGCTGAAAATTTGAGGTTGGATGTTGCAGAACAGTCTGGCCATTGCCCACAAACACATGGGTCATGCTCACTGTGTGTGCTGGGTTAATTAGCAGGCATGGCCACAGTTTGGAGAAGCCGCTAAGCCGGAGAGCTGTGTCAAACCACTGCAGGAAGGCTGCCAGGTAGCAACATTTTTATAACAACAATATTATATTTGGGTCACACTTTGACTTTTCAGCCCGTGTTTCTGAAGCTTTTTCTTCTGGCCATTGTCTTTGCTGGTGGCAGCGGGGATGGGCTTTTAATGGTGGGGTTTAGTGCATTTTGGGTCTGCATGCTGGGTTTGCATGGCAGCTGGGGATGGGTTTGTCTTCACGTTGGGTGCCTTTGGCGAGAGCGTGGTGGTGGCTGGAAGAGTGGGGTGCACCCTGCAAAAGGTGGGAGCTTGCAGCCTTCACCATCAGCAGCACAGGATCTGTGTCTCCATGGGAACCAGCAGCAGGAGCATCCTGCGGTCCGGTCAGAGACGAGGAGGAGGAGGAGGAGAAGAGGAGGTGGCTGCAGCAGGGCAGCACTGGGGTCTGTTTATTGTGGCCTCTTGAAAGGATTTATTGGGAAACTGGGGTTGCAAGATGGGTCATCAGCCTCCCAGGGTGAAGAGGGACACTCCTGCCTTTCCCAGGGGAGATCTGGCCATGTGGGATCACGTTTATCCCATTCCCTTGCTCAGCAGCAGAACAGGACATCGGCTGGGGTGGTGACAGATAGTTGCTGGGACAGGGTGTCCCCAAGGGACAAATGTCTTGGGAGATCACAAATTCATACACCTGAGCTCTCAGAGCTCCTTCCCTCTCTCCTGCTCTTCCTCCCTGTTTTCATTCCTTCCCTCCATCCCCATCTGCCCTCTCCCATCCTCTGCTCTCTCGTTCAGCCAGTGATGCCAGACCTCCTGGTGAGTCCCAGCAGCCAGGACGGAGACCTGGGCTCCGAATGCCCAGAAGACAGAGGGAACTGGACTGGGCGGCTTGATTTCCTCCTCTCCTGCATTGGATACTGTGTGGGCCTAGGAAATGTCTGGAGGTTCCCCTACAGGGCTTACACCAATGGAGGAGGTACTCTAGCATCCTTTGGAGCGGCCATATCTCTCCCTCACCAGTCTGGGCTGGTGGGATGTGTCTTTGACGAGATGTTATTTTTAGGGTGTTTTTCTTGCTTCTTGCAGGAGCTTTCCTCATTCCTTACTTCATCATGTTGGCCATCTGTGGGATCCCCATCTTCTTCATGGAGCTGTCGCTTGGCCAGTTCTCCAGCCTGGGGCCGCTCGCTGTCTGGAAGATAAGCCCTCTCTTTAAAGGTGCGAGAGTGAAGTCTCTAGAAGAGCTGCTTGATGAGGACATGGACCATCGGCATTGTCCTGTGATCCTCAAAGCTCTTGTTAGAATCAAAGGCTAAATCCCAGGGGAAGGTGGATCAGACTGAACTTCTGGGTTAAGTGTTCTAGTAGTTGCAAGATACTATGGGATCTATCAGTCTTTGGAGGCACTCAGTGTCATGACCAGCTCTAGAAATCATATGAAAATTATTAAGCCAGGTAGTGTACAAAATACAGCATCGAGACTAAGAAATGACTGTTAAAGAAAAAGGTAAGAATAAGGCATTCAAATAAAAGGTCAAATCAAGTACTTTTACTTGCAACATTAAGTTGGAGTAAAGTTATCTGTATGATGCAATAGATCATCAATTCAGAGAAGGCATGCCCAGAAGGAATAATGGAAATAAGAGGTTTCCCCCACCAGATGAATCTCTGGCTGGTTAAACATTTAGCTGCTGAGATCCAGTGTCTGACCCTGGTTTTGGATGTGCTCTGCTCCAGAGAGATGGCTCACTCCTTCTTTACCCTCTCCTTCCTCCAGGCGTTGGCATGGGCACGATCCTCATCGTCTCCCTGGTGGCCATTTACTACAATATGATCATTGCTTACGTTCTCTTCTACCTCTTTGCATCCCTCACAAGCGACTTGCCCTGGCAGCACTGTGGCAACTGGTGGAACACTGACCTGTGCCTGGACCACCATGTCATCAAGGAGGGGAACACCACCTTCCCCATCAACATCAGCAACACCGTCAGCCCCAGTGAGGAGTACTGGAGGTAAAGAGGTCAGCCTGAAGATGGTTGGCCATGGGAACATGGCTGGCATCCAAACAGGGAAAGCATGGGAGTGGGATGAGGGATAAAGGTCTCTGCTGCGTTTCTCACATCATGGTGGACATCCATGGTGGGCATTGTGGGTGCAGTGAGAATCTTGGGGTCAGCTGTGGGGGATATCGTTTAGCCAATGGGATCACGTCCCTGGGATGTGGGAGGTGTCCATGATCTAGTGCTGTTTTGCTGTCCTGGAGATATGTTGGACTGAAATGCATCCCATGCCTGGACTGGCTGGGAATTTGCTCTCAAGCCACCGCCAAGTCCCCTCTGGGGTCTTTAATGCCTGGTGGAGAAATCATACCAACAGCTCTCCTTTCCCCAGCAAATAGCGGCCAGCACCTTCTTGCTCTCTCATTGCTGGGATGTTTGACAAGGTTATTTTTTGCAGCAGAGGCATTGCTAGGTTCAGAGAGAGCCTCTGGGAGGAGGGAGGGGCTGCCCGTGGCCCCTCACTGGCTGTTCTCCTTCCAGCCGGTACGTCCTGCACATCCAAGGGAGCTCTGGCATCGGGGATCCTGGGAGGATCCGCTGGAACCTGTGTCTGTGCCTGCTCCTTTCTTGGACTATCGTCTATCTGTGCATCCTAAAGGGAGTCAAATCCTCTGGCAAGGTAAGGGCTGGACAGTCGCTTTGGAAGAATGCCCATCCCCATCATCTGGGGAAGTGAGACCCATAAACAATATCAGCTGGACACCGGCCACATCGGGGATGGCTTGCACAGCCAGACACTGGCTGGGCTGCCACCACTGGCCCTGCTGTATCCCAAGGACCCCAACACTGCAGGGTGATGCTGGGTGATGTAGTGTCCCACCCCAAGGACAGGGCTGGAGGGTACTGCCCATGCTGTGCTTGTGCTTCTGGCTCTCTCAGCTGGCTCTGCTCTCCCGCAGGTCGTGTACTTCACTGCCACCTTCCCGTACCTCATCCTGGTGATGCTGCTCATTCGTGGCGTGACCCTGGAGGGGGCCTGGAAGGGGATCCAGTTTTACCTCACGCCTCAGTTTGATCACTTACTGTCTTCCAAGGTGAGCAGGTGCAGTTTGTCTTGTGCAGTTCGTCTTGTGCAGTTTGTTCAAGACACAAATATGAACATCCTCTTGCCACCTCCAGCATGTAACAGAGATGGTTGTCTTAGTTGGGTGCCTTTTCTGGCCACCCCCTGGCCCAAAGTCCTCTCTCTTGGCTGTTCCCAGACCTCTCAGCAATCTGTCTTTGCTCCACACCTTGGCTATACTTGTCCTGGTTGACCTATACTTTGTCCTGGGCCCAAACCACAACAATACTGCTCTTCTCACCTGGGCCAGCCCTGTGCCTGCATTTCTGGTTGTCCATGCAGGGGATGGCGTGCTCACCACCACCTCTGGGTGTCAGGGAGATGGGCAGGATTAGCCCAGCCCCTGTGATGGGCTGGAGGGTGCCCATGGTGGATTTGGATGCTCTGTTTTTCTCAAGCAATATCTCAGTGTGCAGAGCGGGGTATTTCCTTGGGTCAAGCAGTGTTGGTAGCAGAGACCACCCAATTTTACAAGTGCCACACTTGGCTGGCTCTAAAATGCTCTCATAGTGGGTCAGGTGGCTAGTGGAAGGGCTAATGAGTGGTGAGTGTGCTAGCAAGCAAAGGCAAAGACCTCATGCCTGGAGGGCTAGAGAAGATGGGGGCCTCTGGGGAAGCATATTACCAACTCCTCCTTCCTCAGGGGGGAGATTTCCAAACCTCTGCTCTCCTCAGACCTGCTTCCTTCCCCCAGGTGTGGATCGAGGCAGCCCTGCAGATTTTCTACTCCCTTGGGGTAGGCTTTGGGGGCCTCCTCACCTTCGCCTCATACAACACCTTCCATCAGAATATCTACAGGTGGGAGCCAGCTGTTGTCTTGTAAAAATCATGGGTTGGGGAGAGCCATGAAAACCTCAGCTGGTGGCTTCAAAGCCAGCAGAAGCACATGGTGCAACACATGGTCACCCAGTGGTGCTCCTTGCCTGGGCACCGTACAGGTACCTGGCAGCTTGCACAGGCTCAAGAGGGACAGAGGAAGGGAAAACTCTCCTAAAGATCAAGACAGTGCCAGGCTCAGAAGTTTTGGGCTGCAGATGCTGAAGGCTGAGGATATTTGAGGCTAGTTATGAATGTTTGTCCTGTCCCCAGTATCCTTTGCAGGTCACCACCAGAGAGGAGAGTCTGGGTGTTAGACATTTGAGCTGATCCCCTCCACTGGGGGAAGCAAGCTTGGGAGGAACTCTTCAAAATGACCCGTCATTAGATATACACTCTTTCTGACCCTGGAAAGCACATGCCAAGAGAGGTCCTGGAGGAGAATTGTACTGGGTCACCTTACTGTGGCACCTGGGGCTGGCAATGCCACAGTGCACTGGTATGGGGTGGGATGGAGTGGACATGTTCAAAGCGCTTCCTTTCTCTTCTGTAGGGACACCTTCATAGTAACCCTGGGCAATGCCATCACCAGCATCCTGGCAGGGTTTGCCATCTTCTCCGTTTTGGGATACATGTCCCAGGAACTTGGGGTCCCTGTTAACCAGGTGGCAAAAGCAGGTGAGGCCAAACAAAGACCCAATCTCCTTCACCCCCTGTCTGGGTGCATTGAGGACCATCCCTTCCAGGATGGAAGGCATCCAAAGGTGTCAGTGTGAGGGTTGGAGCTGTGTGCTCAGCTGACCAGGGGATGGGAAGAGGGGAGACCAGTTACTGCTGTGCAAACCTTGAGCAGTATCAAGTGATGTCTAATAAAGGCCTGAGCAAGGAGCAGGTTGGTTCTCCGACACCTTTCCACCCTCTGCTGCAGGACCCCTCCTGCACATCTTGCAGGACACCCTGCAGGTCCCTGCTGTGGTTCTCCTCTCCCTCTCCTCCATCCCCCTGTGCCCAGCACTGTCACCCCTTTTTCACCCTTCTGTCCTTTGCCTCCTCTAGGTCCTGGCTTGGCTTTTGTGGTGTACCCCCAGGCCATGACAATGCTTCCCCTTTCTCCATTCTGGTCTTTCCTATTCTTCTTCATGCTGTTGACCTTGGGTCTGGACAGCCAGGTAAGGACAGAGTCCACTAAGCCAATCATGGTGCCAGGCAGCCTGGAGGGTCTCAGGGGACCCTCTTCTCCCTTGTGTGCAGTTTGCTTTTATGGAGACCATCGTTACAGCAGTGACAGATGAATTTCCCTACTATCTTCGGCCAAAGAAAGCTTCCTTCTCAGCTGTCATCTGCATTGCTCTCTTCCTGATGGGGCTCATCCTCACGACAGAGGTAAGGGTGTGGAGCTGGAGGCATTGTGGGGATCAGTGAGGACCTCATTTTAGGGAGAGCTTATGCCAGAGGCTGAGTTTTCAGAGGCACGTGTATTCACATCAGCTAACAAGGTGGAAGAGACACAATCAATGAGCCTGGGCTTCCTGGGGATGTGAGGTCCAAAGGGAGAGACACTGTGTTATTCCTGTCCCTGCAACAACCCCAGAAGGAGAGCAATGTCTCCTGAGGGTGTCTACCCCTGTGCCCCCAAAGGGCCTAAAAGGATGTGTCCCCAAAAGTGGGAGGACATGGGTGGAGGTTTATTGGGGTGCTGGTCGCAGGGATGCTGGCCACTGTGCTTTGCCTCCACAGGGTGGGATGTACTGGCTGGTCCTACTGGATGACTACAGCGCTGGCTTTGGTCTCATGGTGGTCGTGATCACTACCTGCCTCGTGGTGACACGTGTCTATGGTAAGAGTGTCCCCACAGGGAAGGGTAGGCTGTCTGTACAAAGAGAGGGATTTAATGGGTATGGTAGGGGAGCCATCAGCCTCACAACAGAGTGTGAAATACCTCTGCTCCACAAGTGAAACCACTGGTTTCTTCTTGGCCATCACTGGATTCACCTCTCCAAGAGATACTTGGAGTGCTGAGCCTGGTCCCTCAGATACCATAAGGTGGGCCCTGGTTCCTCCATCTCCCAGCTGGGAGGGGAGATGCTTCTTTGCTGTAGAGGATGCAAACCACCGCTTTTGGTCAGTGCAGGGCAGCCTGGTACACACCTGGCTCTGTGGAGGGATTATGGCTTCTGAGTCCCTGTCCCTCTCCTTCCTCCAGGCATGAAGAGGTTCTGCCGAGATATCCACATGATGCTGGGCTTCAAACCAGGGCCCTACTTCAGAGCCTGCTGGATGGTCTTGTCCCCAGCAACAATGATGGTAACTGGATGTGGGTGCTGGAGATGCTGGAGAGGTGTAGTTGTACCAGCATCCCTGGTTGACCTCCCCTTGCAAGAAGTTGCTCTGCTGGTGTTTCCTGCCTCAGGGACCATTCTGGTTCTGCTGGGAGATCTCCAGGCCTTTTTTTTTTTTTTTTTTTGAGCATGAGACCTTCAGCATGCTCTCTCTTTCTTACCATCCTGCAGGCTCTGCTGGTGTACAACATCATCAAGTACCAGCCCTCTGAGTACGGCAGCTACCGCTTCCCTGCCTGGGCTGAGCTCTTGGGCATCCTCATGGGAGTCCTCTCCTGCCTGATGATTCCTGTGGGCATGGTGGTGGCTGTGTTCCAAGAAGAAGGCACACTGTGGGAGGTAGGAGCTGTGCTGGGAAGCACCCCAGAAATGTACAGGGGTGACCACAAACCCTTATCCTGAAAATTTCTGCACCCTCTCTCCTGGAGGTGTGTGACCCCCTCCCTTCTGGCTACCCCTGGGGTGTGAGAGACGGTGTGTCCCTGGGCATTTCCAGCAGCATCCCCTCCCGCGATGCCAGGCGGGCACTGAGTCATGGTGCTTTGTGCACTGCTGTTACACCTTGCCTGCTGGGGAAGTACGTTGTCCCTAGCGTGGGGCAGGCATGGACATGTGGGACTTTGCACCCATTTTGCAGGCGCGATGACAGAGCGAGGAAGGCAGCTGCTGGGCCACGCAGGCAGCACAGGCAGGATCCCTCTGCTGAAAGGCTTTGCCTGGGAGCAGGTTATGGAGCTGTTGGTTGGTCACAGCCTTCCCAACCTTGGCTGGGCTTTGCTGCTCTCCCCAGGCTGATAAAAGCAGAGGCAGCAGATCTTGCTGCCCTCACCAGGCAGCAAGTCATCAGCTGGAGACCTAGATGGCCATGACCTGTCTTAGCACAGCCACAGGCATGGTGACATGGCCAGCAACCACGTCGGCTGAGGCTAACCCCTTTGCCTGGGTGGCTCTAACCCCATCCCATCCCCACTGGGGGCTCTTCCAGTCCCCCTGGGAAGGATGGGTGAGTGGCCGGGAGGGGACTGGAGTAGGAGCTGGTGCTGCGTGGCCATGCTCCCTCTACCTGTCCCCTTGCAGCGAGTCCAGCAAGCCAGCCGGCCCGCCATGGACTGGGGCCCGTCGCTGGAGGAGAACCGGACTGGCATGTATGTGGCGAGCCTGGCCGGCAGCCAGTCCCCCAAACCACTGATGGTCCACATGCGGAAATACGGGGGCATCACCAGCTACGAGAACACGGCCATCGAGGTGGACCGGGAAATCGAGGAGGAGGAGGAGTCCATGATGTGAGGGGACCCCCAGTGCCCCATGGGCTGAGGGGGGTTTTACCCCCCTCAATTTGCAAAGGTTGCACTGCGGCACTTCAGGAGGGCTGGGGGGGTGGGTGTGTGTCTTTCGGGAGCTGCCCACTCTGCCGGCCTCCTTGCCACCACCCTGGCCCCACCAGGACAGACCTGCTGCCCATCCTGGTACTCCCAAGGTGTTTCTGTTCAGTGTGGCAAGCTGTGTGACGAGTCCCTGCGTTCGTGTGACAGTGTGTGGTGCAAGTGTCTGGGCTGTTCCCCTCCCACCCTCAGCCCCAGCACTGCCCTGGGATGCTTGGGATGCGGGGATACTCTGGTTGCAGGAGGTGAGGAGGAAGAAGAGGTCCTCTGCATTGGTCCGTTCACTGCTCACGTGTATTTAACTCCAATAACCCATAAACACATGTGGGAAAGGGCTGTAATGTCCTCCATGCCCCGAGGACACTGTTCACAGGGAGGTGCTCCAGCCAAATCTGTGTCCTGCTGAAGAAATCTGACCTAGTAAATAAGCAATTAAAAAAAAAAATTAGAAGGAAAAAAAAATGCTTTATAAACAACTCAGCTTGGGCCTTTCCAAGTTTGTAGATCCCTAGGGACCTCAGTGGGTCAGGGCAGCTCTTCCCCACGGTGCCTGACAGGGCTGGGATGAACTGAAGGGAAGAGGCTGGGTGACCTGTTCCCCATGTGTGCAGGAGGTCAGGGACAGGTCTCAGCTGGACCTAGTGTCTGTCCCTCAGCGGGGGGGGACCCTGGGTGCTGTTTTTCCCAGGGAAATGTGAAGGGCTGGGTTTCTGTATGTGATTTTGGGGTAATTCAGCCCAGGGCCCCCATATCCCAGAGACCTTCCTTCCTGCTGGGGAGTGCTGGGATGCTCCTGAATGGGGCATTTTGGACCCAAAACTGCCAGTCCCCATCACCCCGGTGTTGTGTGTGCCTTCTCCTGTGTACCATCGGCTCGTCATTAAAAAGCGGTGTGTGACACAGCCTCTGCGGGGGTTATTTGGGGGGTGCTCAGCATGCAAGAAGGGCATGCCCAGGGGGCTTCCAGGGATTTGGGGGGCACAGCCTCCCTGGGCTTTGTCCTCAAAAATCTCTGTCATGGTCAGGTAAAAGCCAAAAACCCAGGATAAAAGAATAATTAATGTTTATGTCTGGATTATGCTCGTAGCCCCAGTGTAACTGGGTTATTAACCCCATGGGCCGTGGCAGCCCTGGGTCCAGCACCACCAGCTGAGCTTCAAAGGTGAATACTGGCACAAGGCTGTGGGTTTCCTTAATGGTAGGGGAGATTTAATTGCTTTTGCCCTTCCGAAAACAGAGAGCCAGATCCAACACCTTCTCTTCCTGCCCACCCACCCCCCCCATACCCAGGGATGCTGAGCTCCCTTCCCAGCTGGCTCTGCCCTTCTTTTTCCCTGCAGGACCACCGATGGCTTTCCATGACCTCCTTGCCATACCCCACCGTGGCTGCAGCCCATGGGGATGACAGGGGTCCCTCAGCTCCAGCTTCTCTGGGCAACTGGGGTGCTGGCAGCACGACTGTGCTGCAAAGCACCTTCGGCTGCTAGCCCCCAGGTTAATCATTAGAGGCCGGCCATAAAAGTGTCGCTGCTGGAAAGTTCAGGCCGTGGCGGCTGGGGAGCGGGAAGGGCCTGCCATAAACATTTATGGCCCCAATGAATCCCTCGCTCTAACCTTGACACTATTTACCGAGCAGGAGGCCTCAGGAGGTCACGGTGTTGCCCAGCCATCGCCGTGGGTGCTGGCTGGGGAGCCCCGGTTGGGATGGCCCTAGGGGGGCACACACAGGGGTCTGCATGGTATGGTGGGGCAGGTGATGGGCTCGGGCATTTCATGGTGTCTCTGCTGGCCACAATGTGCCAGAGCAACCAGGAGAGCCTGATGGCACAGAAATAGAGGCGCCTTGGGCTGAGCAATCTGCTCCGCTCTCTCCATGCCTCTGACCTTTTCCTACCCACGTGGGGTCCTGCCACATTCCTTAAATCCCCCCCTGTAATTCTTCTGGGATCCTCTGGGCTCTCCCTTGGCAGCTGCCGTCAATCCGTGTTGCGTTGCAGAGGGATGAGGAGGAGGGAGTAGAGGCCACCCCAGAGAAGTGGTGGGGAGCAAAGCTGACAGCGTCGAGAAGAAACCAAGGGCAGTGGCACAGCTGGAGGCCATGTCCCCTGGGCCACGCGTGGCTGTGTGTGGGGAGATGTGGGACTCTCTGGTGGCAGCACACCCTGCTCCCAGCACCGCATCTGTGCCCTGCAATGTGGCCTGGGGGTCCGATGCCATCCTCCCCATGTCCCCAGAGGTGGGGACCCCCAACTCTGCTCGTGATGCTTTGGCCTCCCAGCGTGTCCTGCCGCTCTCCCGGAGAGCCCGGGGCTTTCTCCCAGGCTTTTCGCAAGACTTTCTGGCACGGGGGCAGGGAGAGGTGGCCAGGGGACGGGGACAGTCCCGGGGTCTCTGCCTGTCCCGGGGTGGAGGGGGGGGGGGGGGGGGTGGGGGGGGGACCGCGGGG
>JAOQGH010000051.1:45744663-45772474 GCA_025769975.1 Gallinago jamesoni
GCCCAGAGAGGTGGTGGAGTCTCCTTCTCTGGAGACATTCAAAACCCTCCTGGACAAGTTCCTGTGCAACCTGCTCTGGGTAGACCTGCTCTGGCAGGGGGGGTTGGACTGGATGATCTCCAGAGGTCCCTTCCAACCCCATATGATTCTATGATTGCCATCTCATGGCAATCGGCCATCTCCTCCCCACCGTGGCTGCCTGGGGCAGGATCCCACCCGCTTCACAGCCTCAAGGTCGCAAGGAGCCCGTCCCCTCCATTGCCCCCCCTCTCCCCTTTACCCCAGTCCCTGGATCCTCACAGGGCTTACTGCGGTAGGACGGAGGGCGCGCCGGATCTGTGGAAGTGGACGATTTGCCATTTGCCATCCCGGCGGTGCCAGATGCGGGTCTCCTCGGACTGGGCGGTGCGGGGGATCCCTCCCGCATCCACGTACTGCGTGATGCGGATGTAGGCGATGCAGGCGGACTCGTCGCCCATCAGGTGGATGTGGGGGTTGAGGATGGTTGTGTGCACGGGCTTGCTGTTCCGGGACCACACTGAAGAGGGGACAAGAACAAGTGGGCTTTAGGCAGTGGACGGAGTTTGGGTGGTTCTTGCCCAGGGCAGCAGTAATGCAGGAAGGGGAGATGCTTGGGTTAGGCTCTCTGCTTGGAGGGGATGAGCAGATGCTGCCCAGGCGGGTTCAGGATGGGTCCACCTAGAAATCAGGTAACCAAACAACTTCTCTACAGACAGCCTGGCCCCAGCTGACCTAACAGGCTCGATTCACCTCCTGCTGAGATCCTCCAGATCAGCCAGAGATGCTCCCAAAACCCTTACCCTCCTCTCTCCAGCAAGTTGATGGAGATCAAGACACAGATGGGCCCCATGGGAGGTGGGAAGGATCTCTTGGGAGGCATGGAGATTGCTTACGGTTTTCAAAGTAGAATCGGTGGAAATCCAGGCCTTCCACAAGGTTGCCCAGAGCCTCAGGCTCAAAGGCAGTCATCCCAGGGTCGCACATCTTCCTGGGGAAGCGGGAAGCAGAGAGAAAAGGGAGAGGTTATCTCACTGCTGCTGGCGTGAGAGCCTGCAAAACCCAAACAGCTCATGCTGGGGATGACTCCCCCTCAGCCTGAAACCAAGAAGCCTCTCCACCAGTGAGCAATTCAAGCTGAAGTCTGACCTCATCCCTGCATGAAGCTCACCCCACCTCGCCTCCAGCCCACTGACTGCATCCAGGACCCCCAGCAAGGCAGGGCTAATTCCCCATCAGCCCCCATCTCCAATTAAACCTCCCGAAACACTGCCGTCTTCTTCGTAAGAACGAAAAACAGCGGGGAAAAACCTCATCTTCTCTTCTCTGTATCAAAACATCCCTGCTGCGATTCTCTGAGGCAGGGATGAAGACCTGCATTCACTCAGACATTGCTAATTAAATAGGCCTTGGACACAGAAGCAGCATACTCTGAGGAGAGTCAGCTCAGCGAGTAGAAAGCAGTTATGCTTCCAAGTAGCCTGTGGCAATCGGGATATAATGGATGCCATGGATGCAATGTTCCTTCTTCCACCGTAAATCAGGTTTACAGTTATTCATCTCTCTGCAAACCAGACAATGGGCTCATCTGCTAATGAGACCAGAGAGATATGGTCAGCTTAGTGTGAGAGAAGCACCAGCTTTGGAAACTGATGTCCCCTGCTTCTTTTGGATGGTCTCCGTGCCCCACCACTATGTCAACCAGGTCTCCCTGCCCTGGGCAGCAGTAAAACCTCCTGGGCTGCGTTGTCACATGGAGAGGCTGAGCCCCAGCCCAAACCCGCGCTGGGCACACTCACGTGTAGGACTCAAAGTCGCCGTTGCTTATTGCTTCGATCAGCTGCTCTGTGACTTTAATGATTTCTTGCTTCCGTACTGTTGGTTAAGAGAAAAAGAAAATAAAAGGAGAAAACAAACCAAAAGTGCTGGTGTTGCAATATCACTAAGGTATCTTTTTCTCATTAAAAACAGACGGCGGGACACTGGGGACCATTGGAAACTCCCCAGGGCAAAAGGAGGAGAGCAACTTGGAAGAGAGATGTGGGGAAGGGCTCTTCACCTCCAGAAAGGAAAGATCTATGAAATCAGGGCAAAACTGGAAAACCCTGTATTGTCCTAAAGAGCGAAAGTGTTAGTCATTGAGTGGTGAGCTGCCCTTTGTCCAACAAGTTGGAACAGGCTGGTCTTGGCTGCAAAGCCTTGCTAGGTTGAGACCTTCTACCCTGTGAACCCAGTGCAGGGGCCAGCCAGGGCAAGATGGACCAAGGATGGTCTTATCTCCCTCTGAGCTGGCAGGAGAAGGTCTCAGCTTGGGGGGACAACAGGTGGGTGATGTGACCATCCACCTTAGCAGACACAAGGAGGGACCCCGCAAAGGGCATGACAGCTTGTGGCTGCTGCCAGGAATGCCGGGTGCTGCCAGCTCATCTGGGAAGGGACTGGGCTGCTGGAGCAGATTTGGCTCCCCAGGATGCAGGAGGAGCTGTTGGAGGTAACGCTGGGCTTATTAATGAGGCTCTGCTTCAAATGCAAATCAGCGTCATGCTTGACTTAATTTTTTATATTTTTTTTTTTTTTTGCATTGTGGCTAATGAAAGGAGAGTCCTGAGAGTCGTTCAGAAAGGAGGAGAGGGATCCCCCATCACTTCCCGAGCACCACCTGCCTCCACACCCGCTCCTGGGGAGCCCTTCCCCAGGAGGACAACTGTCCCATTAACTCTCACGTCGGGCCAAAGTCCATCTTGCTTTGTGCTGAGAGGGCTTCGTCGAGAGACTTTACAAATTAGCACCAATAAATTATTCCCTGGGTTATTCTTAGAAAGCTGTCTCTGGCAGGCGGGAGGGAGGCAGGGATTTCCCCTGGAGGCTTTTCCCAAAGGGCCATTTATTTCGAAGGACCGGGCTGCCAGGCTGCTATCCCTGTAGATTTCAGGCATTTCCACTCTGGTTTTCAGGGAACACCCCTGGTTTTGGAGCCCCCCCTCCTCGCCAGCAGTGCCCCAGCTGCTCATTGCACCAACCCAGCGGTGAAACCACCTAAGAGCTAAAACAACTCCTGAAGGGTCCCAAGGGAACTTGGTGGTAGTGGGTTTCACTGTAGCCAGTATCTCATTAGGAGTGGCCAGACTAATGACCCCAGGACACTCCTCTGAAACGGCCTGACTGCCTCCCCGGGAGCCCCCACCGGTACCTTTGGTGTCTTCATCCTCGATGGTGGTGTTGGTGCTCTCCGACGATTCCTGAGCAAAGAACAGAAAGGAGAGACGGGGCGGTGAGAGGGGTCTTCCCCCCGGCGCCAGATGGAGCTCGTGTGTTCGACAGCCCCCCGAGTCCGACCCCACAGCGCTTGACTGTGCCAACGGGCAGAAACCAAGGAAAAACGCCAGCAGGTCCAACCCGTTC
This sequence comes from Gallinago jamesoni, assembly GCA_025769975.1. Lineage (NCBI taxonomy): Eukaryota > Metazoa > Chordata > Aves > Charadriiformes > Scolopacidae > Gallinago > Gallinago jamesoni. The sequence continues at coordinate 45,748,084 of JAOQGH010000051.1, forward strand.
CTCAACCACAGCTCTAGGGCAGCGCTGGCAGAGCCCTCCCTGACCTCCACTCCTTGTAGCCAAGGGCACAAGAGCTGGGCTGTGGAGGGTCTCGTAGGAACGGCGCTGCCTTTCCTACCGACGCCTGTGGGGACAGAGATGGGGGCAGTTCCGGGGGTTGGGGGGGTTTGGTGGGTTCCTAGGAGCGTTGCCGGAGGGGCAGGGAGAGGGGCTGTGCAGGGGTGGAAGACACCATGTTGACTGTACGATAAAGAGAGAGATGTACAAATTAACAGCGAGGAGGAGCTGGGATGAGAAAGAGGGGACTGTGCAGGAGTGAGAGAGACCACACTGACCGCAGAGTAGGGAGAGAAATGTACAATAAAACAGAGTGCTTCCAAGACCCACATGGACCACCGAAGGCTGAGACACAGCTCTTTCAAGAAAACAGCTGAGCACTACACAGATTTGGGAGGGGGGAGGGGGGTACTGACCCCCCGTCTCTCTCCAGGAGCCCCATCAAGGCGACTCTGCTAGCGGAGCTAGAGCAATGGCTCTGCTAGCTCTTCCCAGCAGAGCCTTGCTTATGTATTACCCATAATACCCCGATGTAGGTTGGCAAGGTGTCCCATGACCATACAGTCCCCGCAGAGGCATGGAAGGTGTTTCTCCAAGGCTCCTTGGACCGATGCAGCCTGCAGACCTGAGTCAGGAGAACTGGGAGAAACGGCATGAGAACCCATCAGCAAGAACCAGGGCTGGCTTCCCACCAGCTGGTGGCCAGCAAGTGCCTGCACCAACCCTGTTAATGGGGTTTGTGGGTGATACGGCTTTTGAGGATGTTCCCTCCAACCCCAGTGTCCCTTCTTCCCTACCCCGAGGTAACTTCCAAAAACGGGGGAAGCTGGAACACGTAGAGAGGCCCAGCAATATCGGCATTGAGGAAGACGAAGGACACTCACCATTAACTGAACGCTGGAACTGGACTTTCTTTTCTGGAAAAACAAGGAGAAGAGATGGAACAGGAAGAGACACAGAGTGAGAAAGGCAGAGAGCGGCACATGAGAGGCAGCAGCTCCTGAGCCACCCTTCGTGGTCCTCGTGGAGGGGCAAGCGGAAGGCACTGGGGGGCAACCTGGTGCCACTGGCTGCGGTGCTGGCGGTGCCATGCCAGCTCCCTCTCCGCCTTCCTGCTGGCTCCCTTCTCTCCTGACCTGCCACAATCTCCGGTGCTGTTCATCCTAAGGACCTGTCTAGTCCTAAAGGGAGTCCCCTAGGAGTCAATGACCGCTCTGGTGGCTTTGTGACCAGGCCAGCAAGCTCACAGGAACAGGAGTGGGATGCTGAACTAAGGCAGCTCCACCACCTGTAGAGCCCTGATCCCCGTCTGAATTCCATACTGACGCTTACAGGCTCTGGAGCTGTTCTGGGTGCATCTGCCCATGCTGCTGACTAGTGTGGAGACACTCAGTTAGCTTTTGGACCTACAACAGTGCTAAGTTGGCTGGTGTAAAGCCAGGCTGGCTATCACTACTCGACCCTGTGAGGCAGACACACCGTGTGGGAAGCTGTCCTAGAGTGCAGCTCCAGCGCTTTAAATCAGGACAAGTCTCCTCCAAAGAGATGACTTCACGCATGCTCATATTTATCTCCATCCTTGACCGCTACCACTAGGGTTTCAGGCTTTGGGGTTGGATGACCCCATAGCCACGGTTCCCAAACTACTTCTGGACTCTCCTTCCTTCCTGTGCCCTGCTCCCTGTCTCCATCCTTAATCCAGCCAGGAGACAGGGGGACGTGCACGCTGGCCTCAGGCCCTTTCTCCACCTCCAGCTCCCAGGGGGTGACTCACAGCAGGCGCTGGGAAACACCAGCCTGCAGGAATCAGTCAGAAGCTGCGGTGCCAAATAACAAGCCTTTTACCGGCGTATCGAAAGCGGCACCGGCTCTGCCTGCCCTGCGGAGGGAGAAGCCGCACACGCTGTGCAAATCCCTTGGCAAAGCCCACGGAGCGACCCATTAGGGCTGCGTGGGTGGGCTGCAGTGTGAAGACTGCTGCTATCCATCCCCCCTCGCTGCTCCTTTCACATCCTACGTGGCTCCCACCGGCACCGCCGCTGAGCTTCCCCCTCCGACCGCTGCAGCTCTCCCCTCCCTCGCTAGGTCCTACGTGGATCCTCGCCCCTCCTTCCCCAAAAACAACAGATGTCCTAAAGGGCAGAGTGAGCTGTGGTATTTCAGAAGGAACCCTCATGGGGAACAGACCCGCTGGAGCTGGGCTGCCTGCAGGAAGAGCCGACAGCTTCTGCTACCCAAGGACATGAGACGGGGCAGTAAACTGCAGAAATTTCAGACGCCACAGAATGCAACACAAAGCAGTGACCGCGTCGAGTCTGGACATACAGTAACAGGATGCAACACGGGGCAGTGAGCTCATTAATTTAGGACGGGACAGGATGTGACACGGGGCAGTGATTTCATTAGTTTACGATGTGACGAGATGTGACACTACACAGGGCAGTGAAGGTAACATAGCTGCTGGGACCAGAAGGCCTCCTGCAGACCCCAGAGCGGGGCTCGAGGAGGATTTCTGGTCCCATGAGTGCTTGTAGGAGGGGAGGAACCTCCTTGAGAGGGTGAGTTTTGAGCCCTCTGAGCCTGGGCTTAGCACCATCCTGGTGGTGGAGGGCTGTGTGGGCAAGCTTGAGGGCAGCACCAGTTACCTGGTGCCCACCTGTGTATCTTTGGGCAGGAACAGCAGGGGTTGCTGCCTGGGACCTGCCTGCTCTCATGGGGACAGTCAGTCCAACAAGTTCCTCCAAAGGGGGACACAGCTCTTCCAACAATGAACCACACCACTTGGGCTTACTTACAGCCCTGCTGTGAGCAGGTAGGACCATTCCCTTCCCACCTTCCCACCCACCCAAGGCAGGTTTCCAGGGTCCTGCCTCGCTGTTCCAGAAAGATGGAGAGAAAGGAACACCACCCAGCAATGCTCTGGCATCTGCCAGCTACCCACCATGGGCCATTAAAGCTTCACCCAGAGCACCCAGCCTCCCTGTGCCCCCATGGGTGGGTTACGCTGCAAGTGCCCCCAGGCTGAGCATGGGAATGAGAGGTGGGAATGGTAGTACTGAAGGTGGCCAACACAAGCAAACCATTGGGAACTCGCTTGCCTCTACTTTGTCTCCTCCTCTACCTTCCTGGCCATCTGGCCAGGCTGTCTCACCTCCATCTGTTGAAAAAGGGGCAATAAAAAGGCAAACTCATTCTCCAGAGCTTGGACACCCTCTTGAGCTGGGTGTTGGCTGGTGGACTGCACTCGGGATGAAGCCTCACTCGCTGCTCCCCAGCAAGGGGCTGAGGACTGGGCATACAATAAACCAGCCTCTCTGATCCCGCTCTGAAACCAGACGCTCCTTGCTGAGTTTCAGTGATGGACCAGAAGGCTGTTTACCCAAACTAGCTATTTCGCTACGACAGCAAGTCTCCCTCTTCCCAGGATAACATCTGCTCTCAAAGCTACTTTGAAGTCCAAGAGGGAGCGTCATTAGCAAGTTGGGCTGGCAAATGGTCTTCTGCCACCACACCATCCTGGCAACGCTAGAGATTAAATTCAAGGCTGACCCTTTCTGCTGGAAAATTAGATTTGGGACCATGCCTGGTGAAGCCTCTCCCTCTACCATTTTCTCCTTTCACAGCTTAAAAACACATCTCTTGATTGCTCCCACCTGTGCTCCAGCAGCCTGCACCAAGTCAGCTCTACCTGTGGTGTCACTTCTCAGGTGACTCCCAGAAGCAGCCAGGACCTCAGAGCAGCAAAGGGCAGTCCAGTAGTGGCTGGCAGATGGGTTGCTGTGACTCCCACAGGACCTGTCCCCTCTGTGCCAGCACTGTTGTCCAAAACTAGCAATCTTGTCCTGGAAGCCACGTGATATCCTGACACCATGGCCCAAAGCAATGTCCTGTCATAGCAATGCAGGCCATCAGCTTCATGTTGCAGAATTATGCCGCATGGCCAGAATGGTCTGCTGTGAAGCTGAGCCCAGTCTGGAAGGTTGTGCATAGTCTCAAGCCTTGCAGGCTTGTACTGTCCCCAGCTGCTGGGTCTGGAAGGAGTGGGAGAGAGACAAGCCATCCCTAGACCTCTGGCTCCACTGACCATTTGAACCAAGGAAGGAAGAAGCCAACTGAGGTCTCTGCTCTTCCAAAACCCTGTGCCCCTCACAGCCCAACAAGGTGGGTCCCTATGAAAGGGCCAGAGGAAGGAGAGCAGCTGTGCTACAGCTGGGCTACCAAAGCTCTGCCTAACACCTTGCACCCCTGCCCTATGCTGGAGGATGTGATCATGCCAAGTGTCCCCTGCTAAGTGATCACTCGTGTTCATGAAGAGCACAGGTAAGTAGAGAAAGACCCCCAACATGAGCCATTCCTTCCTGCAGGAGGACTTTGACAGTGCTCGCTAACCACCACACCTCTGTACCATCAGAAGAAGCTGCTCAGCAGCAGGACTTTGCTGCCTCCAGGAGCCACCTTGTCCTGGAGGAGAGCTGCGGCCCCACCTCAGAGGGGCAGGCAAACCTGAGGACTCTGCAGCCCGAGAAACAAGGTCCACCAAGCACTGGCTTGTTTTTAGAGCATCACCAAGCCATTTGCTCTGCCAAGCATCACCACTTCCATTTGCTGCGTCTGCCCTGGACACAAGGGGCCATCAGTGCCTCCAAGAGGGTTAACGGCACCCGTGTGCCACCCAGCAGCACACCAGCCCTTCCCTGGGGACAGGATGGGACAGGAGCTGGGGGGTTAGCCCAGACCCACGAGCACCAGTGGGACGCGTGCTGCGACAAGCAGGAGATGCAGCTGCCCATCTCGCTAGATGGTTGCTACCAGGCTGAAGCCATGGCTCCGGGCTGCAAAGCTGCCTTCCCCATGTTCCGTGTCCCCCTCTCCTGGTCCAGCCTCTCCCCCTCCATGGGGAGACAAGGGGCAACCTCATTTTACAGGCAGCAAGTTCCCCCCCCACACACACAAACACCCAGGCACCCCTCCAGCACCATCCTGCTCCCCTCGCTTGCCACCCTGCGAAGCCTCCTCTGCACTCCCTGTCCTGGCAGGAGCCGGTGGCACAGGGACACACCAGGACAACAGGGCCAACAGCTGCCCTTTAAAGTGCAGGGTGTCATGGGGACCGCCGGCACAGGGGGACAGAGAGACCCCCACCACCAGCACAGGGGACAGAGACACCCCCCCCCACCACCGCCACCCCAGCAGCAGAGGGGCAGGGGGGAGAGGGCGGTGGGGAGGGGGCTTACCTTCACGCCGTCATTCTTCTTGTTGCCACCGCTTTTGCCTCCTGGAGAGAGGAGGAAGGAGGTTAGGAGAGCCAGGCAGGGCACCAAGACCAGGAGGGCGAGGATCAGCAGCATGGTGCCGGGGGGCAGAGAGGCAGGGACCCCGCGGGACCGGCCGAGGGGTTTCGTCTTTTCTCCAGCAACCCCCCAGGAGGCTCAAGGGCCACCTCGCCAGCACCGTCCCGTCCTGCCCCGGTGGCTCTCGGCCAGGGGCATGACCCGTCCTCCTAACGTCACGCCGAGTCCTTGGGGTGGCTCGGAGGGGGGCTGTCTGGCGGCAGGCGGGCTCCGTCCCCTGGGGGGGGGGGGGGTGTTTGCTGGCGACCGAGCCCGTCGCAGCACGGTGGAATGGGCTGCCCCCCTGCCGCCCTCTAATTTTAGCCCCACGCTGCCGGGATCATGTGGTGCCACGGCCCGACAGCTGCAGCCCTCATTTTGACAATGATGAAAAGCAGATGCCTTCCCCCCTCTCACCCCTCCCAGTGCCCACCGACCGCTGCCGGCATGGCCCCAACACCCACCACCCCACCCCCGAGAGCAGGGTGGGATGGATGGGGGATCAGCCCCACGGCTGTGAGCCTGGGAAGGGGGAACCGGGGAGCCCCCCGGGGCTGTGCGTGGGACGGGCAGCTCTAGGAGAGATGCTTTTGAATTTCCTGCCCTTTGATGCTGCGTGTCCGCCGGGGCTCGGACACCGGATCCCCCCAGCTGTTGGGACTCCTCCAGCCCCGCCACATGCTGCCCACCAGTGCTAAATGTGTCAGCACGATCCCCCCATGACAAATGTGGATACCAGCCCCAGCCGTGGCCCTCTCCCCCAGCACCTGGCTGGGCCAGCAGCCCCCATCTCCCCCCTGCCCACCTGCTGCACCCAGCTCCTGGGGCACCTCAGCCAAGCACCCCAAAACACCCATCTGACACCAAACAGCTGCCACCAGCCCGCTCAAGCTGGCGTGCCAGGCTTGGCTGGCTTGTCCCACGTCTGCTGGGGCCATCCCCAGTGCTGGGGAGGGCTGGAGGTGACAGTGGGTGGATGAGCTTTGCAGTCACCCAGTTTCTTTTTGGTTCCCGGGAATCACCTGGGACCAGCTGATCCCTGCCTCTGAAATCCCAAATTCGTGGCTTGCTCCGAGAGTGTCCCCAAAGGGGACAGCTCTCAGTAAGGGCTTGTGGCTGCACTGAGACCTCTCCCAGTGCACAGGATGGGCTGTCATGTTCTGTCCCTGCTCCTGTGTCTCCATGCAGCCCTGAGATGTAGGGAGAAAGGGGGCAGCGGGGGGGGGGACGGGGACACTGCAGGATCAGCATCCTCCTGCCTGGGAAGGGACTAGAGGGACCCTGCTGCCATCTGGCTGCAGTGGCACCCCCGGGGACCATTCTGATGCTTTCCCGGTGCAGAAGATGGTCTCCCTGAGCCACAAACATCTCCAGGAGGACACAAAACCAGCTGCCTTGAGCCCTGGCTGCCCCCAGCACCCACATCCCCACCCCGGCACAAGCCAGATGGAGGGGGGGCACATACAAATCCCCAAAACCTAAACCCCTGGGGACTGCTGCACCACAGCCAGACACCTTTTCTCTCACATCCCAAGACAGCAACCAGCCTGGAGGTTGCAGGTGACCTGGCCTGGACCACCACCCAATGCCACGCATCCCCAGAGGCACCAGGCTGCAACCTCATCCCCCCCTGTGACACCGGGGGCAAACCCGGCTCTCCAGGGATCCCACGGGTTTGCCCTGGGCACCGTAAGACAAGGAGATGAGCCCCAGAGACAGCACCTACCGGAGAAGTTCCTGGTGGCCAGCATGGTGGTGAGGATGGCTCCCTGAAAGAGACAGAAGGCAGAAGGAAAGGGCGCGCTGGGCCCTGGCCCCCCACTGCTCCCCCCCAGCCCTGAGGGAGGAAAGCCCTGCTCATCACCTGTCCCCCGGCCACCTCGTTGGAAGGAAACTAGCCCACGGGCTGATATTCTCCTCCTGCCATCAAAAGCAGCCCTTGGTACCTGACTCCTTATCCCCAGCGCCAGGGCATTGGGTTGCATTCCCCGAAACTGCCTTTCCTCCAAGATTAAAGAGATATTAAATATCCCCGGGGCACATTTCGGTCTCACCCTACCCTGTCCTAGATGCAGCACGACTCCGCTGACTGGAACCAGCAGCTGGCAGCAAGGGGAGCCACCAGGAGCGGAACCAGATTTAATTGCAATTAAAGCCCTGCCAGCTAATAGCAGCAGGGCACGGATTTTTCCTGGGAGCCACGCAAAGATCACCACGGCCAAATAACGTTCCTAAAAATGCTTCCCCTTTTCCAGCTGACTCTACTAACTAGTTGCTCAGCGCATAATGAGATTACTCTGGACTAATTGCTTGCAGTAATGGATCACTATTTTGAAGGGTCTGCCTGAACTAATTTGATTACTTGTCTAGCCGAAAAGTAATAATAGTTTATAGCCAGTTTCTTGTCTTGATAATCTTGTTAGTAGCCTGCAGCTGTCCTGCTCTGTGCCACATCGTGTTCAGGCCTGGAGCGCTGATGGCTCCGACTGCGGCGCCGACCAGCGCCGTCCCGTTCCGTGTCTCCGGCTCTGGGGGAGGCTTTCCCATTTCCAGAGCCCATTCCCAGCGCCGTGCTGGGGGCTGAGCAGCACCCAAGAGACGGGTGCTTCAGGGAGGTGCTCCAGCTCGACGGTGAAGCCTGGGGAGATGGAGGCTTCAGAGGGGGGTTCAGGCTGCAGCACACGGCAGCATCCAAGAAGGGAAAGCCTGTGGGGGGGAGCCAGAGCTTTTTTGCCTGTCTATGGATGACTTTCGTTACTCAGCTGCAAAGTGGTTTGGTCATCGGGCAAAGGGGTCTCACTGTGCCTCTCAGATCCATTCCTGACCCAAACAGGAGCTTTCTTGACACTGCCTCATCCCAGCGTCCAGGGCAGCTCTTTGACTCTGCTTTCCTTCACCTTCACGGCTTTCCTCTCAGCACTTGGGAACCTCAGCCAGATGCAGCCACCACCCGCTTCAGTCCCTTCTTCACATGGGGATCCCCAACTGTCCATCACCCCCATCCCACCAACCGAGAGACACCACCCTGTCCTTTCCCACTGGGGGGAAACAAACCCACCAATGACCTGATCATGCATGTTGCAGCCAGCTTGGAGACTGGGAGAGTTACCTTCAGCTTCCTCCGGGCATTGAACTTCTTCAGGCAATCCACCGTCTCCTGCCTGTGCATGCATGAGGCCACGGTGGCACGGTGCTGGGGGGAGAGAGACCCAGCTCAGAGCAGGCACTGGGGGGGAAGGGGCTCCCCCAGCCCTGCTATCACACGCTCACACACATGTGTGATCTCCTGCGGCCAAGGCACAGGCCAGAGCTGCCTGCAGCAGCAGATAAAATTTTAATAGGGAGCAGGAGATCGAAGCTCTGGAGTCAGCAGGATCTGCTCTGGCAGTGGTGGTGGGGGTGTTGCAGGGAGATCTGGCTGCCCCCTGAGTTAACCCCTCAACTAACTGGCCTCATTTTGCAGCATGCTCAGGGTTTACACGTGGTGTGGGGTCCCCAAGGTTAAGCCTGTGAACTCCTCCTGCCTTTGGGAGCGGATTCAGAGTGAGAACCAGCAGCCAGAGCAGTGAGGGGTGTGTGTGGGGGGATTGCTGCTCTGGGGTATCGATGGATAAACAGGAGTCTGCTCCCACCCTCCCCAAGGAAAGGCTCCCCCAGCACACAAGACACCAAGAAACCAGCCTGTCCCCACAAGGGCTGGGAACATGCGTGTCCCTCCCATCCCCAGCTCCCCTGGGACAAGCTGTTTGCGTTCACACTCCAGGCTTTTTCTCTGCCATAAAGCTTCGGGGAAAAGGCTGCTCTGAGAGCACTGGGAGGAACCATGCCAGGAAACCATCTTCCCAGGATGGAGAAAAGAGCCGGAGAGCATGTTTGACAACACGCGCTCCCCTGTGAGATGTTCCCCTCCCTGTGAACCCCCACATCTCTAGACCTTCAGCCCCAACCGATGAGTGCCACCAAACTCACCGATATCCAGGGGTGCTTCAGAGCCTCTGCTGCCGTGATGCGCTTGGATGGGTTTATGGTCAACATCTTGTTGATGAGATCTTTCGCTTCGGGAGTCACCGTGTCCCACTCAGGGGAGGGGAACTGCCAAAGCAAAGGGACCAGGGTGAGAGATAGTAGGGAGCAATGCAAGGAATAGAAGCCTTTTGTACTTGGGTTGTTTTTCCTGCAACCCTTTGCTCCTGCCCATGGGATAGGAGAGACAGTAGCAACTGGAAACAGCTCCCAGCAGGAAAACTGGAGAGCAGGGGTGAGGGGAGAAAGGTGGAATGAGCAGGACAAGACCTATTTGTCCTGCAAAGTGGACATGAAATGTGCCAGTGTGTGCACCTGGGTATGGCAGCTTGGCCAACCCTCTGTAACCAGAGAAGAGGAAAGAAACTTGCTCCCGTCTGCCTGAATTTGTCCTCGTTGGTCTTCTGGAGCAGAAGATGGTAACATGGGAACAGCAGGAGAGAGGGGAGACAGTGGAAGGGGGGAGCAAGACAGACTCACTCACATCATAAGCCCCAGCTTTAATCTGCTGGTAGAGTCGGTGCTGGTCTTCATCCCAAAAGGGTGGGTACCCAACCAGAAGAATGTAGAGGATGACGCCTGCCCAGGAGAGGAGACATGGGATCAGTGAGAGAGAGTTTATTGCTGGAGATATGAACAGACCCAGCCTGGGGATTGGCCCAACTCAAGCAGAGAAACTGAGAAATTAGGGAAACGGGAGGATTTGCTCCCTGATTAAAAAGCAAAAGGCTCCTTGGTGGTCCAGTTCCATGCTGATGTGTTCAGCAGCTGGGGAGATACAAGGCTCTGGCAGCCACCGTGCACAGCCTTAAGCCAGGTGCCCCATCAGGTCTGTGGGATGCCTCCTCCCCGTCACAGGCAGAAGAAGGTTACCCTTCATCTGCAGCTATAAGGAGGCATTGCCTGGGAAAAAAAGTTGGCATCTTCCCTGCCTTGGGCCTCTGGATGCACAGAAAGGGGGCTGATCTGAAGGAAAAGGGTGCCACTGGACTGGGAAAGAGGTAATGTGCCACCTCTGGGGTAGATCCTCCACCCTGATCTCCCCAAGATGTGTCTAGCGACTGTGACTTGGGACATGCTGAATCAACAGCCTGCCTCACTCCATGCAGACCATCCCAGCCCTCTCCCAGCATTTAAGCTCTGGTCTGACTTACCGCAAGCCCACAGGTCCACGGCTTTGCCGTAGGGGTCCTTCCGGAGCACCTCGGGGGAGAGGTATCCCGGGGTGCCAGCAAAACCTGGGACAGAGAGCCCACCATCACTCACTGCCAGCAGGCAGCCCCTATCCCCACCCAGCTCGCCTGGTGCCCAGCCAGCTGCCATGAGAGCCCTGGCACAAGCCGAGCTGATGGGACCAGCACCCTCCATCCAGAAACCTCTATGTGTCCTGAGAGCAGAGCAAACAGCTACAGCCAGCGAGACCAGACAAACCCCAGATGGTGCAGAAGGCCAGGGTGCTCTGGAGTGCACCTCCAGCACTTGCTCGAGGCTTTCCTTCCCAGGGTCTGCCCCTGCCACCAGCTTGTCCAGCTCACCAGGACATCTCGGTGACTCACCAAGTCCCTGTGGAACTGTTTACCTGTGCCCTGGATCAATACTGGGCTGTTTCCAGGGACACAGCTGGAGCCATCGAACTTCCTCACCCACCATCCCTCCCACCATGCTGCTGGGGCACTCCCAGGTTCAGGTCCTAGGGATGTGTGCCTCTCCGGAAGCCCCCCTCCCCCCAACCAAACACACCGAGGGCTGAAGGATGCCCCACCTGGGGCCAGTCCTACTCACCAAACCATGCTTGCTGGTCTCCTTCCACCTCGATGGCAAGGCCAAAGTCAGCCAGCTTGACGGCGGCACCCTTCAGTTTGGATGCCAGCAGCAGGTTCTCGGGCTGCAGAAGGAGACAGGGGTTGGAGAGGAGTGACACCCCACTTCCCCCGGGGGCTCTGCTGTCATAGGGTTGCTTCCCACCACAGCACGAGGAAGGTCAGGACTCTAGATGTTCTCCCTGCCTGGTTTTCCCTGCTGTCTGTTGCAATGTCCATGGACCTTTAGAGAAGCACGGACTACAAGGACCTCCATAGCCCCTCTCCTTCCTGCTGTTTCACCCCAGAGCTGGTCTTTGCTCTGTAGATTTCCAGAAGCCCTAGATGGTGTTCCTCTCTGCCATGTTTAAGCTGCCCTAGAGGATTCTGGGCATTGCTCCACAGGGTTTTGCATCAAAGATGGGGTTCCCAGGTCTTCCCACAGCCCCTTTCCCTGCAGCTCTTACCTTCAGATCCCGGTGGACCACCCCCATCTGGTGGCAGTGCAGGACAGCCTCCAGGATCTGCTGGATGCAGTGGCTGTAGGAGAGAGGAGAAAGCTCACAGAAGTGTCCAGTGAGGCAGAGTTTGCTTAGACACTTCTACTTGGCTGCATTTCATCCCTCCTGCCCCTCTCCCTGTCATGCTTCACACCAGCAGCCCTGCATCCAAGTTCCGCATCCCCCTCCACCGAAAGCCCCAGACCCCTGGAGAGCAGCTGTAACCCAGTAAAACCCCAGGAGAGCTTCTGGACAGCCAGCAGGAGCACCAGAGCTTCTGGACACCCAGCAGGAGCACCAGATCTATGGTGGAGCCCATGGGGTCCCCAGAGAAGCCACACCAGGGAGCTGGGGACCAGTGGTGGAATCGCAATGCCAGCCCAGATTTGGTCTCCAAACCCAAGGAGAGCAAACATGCTCCTCAGACACCGAGCTAACCTTCGCTTCAGCCCCATTTCCCCAGCCTCCTCTAACGCGGGTGGCTCTCACCGCATCTGTTCACTTTATATCTAGTTCATTAAACCCCAGCTCTGCGGCGTGCGTGAGAAAGGAAGGGAAAAAGACTGAGGCGATGATCACTTCTGCTCCAAAACAGCTGCGTACAAGGCAGAAGGTCTTTATTTACATGTATTTTATTTTATTTGTATGACACTAATAAGTGGATGGGTTGTAAGTGGCTTTGGTACACAGGCAGCCCATTAAATGAGATTGCTTTCTGCCTAGAAATAAGGGATATTTCCATGCAGACAGAGGCAGCGTAGAGCTTACCCCCTCCTTGGACATTTGTATGGGCTATGCTTATCCTGGGGGCACAGCCAAGAGGCACAGTGATACCTGAAGCGGGCCAAATCCTGACCCCTCAATAAAATGAGGCTAATACTGTCCCTTGGCCGAGGTACAAGGACCAAAAGGGTGGCTGAATTGGTACCCAGCCCCCTGTCTCTGCAGCAGGGTACCTGGAAAGTACCAACAGGAGCGTGGAAGGGAGCGGAGCTCCAGAACATCCTCCCACCCAGCCTGTCTTGACTGCTCCTCCTTAGTGCTTTCGAGTGGGAAATGCCAGAGAAATGCTCGCAAATGGCTGTGACGCAGCTGCAAGGGGCAAGGGTGACAACTGCGGGGTGTCTGTGCTATCACTCTCCTGGCTGGGACAACAGCCCGACGCTGGGCTTCCTCCCTGCCAGCCCGGGGAACCCCGCTGTCCCCTGCCTGGGGAGCCCTGGTGTCCCCCAGTCCAGGGGAGCCCCAATGCCTCGCTCCTTTACAGGGAGGTGAGACACGGGCTATGCCATCACCCGGGGAAGGAGGATGCTGCGAGCGATGGCTGGCAGCTGCCTGGTTCAAGGAGGGGGGGACCAGTCCTGCGGTAACACACGTACTTCTTGGCACAGGAACCGAGTGAGTTAAAAAGAGCTTGGTTTGGGTTTTGGTTGTTTTTTTTGTTTTTTTTGTTTTTTTTTTTTTTTTTGCACTACACATCTGGTTTATGAGTTCGCGCTGCGGAGCAGCTGTAAAACACCTCCCAGCACGGAAGGAGCTTATGCTGCAGAAAAAGCCAGACTTGCAGGACCCTGGGAGGGAGCAGCTCGTGGGACAAGGGAACAACTGCTGTCCCCTCCACCCTGCTCACCTGGCATCCGCTTCACTGTAGTATTCCCTGGCCACAATGTCCTCAAAGAGCTCCCCGCCAGTGACCCTGTGAGAAAACAAGGGGAGTCACACTCTGCCATCGCAGCAAGGGAGATGGAGTGATTGACAGCGTGCTCAGCCTTGGAAACCTCCCCCAAAATGCCACCACACCGTGCATGCAGGGAGAACTGGGGGTGCAGGGCAGGGACCTGCCCTCTGCAAAGCTTGGGGCACCCATCTGAGTTCCAACCCTGCCCAAGAAAGGCTTGGGTGAGGTGGAGGATGGATGGGGAAAAGCTCAAGGAGGAGGCTGCAGGGCATGTCCTGTCGCCCCGGGGTGGAAGCATGCAGCTGGCGGTGGATTAAGAGATGCATTTAACCATTACTCACAGGTCAAATATCAGGTAGTGGTGGCCCTCTTCGGAGATGCTGTCATGGAGCCTCACTGCGGCAGAGAGAGAAGGGTTATGGGGTACACCTGGCCCCCCACCCCGCTCCCCAGGAATGCCTTTGCTCCCCTTTGGGCACAAGCGGGAGTTGGGGATGGGCAGAGCGGGGCTATTTCTCCTCCATCCTCCTCTTGCTGTTGCTGCTGCCTGGGTGGGGGGTCTCTTCTCAGTGAGGGACCCCAGCCGTGGCCCCAGCAAGGCTCAAAGGTCACATCCAAATCAGGGACTGCCCAGGGCTGGTGCCTGGCCGAGGTCCCGGGCAGCTGCTGGGCTATCTTGGGAACTAGGCAGGCTGTGGGCACCAGTGACCCCAGCCCAGCCCTCTGCCCCATCAGGAGAGGTGCCTGGGCACAGGGAGAGCTCAGCCATGGCTGCCAGCCCTGGCACCAACTGGCCTTCCTTTATTTTCTGCTCATGACCTTCCTTTTCTCCTTGGGAGGTCTCGAGTCAGGGATATCCAGGAATCCTCGCGGGATGGGTTTCCTTCAGAGGAAGCACTCTCCTCCCGTGGGGCTGGCACCTCACCCGGCTCGTCACGCCGAGGGTCACCCTCGGGCACGTCCTGCCGAGTACAGACCCGGGGGCTGGTTATCCAGGCTTGGATCCCTGCTCACAGCTTCCCGGGCAGGTGGGCAGCGAGGGGAAAGGCAGGGGAACAGGCAGGATGTATAAACAGGGACTGGTCCAGTGTCCTCTGCCCCCCCCCCCCCCTCACATTTTGTTCGGGTTTCCTTGAGGCTGTAAATATTTAGCCTTTCCTCTCTGCTCACCTGCTTTCAGCCTCATACAACTTTCAGCACCTTTGAGGTCTTCGGAGGTGCAGGGGGGGGAATTTGGGGGGAAATTTTTGCTCCTAGCCTGTTTCACCACAGCAGAATCAGCTGAGCCCTGTAGGGAAACGTCCTCCAGCCTGGAGTCTGAGCCGGGGGAGATAACAAACCTGAACACCAACTGCAGATGCTGCGCTGCATCACCCTTAACTCCCAGGCCAGCAAACACCACTTTGCTGGTCCTATCCCTCCCTCCAAGCTTAGGGAGCTCCAGTAGCCACTAAGAGCTTCATCCCGGCCAGGGCAAGAGGCAGAGGAGGTTGCTGAGCCAGATGGCACCTTTCCTCTCGGTCTCTCTCATGGTCTTAGCTGAATTTCACTGATTTTTCACTGAATTTTTTTTTTAGAGTTGGAAGGGACCATAGAGATCATCTAGTCCAACTCCCCTGCTGAAGCAGGATCGCCTAGAGCTAGAGCATGTTACTCAGGACGGCATCCAGGCGTCCCCAAAGAAGGGGATTCCACACCCTCCCTGGGAAGCCTGTTCCAGTGCTCTGTCACCCTCACCATGAAGAAGTTTTTTCTCATATTTGAGTGGAACCTCCTATGTTCCAGCTTATGCTCGTTGCCCCTTGTCTTCTCACTGGCAACCACCGAAAAGAGTCTGGCTCCCTCCCTCCTCCACCCTTTAGATACTTATAAGTATTTAAGTATTAAGTATTATTATTAAGTATTATAAGTATTTAAGGCTATTAACACAACTTGCTCATCTTATTCCCTGGTTATCCCTCCCCACTGCCTCCGCAGATACCCCCTGCTCTCTGACACCCCACTCTGCTCCCTGTTCCTCTCTGCCACATAATCCCAGCTTTTTTGCCTTCCTCTGCCGGAAGAAACACGTTTCCTCCTGTTTTATCTCACCCGAGAGGGGCTGGGGGTACTGTGCCTGGGATCCTGCCGAAGCCAGAGCATTCAAAGGGGAATTAGGTGAGTTCAGCAGGGATGGGGCCAGGCTAACTATAAGCAGATGGTCTGGACACGTCCCCTGCTTGGGGAAGTCCCAAAGCCCGTGGCTGCCAGGAGCCAAGAAGGTATAAGAAAGAACAGCCACTCTAAATATAGTGTGATCCTACGAGTATCTGTTACTGATCATAGTCAGAGCCCCGCTGGCCAAACCGCCCCAGCTCAGTGCTGAGAGCCCAAGCAGGGGGAGGACACAGCCTGGAAGCTGAGGGTCAGAAGACAATGGGTGCCTGGAATTAAAACTCCAGGTCTAGGTGTAGTCAAAGTTCCCCACTAAAGCAAGATTCCCCTGCAAGGACACACAGCTTTGGGAAAAGGCATCTTTCCCTAATACACAGCCCAGAGCCATGGATGTGCTTGGGGTCCTAGGGACCTGGACTTGCCCTTGGCCACCTGTGGCATGGCTTTCTAGGCAAGGCTGTCCTGCTGGCACAGCACAAAGCACAGGTTGGATCCTCCAGGATCACAGTAGCAGCTCAGCATTCCCAGGGGATTCGGAGGGACACCCCCCCCCCACCTTGCTGCAGGGAATGAGGAGGCAGCAAAGCCCCTCGGCAGCTGGGGCATTTCTCTCGGGGAAGGATGGAGAGGGGTTTTCTGCCTTGCCTTCCTCATTCCCCGGCAGTGGTGGCTTCTCTTCCTCTCCTTAGGGCCGGTCTGCAGGGCACAGCTCGTTCCAGCTCCTGGGTGGGTAATTAGTTGGCTTGTGCTGCATGCAAGGGAAGCTGTGAGCCCGAGTTTCCAGGCAGCAGGAGCGGTGGGGGGGGCTGAGGGTGTGGGGTGGGGGGTGGAGGAGAGCCTCCTGGGTATAAATAGCAGCAGATTGGGCTCGTTAGCATCTCATGCTGTTAACCCCTTCCAGCCCTGTGCAGCAGGGTTGCTCGAAGCCTGCCATCTCTGCAGGTCACGGCCAAAGAGCGAAGTGTGGTGCAGGGAAAGGGGAGAAGGCAGAGCAGGACTGAACCACAGGAGAAGGTGTTTCTGTCTCCAGAGACCCCACCAGCCCCACGGGTGGGTGATGGAGAGGAAAGTGAAGTGGTAGAGAAAAGCTGGTGCCAGGCTGGGAGCCCAGGGAGCTCCAGCTGTGCAGCCCAGCTACTGTCCTGCAAGTCTTCGTGGGGTGGGTTCCTCTGTTTTTAGTATTTCTTGCTCTTCACACACTTTACAGCGCATTTCCTCCAGGTCTTGACAATCCTCACGTGCACCTTGATGCAGAGGAAAGGCCCCAGCTGCTGCTCTGACTGGGGGGAGACTGGTCTCCCCACTGGGATCCCAGCAGGTCAGCTCCTGGGCTGGGCATCGGTCCCGCCGGAGCAGAGGCAGAGGGAAGGATGACAGCTGGATCCCGTGGGGTCTGGCACCCCGGCAATGCAGGGGAGACCTGCCACGCCACCCTGTGCCTGAGACAGATGGAAGCTGACAGGCTTTTTCCGAACTGAAATATTTATGGGGCAGGAGCCACGTGGCTGGTCCCAGTGGCCCTGGATCTGGCTCCTTGGATCTGCTGCAGCGGTTCCTGGAGAGGGATGGATCCAGGCCACCGGGAGCAGCGAGGGGGCCAGGCAGCAGCTCAGCCAAAGGGGAAACTTCCCAGCTCCCAGCTGGAGGACGCGAGGGCTGCGGAGCTCCTGTCCTACCCCTAAATGCTATCCCAAAAATGTGCAGGATCCCACTGGGATCAGCACATCCCAGGGTGCAGCAGAACGGAGAGGGGCTTCATCCCCGGAGCCACAGCCCGGAGAACTGCTCTCCCACTGCTGGACCATCCCCAGGGACCGACAGCCTGCTTCAGCATCACTCCCAAGCCTGGGGCTTGGCATTTTTTTTTTACTGCAGTTTTTTCCCCTCCCCTCTCTCTCTCTCTCTCTCTCTTTCTCTCCTTCTGGCCTATTTTTGTCTTTTGCAGGGGCTCAGGAGTTTTCCTGAAACAGCTTTTCCGAAGGAGGCTACTCTCAGATGGACGGTCGGTGGGAAAGTCTTCGCTTCCCCCCCCCCCCCGCCATCGCTCCTCCTACACGCCCCGCGTTGCTGCTGCTGCTGCTCGGAGCTGCAGCCGCTTTTTGGAGCATGCAGAGGAATACAGCACCCGAGGAGGGATGGGGAGGGGGGGAAGAGGAGTAAAAATAGTCCCTTGCAGCCTACCGGGGCCCCGCTTCTCCCTGAGGGAGCTACGGCCAAGTGGGTTAGGTAGGACCTACTTCAATCCCCCCTGCGCTCGGTGGAGGCCTTTCTTCCCATGACCTTGTTTGAAGATGCTGCCTCCCCCCCTTGAGGAAGAGGAGGGAGGGTTGCGTGGACCATCAGGGCAGGCTGCCCCCGAGCCCCATCTCCATCTCAGGGCAGGTTTGCTCAGTGCCCCACTGGCACGCAGCGGGGAGCAGCACGCAACTTACCGATGTTGGGGTGCTTCAGGAGGCGGCAGATCCGGGCTTCTCGTTCCAGCTTCTGGTGATCTGCAAGAGGCAATAGCCCTAAATTAGGGTCTGGGGGAAAGGGATAAACTGCCCTCAGCTCCTGCCGGGCTCTCTCGGAGGTGCCAGCACGGGTATCCCAGGGGGGACGGAGCAGCTTGGAAGGAGCAAACTCATTTATTTATTTATTTTTGCTAAAGAAGATAAGGTTTTGGGGACATGATGGACAGTATCCCAGCACAGACGCAGCCCCCAGGCATTGATGCCATGTGCAGTCCTTTGGATGATTCCTCGCCCTCCTCTCTCCCTTCTCTTTGCTGAACGACCTCCCATCGCCCCCCGAATACCCCGGAGCTGCCCGGGTTATCCCTGCCAGCAGCGCCTGTTCCATTTTCTCTTACTCAGCCAAGCTCAGGCGATCAGCAAGGACATTTCTGACCCCGCACGGTGCAATTTGAGCAATCAAAGAACAGAGCCAACCAGCGAGAGATGTCAAGCTGGAACGGGGCTACCCATTCCGCTCCCCCTCTCCATCCCCAGCCGTTTCACATCGGGTCTTCGCTCTCCTGCATCGCAAACCCCTGGCTCGGAAAACTTGCTTCGCTCTGGTGCCTGTCTTCAAACAGCCCAGCTTTTCCCAGGCTCGGGGACGTGAGACAATGGAGCTCTGGGCAAAGCAAGTTGAGCTGAGCCAAAAAAACCTCCACCTTGGGGCAGCCCAGACTGAATTTTCAAATAATTGTGTTTCTTTGTGCCTGCCTCTGCACTTTTCTGCAGAAAAGTGTACCTGACCCAGCCACCCTGCATGGAGGTGCCTTGTCTGGAGGCATTTGGTGCTAGCAGGAACCCAGCAGCCAGGAGGAGCGAGGATATAATTAGGGTTGCTCGTCTCTCAGCGCTGTCACTGTTACCTTGCAGGTTCACACCCCAGAGTCTCGCTCTGCATCAACCCAAACCTGGGTGTCTCCAACCGCTGAGACGTGAAGCTGCTGCAGCCCCTTCCCCACAGGGGCTGGAACCTTTAGAGCCCTCCCCTTCTGGGACCCAAAGGCTGGGAAAACCTTGGTGGCCTCATTCAGGTCCCCACGGCATTCCCCGCTGAGTGGGGACAATATTCCCTGTGCAGGACCGGGCGACAGGGACAGGTCGGGGTTTAGGCTGTTGCTTTTCACAACCAAAATCCACTGTGGGTGAAGAACAGGGAATGGATTAAGGGACAATGAGACCAGTGTGGCAATCACTTCTCTGGGGAATGGGGGAGCTGCTTTCTGTCCCCTTTTCTGCTCCTGCCCGACACAGATCTTAGGTGAGTTACTGATGGTCACCGTCTGCCTCAGTTTCCCCACCTGCAAGTGGAAGGCTGCGGCCAAGTGGCCCATGGGGAAGCCCAGAATTGCTGGTGATCCCATAAAACTTCTTTTCCTTGCTTAGAAGAGCCAGAGATCGCAGGGAAGCGAGGTGAATATGACCCCGGGTATGGAGCAGGTCCCAGCACCGCTCCACGTGCCTGCATGCCGTTGCCAGCCAAACCTTTGGCTGCACAGGGGTGAGCGTGGCCACTGGCGGGGGGCAGGAGGTTGCCCCATCCCTTCCCTGCCACAAGCTCCTGGCTGAGCCGCAGCAGCAGCAGCGCCAGGCGTCCCCCCAGCTGCTGCCCCCCCTCTTTGTACCCTCTCAATCTGTTGCCACCAAAACGCCTGCGAAGGCGAAGCCGGGAGGGGAGCCCCGTGTGGCTGGTGGGGATCAGTAGGTCACAAACAGCATGGGGACGGGGTGGGAGACCTGCAAAAATCAGGCAAAATGGAAAACAGATCAAGGAATTTAAAGGCGGGCAATGATGTGGTTCCTCTGAAGGGGAAGGGGACAGCAGCGGGGACCCAGGGGCACCCAGGAGGGGCCGGGAAAGGTGGTTATCCCTAGGGGGTGAGGGTTGGGGACCCCTGTCCAGGGCAGTCCCCAGCAGTGAAGCCTTGGCAGAGAGAACCCCGAAGCATCCAGCTGGCCTTTGGCGGGTGAAGTCGTGCAGGTGCGGAGGAGGCTGCCGTGCCTGTGAGGCTGCAGTGCCTGGGGACACAGCCCTGGGTCATCCCGGCTCTTCCCCTTGGCATCTCCTGATGTGCCAGCATCTGGTAGGAAATGTGCTGGGGGGAGTGTGGCCATCAGTCCCCCCGGTACCACGGACTCAGTTGTGAAATGCAAGGCAAAGAGCTGCCTGAAATGAGCTGCCCACCGCCCAGCTGTGTGCTCTGGGGGCTCTGATCTTTCCAAGGCTGCGTGGGTCCTGCTGGGGCAGAGTATCCCTGCCCTCACTGCAAGGACAGGCTGGGTACAGGGACAGCCCAGGGTCTGCTCTTTGTCCTGAGCATCGTGTGGATATAGCTCCTGCATGGGGTCACAAGTTGGCAGGAGACCCCCCTGGTTGGGCACATCCCCGGGACAGGGCTTGCAGAGGCTTTGCAGATGGGTGGGATGGCTGTGCCAGAGCAGAGGGACAGAAGGACATAGAGACAGGGGGATGTCCCTCAGGCAGAGGGACCATGCTGAACCATGCTGGGAGGGGCGGCTGCTGTGGGTTGGAGCATCTTCCCACCTGCATAGCACGGCATGTCCACCACATGGTGAAGTGCTGCTGCTGGCAGTGAGCCACGGCCATGGCCCCTCTCCTGCCCCGCACGCCCAGCTGCTGCCTGGACCCAAAGCCCATTTCTCCTCCAAAAACTCCAGTTTCTCTCCTGCTAGCTCCCCGTGCCGGTATCTGGGGGGATGTCTGAAGAGACCATGGCTGGGGATGTTTCGCAGCTCCTCTCACCATCCCTCACACACCTGCCCTCCTGCCCTTCACGTGTGACACAGCCAGTGCCACGTCCTGGTGGGAATGTGTCCCTTTGGGGATTTCTCCCAGCCTGGGGGGTGCCACCCCCTCCCCATGCTAGCCCTGCAGAAACAGGGGGGGTTTCAAGAGAGGAGGATGGAGGGGGGCAAACTGCGGGAGCAGGTGAGCCGAGGCAGGGGGGAGCTGAGGGAAGGCGGCTCAATCTGCTGCTCCAGGCAGCCCTGCAAACCAGGAGGCATTTCTGACCCCCCACCCCCCCACCCCCGCTACCAGCTGGGGTACCCGGGCAGGAGCCAAGTGCCAAGACCAGCGCCACATGCCCAGCCCACAGCCCGGCCGGGCTGGGAGCCTTCGGCCTCGGAGGAAGGGGATGGTCCGCATCCCCAAAGAGGGGAGCAGCTGGGAGAGCTCCGTGTCAGCGCTTGTGCCACTTTGGCAGCGCCGGGCGGGGGGAGGGAGATTGCAAAGCACTGGTTTAATTTGAGGTCAGCAAGCGGTTTGTCACCGTTTTCTGCGTTTCAGTTGCGCCTTTGGAGGCGAGCAGTGGCGTCAGGGAGAGGAACTGAGGGAGGGAACTAATTAAACCCTCCCGGCAGGGCACTCGCTCCCGGCTCCCATCCTGCGTTCCCAAATGCACCCAGCCAGGAGGAGCTGGAGCCAGGGACGCAGCAGCTGCTGTCCCATCCTCTCCAACCTCCTCATCGCAGCTCCTCTGCCAGATGCCTGGGGGTAGAGGGGTCCCTGCCTCGGGGCAAGGTTCTGGCTGAAGCTTTTCCGTGCTGGCTCTGCTCAGCCTTGTCCCGAGGAGCAGCCAGGACAGATCCACCAGCACCTCTTCCAGCAGCAAAGCAGCCAGTGTGCTCCACCGGAGCAATTAATTAGATGGCAGCGAGGAGAGTGGGCTCATCGCCAGGTAGAACGGAAACCAAACCCCCACCTGAAGCACCTTCCCGTTTCCCTGATGTAGACACACCAGTAAGAAGGGGTGTGGGGGGGTCAGTGGGGACACTCACGGAGAAGGTAATGCTCCCAAAATAACTGTGCTACCCAGCGCCCGAGGCTGGCAGCAGTCTGACTCGCTGCAAGGCTGTAACCATTATTTTGCCGCAACTTGATGTGCAGGACGGTGGTGGCGTCTCAGGGAGAGAATTGGGGTCCTACAGCTCTCCGGGCAGGTTGGGGTCCAGGAACCCCCCAGCGCCCTGTCCCAGTGCATCCCTGTGATGGGACTGGATGCGGGGAGCGGCCACCAAGACATCTTCTCAGGATGTTCACCCCATTTATCAAGGAGCTCAGTGTGTACCACAGCAGAGACAGGGTTCTCGGGAATAAGGGGGTCCCCCACCACACATCAAACACCCCCACGCCTCACCGCACATCAAAGGCATCATCCCAGCGCCATGCAGAGGGGACAAATTCCTCGCTCCACAAAGACTGCTCGCCTCTTGCCCCCCCTGAAAACACCCCCAGCCCCTACCTCGAGCAGAGAGCTTCTTGGTGTTGATGATCTTGGCTGCATACTCTTGTCCTGCCAACACCTTCACGCATCTCCGGACGATGGAGAAAGCGCCCCTGGGAAGACAAGAAGCCAGAGGGAGAGGTTAAGGGCTCGGCGTGGGGAAGGACACGGCTCAGCTGTGATGTGCCTGTGGGGCAGGGGATGAGGACAGGGACGGGGATGGGTGCTGGCTGGAGAAGGGGCTCAGAGAAAACACGGAGGGCTTTCAGTTAGCTTCCCTGCACTGCTGTTGTTGGGCAATGATGGGAGCAGGCACAGGTATACCTGGGGATAAATGCAGGATTCACCCCTCTGTGTTCCCCTGGGACACCCCAGGCATTGTGTGCCTTCCCATCTCTCCCTCCCAGGCTCTGCCCTACGGATTCCCCGGGAGAGAAGGGGCAGTGATTTACCAGCAGTGATTTACCTCCCGAGGGACAGCAGGATGGCTGCAGCTGCCACGCAGCACTCGGCCACTTCATTTTAGTCCGTGGCTTTGCACGCCCTGGACCTTGCAATCACAGCAGCACTTTGCAGAAGCGGGTGCGAGCACCGGCCCTGGGTGCAGGTGAGCGGTGCAAGATCCCACCCCAGCTCCAAAACTGTCCCACAGGCAGGGACAGCCCAGGAGACCCTGCAAGCAAGGACCACTGGCACCGAGCTGGATGGGGACTGGTGCTGTTGCAGCTTGCACACGCGTGAGCCAACCTTCAAGGGTCTCCCAGGGCCTGGCAGGCAAAAGAACAGGGGTGCTTGACTCCAAAGAAGCCCCTCTGCCCCCGTACCCCCTACCCCGAGCCCTGCCAGCTCGTTGCCCTGAAAGTGTGTTGGCGCGATGCTGCGAGCTGCGGCATTGCACACACACACACACACACACACGCTCCAGCCCTGCTGAGCACAACCTTTGTACCAAGTTCCTTTTCCTGCCAAACCCTCCCAATCACTAAAATAACAACTATAAAAAGCAATCCCACCTCCTGCCCCACCTTCCCCCCGCCCTGCTCCCCGTCGCCCCGCTCCCGCTCCCTGCCGAGGAATAAAAGGCCACAGGCTGGCGAGCGGCGGCGGATAATTGATTTTGCTGGTGGGGGCGGGTGGAGACGGGCAATTTGGGTTTGAATGTGATCTTTAGGAGAGCGGGCGAGCGGCGGGGGTGCGGAGGGATGGGGCTGGAGCCCCGATGGAGCTGGCAGCCCACGCGCCCAGATCTGCCGCGCTGAGCATCGCTCCCGGCACGTGCCGGGCGGGAGCCGGGGGAACAGCATCCCAGTGCTTCCCGGCCTCCCCATCCTGCCATTCAATCCTGGCTGCTGGGAGAACCTGGCTATTAACATCCCTCTATTCTGGGGAGGATTCATTGGAAAGAGGGAGAGAAATGCTTTGTATCCAGCTTGACATGGATAGGGGAGACTGGAGCCATCGCTGGCCCCAGGGCTGGTCCCACGGTGCCACAATCCCCATCCCACCAGGTACTCTGCACTGCCCCGGGCTTTGGGGGCTCCTGTGAGTCCCTGTGACCCATCTTTCCTATTTTTTTTCCTAAAAACGTACGTGCTGCTTTTGCAGTGCCAGAAAAGCCTGCAGCAGTAAGATCCCACTGCCCTGCCTCGGGGTTTCTCCCCCAGCCACAGGGTTTTACTGTGGCACCTGATGTGGGATTGGAGGGACGTAGGTGTCCCAGACTCCCTGGAGGTCCCCCCTGGGGATTAGTGTCCACAGTTCCTTGCTCATCTGTTTATTGGAGCTAAACTGAACAGCGGGGGAGAGGGAGCTGTGGGAAGTGGGAGGCGGTGGCTGGGGACGGGATGCGCTGCACCAGCAGAGCGCAGGGTTTCACACCCCCAGCTGCATTCGTGGATTTTGGCTCCTCCGGGCCTTTTTAACAGAAATCAAATGTCTGTTTGTGCTCCAGGAAGCACAAGCACGTTGTGAGCCTGGAGGGTGGATGGAACACGAGGTGCTGGGTGCGGGTGCAGGACACCCAGGGGTACAGCACACTCTCCATAACCCCATCCCAGTCCCAGTCAGGTCCTTCAGGGGGTCTGTGCTGGCCGGGAACCCCCCATGTT
>JAOQGH010000051.1:45786033-45825413 GCA_025769975.1 Gallinago jamesoni
CACAGCCCAGCAGCAAATTGCCCCCCAGGGCCAGTGTAAGAGCAGCACAGGACTGCCCTGGGGACACAACTCCTTATCCAGCACCAAAGGACCTCATGGCCGGAGACCAGCCTCTCCCAAAGTGATGTCGTCACCCAATGGCATCCACATTTTTGGCCTTGCCATGTGCCGCAATTCATCTCATGCGAAAAACCAACCGTTTACCCAGGGAGCCTTCTAGAGAAAGCCAGCAAGACCTCGTTCTTTGGAGGATCTCCATCACCTGCGTACACACCAGGCATCTGCCTGACCACGAGCTGGGGACAGAGTTAAGGAAGGGACAGAGAGGGGGACACGAGGGGTAGGTGAGCAGGTGCTGGCTTACCTGCCGGTTATCAGCTGGCTGCGGGACGGGGTGCAGATGGGCTGGATGTAGTAGTTCTCCAGCTTAACGCCCTCGGCTGCCAGCCTGTCCAGCGTTGGCGTCTGGATATCTGAGCCGTGGTACCCGACGTCGTGGTAGCCCTGGTCATCCGTCAGAATGAAGATGATGTGGGGTGGCCTGGAGAAGGCGGGAGGCAGCGATTTCTCCATGGGGTCCGTGGCCACGTCGGCCACCAAACTGGGCTTCATCCAGTCCCAGGATAAATAGCCGAAGCTGAGCAGGCTGACGAGCGAGAAGCCCGTGAGGGCATAGACGGCCATCCCGGAGCACGCTGCGCTGCCTGCCAAGGGAGCTACTGTCCGGGCATCGCCTCAGAGACACGGAAGCAGGAGGTCTCCCCCTCCTCCGGGAGAGTTCCCCGACCTAGGGGATGGTCCCTGAAACCCCTGCAGCCGGTTTTGCGGGAGCAGCTCCCATGAAGGCTCACTCCCGCGCACACAAAGGGCTTAATCCGCCGGGGCTGGGTTGCCTTCAGTCAAAAGAAAATAACCCTCGCGCCGCTCCAATCACACACATCTGCACGGCAGGACGGGCTGCTCGCAGTGATTAACGGCAGCCCCGGAGCCGCTCACCAGGCATCCCGAGCCCTGGAAACGCTCCCTGGCTTCTTGGTGTTTTCTCGCCGGTCTTATTTCTTTATAAAGAACCCCATAAAAAAAACCTCGCTGGAGAAAGTAGTTGACTTTCTCCTCCTCTCCAGCCCTGCCCCTGCCTGGATGTCCGGGATGGCTCGCTCGGGATACGGGAGTGATCCTTTTCCTCAAACTCCTGCAGAAGAGGGTGCTAAAGTTCAAGCCCAGGGGTGCCGAGCTCTCTTCTTCTTCACCCCGCCGGGGTTAGAGCCGGCCCACTCCTTTTCCCACCCTCCGGTCTGCTCCCAGGCAGAGAGTCCCAACATCTGCCCGGGACGTGGGCTAAGCCGCCAGGTTTATGGGGAGCCGCAAAGCTCGGCCCCTCCCAGCTCAGCCGCTCCAGGAAAAAGCTGGGAAGCCCCGGAGCATGCAGGGTCCTAAGCGTGGTGTTCC
Source organism: Gallinago jamesoni (assembly GCA_025769975.1). Classification (NCBI taxonomy): domain Eukaryota; kingdom Metazoa; phylum Chordata; class Aves; order Charadriiformes; family Scolopacidae; genus Gallinago; species Gallinago jamesoni. Next base: position 45,787,483 of record JAOQGH010000051.1, read on the forward strand.
CCGAGCTGCTGACAATTCCCACCCGGCTTGCCCCGAGACGTGTGACACGTGGGCCAGGGCCCCGGTTGGATGCTCAGCTGGAGACCCCGCAGCATCTCAGCCGGGGAGGGCAGCGAGGAGGGCTGGGTTCCTGGGAGGGGTTGCCGGGGCCAGCTGCCCGCGCTGCCGGAATCGCCATCCAAATAAATCCTGCGCAAGGGGGAAGCTGTCCCAGTGTTGGGACACTCCTAGTGTTGGATAAAACCACCCCAAGTGTGACAGAGTGGGGTGGGTGCTGCTGCACCCGTTTTCCAGGTGGGGAAACTGAGGCAGGGAGGGTCCATTCATGCCAGCTGGGAGCAAGGTTTGGTGTGATCTAGAGACTTCTGCCAGTGCACGGGGTACTGGTCTGAGCTGGGGGTACTGGGATAAGGGGGCCCGGTCGGTGCCTTGGTGCTTCATGCCTTGATGCCCTCTCTGGGCTCCCCCCCCGCAATCTCTATCCTTCCCCTGACGCCTCTAGCCCCCTGCACCCCACATCTCCCCACCGCCCCATGCCAGCCTGCCCCTAGGCGCTGCAGAGGAGTGGGCAGGAGGGAGCACAAGGCTCCCCGATCCCAGGGATGGGGATGAATCCCAGGAAAAGCAAAGGGAGGATGGGCTTCAGACACAGGCAGAGACCCCCTGGCTTTAATCACAGGCAGAGGGGACAGGGAAAGGCAGAGATGCCATCAGGGGGGTTTGCAGGAGCGCAGGGAGGGGTGCAGGGGGACAGGAGTGGGAGGCAGGGGTGGATAGATGTTTTTCTGTGCCTCTCTCTGCTGGTGGAAACCTCTGCTACCTCGAAGGAGTACGGCAGGGCTGGGTTGAGCCCTTCAGCAAGGTTTGATTAATCCCCAGGGGTTCATCACTCATTTCTTCCGCCCGCTCCTCTTCTCCCTTCCCCTCGCTCCTTCCCACCGCTCATCTGCCTCCTGCACCTCTCCCTCTCCCAACATCTTTAGTTTTGAACAATTCCCTCCTCTTGGAAAAATCTGGATCTGACTGAAGGGTAATAGAAGTAGGGGGTGGTTTGGGACCCTTGACTCCTGGGTCCTGTGTGCTCCTCCGCTGCTCCCAGTGGACCCCTGCATCCTGGGGAGACCCTTCTGTGCCCCCCTTGAGCTACCTGAGGCTGCAGGACTCCCCGAGCAACCCCCTACACATAGCTCCATGCACACCTCAGACCAGAGAGAGAGTTATCATCAGGGATTATAATCACAGCTCTTTCCAGATAATAAATAATAGTTGGTGTGGGTGAATATTACAGATCAGAGAAGAAACTGGAGATGTCGGGGCTGAGATGTGGCAGAGAAACTGTGTTTAAGGCAGCACAGACCACTGGTAATCTGTGTGGTTTGGGGTCAGTGGACTGAGCGGGGAGGGAGGTGTGGGAGGGGGGCAGCAGAAGGAACGTCCTGGAGCCCACCTCCGAGGAGCAAGAGCAGTGCCGAACACTTCCCGGATGGATTTGCTGCTGCAGTGGCTTCTGCAGCCACGTGGTGGGTCTCATCCTGCTCACGCCTCTGGCAGAGGAAGCACGGGCTAGGAGAGTCACCCTGAATTTCATTTGCTGTCAATGGCCAGAGCTCAGAGGGTTGAAAGGAGGGAAGGAGCCAGCAGCAGGGACGTGGGCACACGTTGGCACAGGGAGGGGACCTTCTGTGCCTGGCCAGGGCAGGAGGCTCAGGGAAATCAGCGGGAGGTCCAAGCTGGCCCCAGGTCTGGGGAGGAAACAGCGGGCTTAACTCAGCTCAGGGAGATATTCCAAGAGCTGAAGGGTGAATAAATACTGAATTTCTTGGCAGTGACTCTGCTCTGATGGTTCGGGGACAGCTGGCTGGGTCCCAGCAGCAAATGGACACCTCCTAGGGAAGGGGGATGCACAGCCTGGGTCCTCCTCCAAGAAATGATAAAAGGGTGAAAAGCAATGAAGGGTACAGAGAAACCACTCGAGACCCTGGGAGAAACGGGGTGCAATGGGACCCTCAAACCAGCCCCACTGAAATCTTCTGAAGGGGAGGCAGGATGTGAGAGCAGCTGGGAGGGAGGAAGAGGAGGAGGAGGAGGGAGAGGAAGAAATGACAGCTCTGGAGTTTCAGGGTCAGAACAATTTCAGCCGGCTGGGAGGCTGCTCTGGGGGTGATTAATGCATCACAAGGTCCAGGGGATGGAAAAAGTACTCAGGGCCTGCAGCCACCCCCCCCTTGACCGCTCTTAATTCAAGGCAGTCACTCGTTCAGCCTCGCTCAAAGATGTCTCAAGAGCCAGGAGCTTCCTTGGAGAGCTCCGGCACGTTGCACAACGGGGAGGTTTCCCCTGGCAGCCAGCCTGGCCATGGATGCTGAGCCAGCCGGCAGCCCCTGCCTGCTTCGGTCCTGCATCTGCCTGGGCGAGGACAGCCCCGCTCCTCCCCGTCACATCAGCTGCTGTGACAAAAGACACCGAATCACCCTCCCAGCCTGATCCGCCGTGGTTTCACCAGTCCAAGGTGATGGGTAGACCCACTGGGGGAGCTGGGTGCTGGCTGTGGGGCTGGCGGCGGATCCATGGGCAGAGCATCACCCACCTGCATCCCAACAGCTTTCCTGATCCACAGCATCACCCACCCGCACCCCAACCCCACACACCCATGTGCCTGCAGACCCTTTCCAGCTGGGACCAAGCCCCCCACGTTGAGAAATCACACAGCAGCCGGCATAAGGCTGTCAGCCAAAGCCCGATATTCTCCATTTTGGTACTTTTTTGGCCCAGTGGCACGACCTGTGAGGCAGCAAACCCTGACCAGTGTCGGGGCCAGGTCCCTCCATGTCCCTGCAGCTGGCACAGCTCCTCACATTAGCACAGCTGGTTCTCTAACCAAATATTTGAATATTGCTTCTTTCTTTTTTTTTTTTTGTTATTAATTTTATGCGGCCTGGGGCAAGAATGAAAATAATCACAGCCCTTCCTGCTTTTTTCTCCCCACCACCCCCCAGCTCCGGCCGCACTTGCATTTTGGCTCCGAAAGCGCTCGCTGCAAGCGGGGTTATGCAAACAGGCTCCGCATATTTCTCAGCGGCTGCGATCTGCCACGAGGGCCACACAGCAAAGTTTAAAACTAAGCTTCAAATCTTTTTTGTCGTCCCCCCCCCTTTTTTCTTTATTTTTTAACCCTTCCCGGGGCTGGAGCCCCTTCAGCCCTCAATACTGCCTTTCTCTCGCCATCAATGGGGCATTATGGCAGGGGAATTATTGAAAGCAGAACTCCCAGGCTTTACAATGGGAGCTCTGTGCAAGGCAAATATTGCACAATCTGTTTGCACGCTGCTGCCGGCTCCCTGCCCTTCCCCCTCGGCAGCCCCGCTCACGCCTCGGCCTCCGGCCTGCCGAAACGGGACCTTAAAAACAAGAAATATGAAAGGTTTTTAATAAGTCCCCTCTCTCCTTCTTCACAGCAAGACATTTGACCTAACAGGGCATCGGGGAGCCCAGCCCGGCCTCGAGAAAACACAGCGCGTCGCTCTCGCCTCTTAGATGTTTAAGGGTTTCCGCTCTCCCCGTCCAACGTGTGATCCATTTACTTTTTTATTGGCGCGATGAAAGAGCCTAGGCAAGTCTGGAAAAGAAGGGAGCAGTCCCAGGAATGGAGAGGGCTTGTTATTTTGTCTAGAAGAGGGGAAAAAGGCTGAGAGGAGGGGGCTGCCAGGCATTCCGCAGGGAAGGAAGGAGGCTGGAGGCATGGCTGGTCCCAAGCCTGGCAGGGGATGGGGCTGGAGGTGAACACCTCTTCGAGAGCCTCCAAGAGGTCCTGGCCATCATGCTTTTGGCCTGGGGATGGATCACACTCCTATCCCAGTCTTCTTCCTGCCACAAATGGTCTTTGCTCCCCTGGTGTCTTATCCTCCACGGATATCTCCCGGGACCATTTTTCCTGCTGGCACACGGCGGGCAGGCAGCACCAGGACCTGCATCCTCCCCACCAGCCCCCAAAATCCCATTTTCCCACTCCAGGGCCTCATTTTCCCCACTGTGAACCTACCACTTCCCTCCCTCCAGCCGCGCGGACCCTGTGGGTAGAAGCTGATTTTCTAGCGGCAACCGCTGTGGCAAGACCTCAACCAGATTACAGGGATGGAGCTTAGTTCCGGGAGAAGTCGGAGGTTTTTGAACACACCACAATTCTCTCTCTGGAAGCTGGAGCCAGGGGAGAAGAAAACAGCAAATCTGCATGGGTTCCTGCTTATGCAACCCTCATCATCGTTAAAGGACCGAGGAGCGTGGCAGCAGCAGCCATGACGTAGGATGCCAAAGCCACGGGGGGTGGTAGCACGTTATGGGGGCAGAGAGGAGAGCATCAGCCATCCCTCTGACAAGGGTTCGTCAGCACTGGTGGATATTGTTCTTGGAGCCAAACAGCCCCTTTATTTTTTCTTTTTGTTTTTCTTTTGTTTTTGTTTTTGTTTTTTTTTTATAATACCCTGCCCGTATTTCGTGCCATTTGTGCAGTTGAAAATAATCAACATCATCATCAAAATGCACTTAGAGGCCCTAGCACAATATTAGAGCCTTTTCTAATGTAAACCATAGCCTCCAACAACGTGTGTTGGGCTTGGCCAGGATTTGCTCCTGATCAAAACACTCCTGCTCCCCTTCCTCCTCTCCTGGTCACCCAGCACTAGCAAAATACAAAACAAAAGCCCTAAATATGAGTGGGTTTGGCTAAGGAGTTTTTCTTCTGGTTTTTGGTGGCTGATAATACCTCTCAATGACTCTGCTAATTCTCCTGTGAAATGACTTCTGCTTCCTGCTCGTCTTTGCTTTCTTCCTTCCCCTTTCATTCAGGAGACTTCAGTCCAAGGGCTCCCCTTCCATGATAGAATATTCCTCGCCTTATCCCACCCCCCGGGAAACTGCAGCTCACCGTCTTCTCCTCTCCTCTCCTCTCCTCTCTCTCTCCAACGATGGGCAGGCTCCCTTTGAAGAGCTGGAGAGGAGCCCGTGGGTTTGGCACCGCTCCCTTCTTCCCATGCCTTATGGCAAGCTTTCCACATTGCCTGGGTGCTCTCCCTCCTTGTCCTGCCTCCCCCCCCAACCCTTTCCAATCCCAAAATTCACCTCCCCCTCCCCCCCCCTCTTCCTTGGAAGCCAGGCGCTTTCTGCCGCAGCTTCCCAGCAGAGCCCCAGGGCTTGCGTGATGGCTGGCAGTCTGGCCAGAGAGTTCCCGGTGGATGTGAATCAGGGATGCGTTTGGGAACGTGGACGCCCACGGGATGCGGGGAAGACGTCAGGGGATGTGACTCGAGCCCGGCTCTGCACGCAGGACAGGCTGGAGGTGAGGGACCTGCCCGTGTGCGGCAGCCTTTGATGGCAAGCCAGAGGACACGCTGGGCTTGTGCCCGGTCCCGTCAGGCTCTCATGGTTCAGGCTCCTGGGGTGGACATTGCTCTGCCCCCAACACATTGTCCAGAAGGACCGACTTTAGCTAAAAGAAATACATTTATATATATATTTATGTAAAGACTCAGCAGTTCCCAGGCCTCCAAGGACTCTCTTTGAAGCAGAGAAGGTCCCAAGGCGGCGGAAGGAAGGGTTTAAGCATTTAGCATAACTGGTTTCTGGCAGCGCTGCCGTGTGACCCTGACACCAGCTTCCCCAGCCTATTGATTTTGGACTCCCCCCACCTTCATTCCTGACAGGATTTATCATGGGAAGCACAGAAACTCCTCCATCCTCAAAGCATGCAAGCATGGCATCACCTCCAGCCCCACCCGGGCTGGGGAAGAAGGAGCAATTCTTCCCAGTACCCGCCTGGTGAACATCCTTCCATCCCGTAACCACATCGGGTGCCTTCAGTGGAGGATTTGGGACAGAGGAGGGCTGTCCCCTTCTCGCCACAAGTGCCCTCACTGCCCCCAGGAAGGATGCTATTGTCCTGGAAGCAGCCGTGGCAGGCTGGTACCCAGGGTCCCAGCTCCTGGGTATGGGGGAGCATCCCCAGCCCCTCCACCACCCCCTGGCACCCCATCAGAGTCCTGGCTCCCCCCGCAAGCCACAGAACAGCGGCGGGGGACCAGCCACCACTGGCCCCTTGCCTGCCCTTCGCTCCCATCTCCCCCCTTTCAGGTGCAACCTCTTCAAAGGCAGGCGGTGGGTTTGGGCTGGCAGGAGATGCGACGGCCGGTGGGCAGGACTCCTGCCCGCCCCTCTGCCCGCCGCCCCAAGCCAAGGCATGGAGAAGGAAGGAGGATGAAGCCCGGCTCTCCCCAGCTTGGCTCGGGCGCCTGCCCCAGACAAAGGAGCCCTTTCTCACCGGGGGGAGCCGGCAGCAGGGCAGGGCAGGATGGCCCCAGCTCCCTGCTTATTTATAACCCCGCTTCAGCGCAAGGAAAACACACCTGCCCGCGACAGCAGGGCCCGCACCTGTAACCCATTAGGGCAAACTGTTTACCCGGGACGTGTTTCCTTAGCACCCCCAGGGGCTGGCGTGGAGGGGCTGCTTCTCCCCCCCGCCCCAGCACCAAGGGTTGTTTTCCATCCTGGCCGGAGAGGAAGGCGGAAAGCTCAAGGAGGGGGAATTTCAAAGGGTTTTACATCAAGGCTGGCCACAGCCCAGCGGCTGGAGCTGGAAGAGGGCAGGGAGAAGGGCTGGCCAGACCCCCGGTGCCCGTGGCTCTCCCCTGCCCACCCCGGTGAGCCCTGGGCACGGGCACTGGCAGCCCCAGCTCCCATCACCTCAAAAGGGGCTCTGTTCTGTGGAGGGCTGGCTGGGGAGCGGTGCAGAATGGGCAAAGAGCCCAATTAGGCATTGCATTACTTAATACAAAAGGTATCAATAATCCAGCAGGAGAGATGAGAGCTCTTTCTCGCCGAGGATGCCAGGAGCACAAATTGCCTTCTTGTAAGAGAAAGGCTTAATTTCCATAGAACATGATAGATTAAAGCATGAGTGGGTGGGTCCACTCTATTATTCATCAGCCTTCGCTGCTTAACAGGAGAGGGTGTGCTGCCTCCTTGGAAGTTTCTTCGAAGGCCCACAGCTGTTTTATCAGGGTGGAGAGCAAGATCCGAAGGGATGGAGCTTCGAACACTCAGCACCCTGACATTCCCCCCCTGCCCTGGGTTTGTCACACACCAGCCTTGTCGCCTCCCAAGATGAGTCAAACCAGAAGGTCCTTGTTTAAACCCAGAGACCTGTCCGACTTCTGGACCTAAACCAGGGGTGAAGATGTCCAGGACGACCGTGCTGCTGCATCAGTCATGTCCAAAGCCTACCTGAGCTTCCTTCCCTAGCTGTGCAATGAGCTCCCTCAGCAGAGGAATCTAGGATTAAACTTTGGAACTTGGATTCTTCCCTCCCAAATGGGAAACAGAGCAAAATAATAAGAAGAAAAAACAGTTTCCATCAGCTGGATTTACTGGGGAGCACACTGGAGTGTTTCGCTCAAATGGAAAACTCCAGGAGTGACCCTTCAGGGGCAGCACATTACATTTGCAGCTAAATATTGCAGGGTGAGATTGATATGTGGAAATCACTTCATTTCAAAGTGGAGGGGCCCGGAGCAGCCTCCTCCCGGGGCCGTGGGTCGGGGTGAACTGTATTTACTCCAGCCCAGGCAGCTGCCTCCAGCCACCAGTAAAACCACCAGACCAAGGGAAGAAACCCAAACAGAAGGCACCAAATCCAGCGCTGGGGGAATCTTGCAAGGAAACGTGGGCACTAGGCAGGAAAAATGTGGGGAAGGGATGGTAAAGGGCTGGAAGCAAAGTCCCAGGCTGCTGCTGGGAGCTGGAGCTGAGCCACGGCTGTGGAGCAGGACTCCTGTCGCACGCAGGGACACGGTGGATAGATGTGCTCCGCAGACGCCGGATCTGGAGCGCCGTCCCCCTATTTCAAGCCCACCCATTACCATCGAGGGTTTTCTGCGCTCATAACAAGTCGCAGGCATAACTTCCAGGGTGGTTGTTGGGAGGCTTAAAGTACCTATATCAATACTGCAGAGGGTGATTCATGATTATCTGCAGTAATCCAGAAGCTATACAAAATTGCTAATAATAGGTCTTCAAAACTGACATTTTAGTCAAGATAAAAAATGACTGGAACAAAAAACCAATCCTGCTTCGCTAAAACTATAAATGGAAAGGTATAACCCATATTCAGCTCCCCTAAACACCGAGTTAAATGAAAGCAGGGGATGTAGACCAGCCCCAGGATCCAAGTCAAAGCAGCGTTGGGATTCCACTCCAGGAGAAGTTGATTGTCAGGCTGACAGTGGCTCCTGATGCACCGGGTGCCTTGGAACTGGCTTAAATCCAGGGTGACGGGGAGGGGGGGCTAATTTGGGAAGGGGGAAGCACAAGCACAGCTTATGTAGCTGTCCTGCTGGCACATGATGGGCTGTGGGCTGGCAACCGCAGAGCTGCCAGAGCTGAGCCTTCAGCTGCAGGGATGCAGATGCTGGGCCCGGTGGGGTACAAGGTCCTGCCAAACACCATTTATTTAACGCTGCTGTGCGATCCGATGCGCAGTTGCTAGGTGACCGGAGCCCAGGGCTCCAAGGATAACGTGGGAACGGCTGCGCAGGTCAGCACTGGTCCAGCTCCTCAGCATCGCATCTCTGGGATGTATCAGGTCGTGGCTCCACATCCAGGGAGGAAGGGGGCAAATACGGAGCTTGTCCGGAGGAATACCAGGCATGGCTGGAGAGCCTGGCCAGGTCCTGCCCTGCATCCCAGGATTTCAACGGGCAGGGAGGGCACAGAGCCTTCCCCAGCCGCAGGTCCCAAAACTTCCTCTCCCTGGCGGTTCCCACACTCCTTCTGCCTCCAAACGCCTGCTTACCCTGTTGGTAAATCTCTTCTCACCCCGCCTGACTTGCACTGTTTCATCTGCCTACGGATCGGATAAGCTGATAAAATGTGCTGAACGCACCAAACGGAGCCCGTTCCCTCCATCCGTTCCCCGCCGCCGGCTCATCCAAACCAGCGCTGCCGTGTCCAAGGCCTCGAAAATCTCTTTTCCCATTAACACTGCAACAGAGAGTGGCATTTGCCCGGCCAAAGTCAATACAGAATCTTGCCGGGATTTTTGTGGCATTGACGGCAATTTAATGACTGAAGCCTGAGGCAGATTTACTGTCACAATTTTCAACGGGGATGGTAAAATTCAGCGTGTTGCAAGCTGGTTGTTAACATTTGGCTTTAGGCTTTGGCGGTTGTGGCTTGGGAAGCGGCAGCAAACATTTCTGCGTGTTGCTGTGGGACTGTAGGTAAGCGTGGGATGAGATGTTCCCCACCAAACCCCATGGCTCCCTTGTTTTTGGCATAACCAGCCACTCTTAACCAACCTTCCCAAGGGAGGTGATATTTTTTCCCTTCCTTCCTTGGAGGTCTTCCTGGCGAGCCCCAGGTGGGCAAGGAGAGGTGAGGTTTAACCCCGCGAGCGGCTCCTGGGAGCCTGGGAGAGAAGGACTCTTTCTTACTTTTTTTCCTCCCAAATGGTGAGGCATTTCATACTGACCACTTAAATGAAACCAGACAGTTTAGTCCATGCAATTATTCATAAGCAGCGTCTAATTACTTCTAGTATTTAAAGAGAAAATAGAAGAATCTCCTTGGAGTATAAACTCAGTGAGGAAGCTGCTGCTGCCAGAAGAGAGCCCGTGTTACCCGGACACACCCCCCCCTTCAGATCATGCTACACACCACACATCACACCCAGCACCCCGCATCCCTGCAGCACCCAAGGGTGCAATCGCCCCTTCTCCCCCTTCACTTTCCTATCAACAACAGCACAAGAAACAGATGGGAGTGAGGGGATTTGCAAATGTACATCCCAGTATACCATATCCGTACACGCACTGGTGCACGCACACGCTCCCTGCAACAAAAAGAGGGGGAAAAGGGAGCCGCGCTCCGTGGGAAAGCAGCGCCCGGCTCTCGGGCCAGGCAGCCCGTCCTTCCCAGGGAGGCCAGGCCAGCTCCCCACCCCACCGCCGCTCTCATCAGCAGATAAGATCAGAGGTTGACAGAGCCACCCTCCTGTCTGGCTCTTCCCATCCCAGCCAAAGCTGAAGTTACAAGGGAGCTGGCTGGAGCTCACGGCCCGGAGATGCTGTCAAGCCCACACCCGCTGCCCCAGCCTCCTGGGAGGGGGGGGGGAAAGATGAGACTCCGGCTTGGAAACCTCCCAGACCACTTTAATCTTGGACAGTGCCTTGGGTGGCTGCTCAGAAACACGGCTTGTCCCTCCAGAAGCAGAATTGCAAAGATCCTCTTGCGAGAAGCCCTGTGCTCCCTGCCCACACAGCGCCATGGCAGGATGCTGAGCCTGGGAGGTGGGAGGGAGAGGGAAGAGGCAGTGGAGACCACTGCTTTTCCCCAGGGAAGGCCACAGGGGTTGGGATCTGCAACAGATTTCGCCTTTGGGGCCAAAAGACAACCAGCAGCCCAAGCGTGCAGCTTGTGTGGTGTGACGTGCCCAGGGCCACCACCTGCTGGCACTGTGGGGACATCCTGGGCAGTGGGAGTACGGCCAGAGCAGGAGCATCTTTCCTGCATCCCAGGTGGTGCGATGCTCCTGGAGCATCCCTGGCAGTGGCACTGAGCTGCCTTCATCCCAGCCTTGTCTGAGTTTGGGAGGCTCCTCCATCAACCAGTGTCCCCAAGCCCGGGCATCTTTGGAGCACCAGGAGGTGCAGGGCTGGCTGGCCGCGCAGCTCCCCAGTGAGTCCATAGGACAGTTATGGAGCAGCTCTCCATTTTTCCAAAATCACTATAAAATGTGGGTTTCACATTAGACCACCAACGGGGAGCAAGGGTGAGGTTTCTGTCCCTGCTTGCTACAGTGATTCTGGGGACATCCCCCCTCTTTTGGCAACAGGAACAGTTTGCTGATGCCAGCACCAATGCTAACGAAAGCCAGGCATTAATAAAAAAGTCCCCAGCTCCTCAGTACAAGGATCCCTTTTCCAGCCAGTGCTCTCTCCCATCTAGGATTTCAGCAAGGACTTTCCAAGAGCCTCTGGTTGCCCAGCCCGGCTTAGTCTCCGAGGGGGACTGCTGTCCTCTGCTAGCAAGGGACATCTCTGGGTTTGTCCAGGGCCACCGCAGCACAGGATGGGACTTTGTCACCCTCTTGTGGCTTACAAGGGTTGGCAAGCTTGCTGTGGCTTTGAGGTGGCCACATCCAAGACCCTTCCTCCAGGGAAGGCACGGGAGTGCCTTCAGCGTGCTCCTTGCCTCAGCATCCCTACTTTGGCCCTTTGTCCCCGGGAGCTTGGGGACACTGCTCACCCCCAGAGAATCGGCTCTCCTGGTTCTCCTGCCCTATGAGTCACGCGTCTCAATAGCAATTTCTTGCCCATCTGGTTCGATACCAGCCAAGGAAGAGCTTCCATCGATCGGGACGCCCCTGCTCGCCCCACGCTCCAGGCAAGCCAGGGAAAGCATCTGCGAGTCATTCAGACTGGGTTGCTTTAAGGCCCTCCTACCTTCCCAGTTTAGAGGGCTGGAAATCTCCTACCCAATTCCCAACCCACCCAAAGCTCAGCGAGGAAATCAGGCCACACCAGCCTCTAAGACAGAGGGAGATTCATTCAGCTTTATCTGAAAAACATTTCAAGTATGTCCAGATTCCTAATGCAACTTGGATAAAACCCCAGAGATTAATAACAGTGCAGGGCTTTTTTGGATAATGGGTTTTTTCTGTTTCCAAGAGAAACATATATATATGTGCTTTGGTGGAATCTCCGCGTGCGTTTTTTGGCAGAAAAGCCAACATAAATCCCTTTACTGCAATGGCCCTCGAGCAAGATAAGGCAAGAATCTGTTTGCAATTCCTGTGTATTGTTGTCATTCGCAGATGAAAGGGCATCTCTGGCCATGCTGTCCCCTTGGCAAGGCAGGGAGGGCAAGAAGGACAGGGACCAACACTGCTGCAGGAGCCCACCTCTGCTGTCCACATTGGGGCAGGTCCAAGTCATGTTACCTCTACTCAAGCACGCGTGTATGTGTTGCTCCTGGGTGAAACTTGAGCTTTTCTGGTACATGGAAGTCACATCAATCTGGAGAATGTGGCTGAGTCCACTGTGGGGCTGCATCCCACCCAATCAGAGGCAGAGAGCTTTACAGCCCACCCAAGAAGACCAGGAGGAGACATGTTTGGGTAGCAGGAGCACAAGCTTTCAATCCTGCTCTCTACCATGCCTGGCAGGGAGCAGACAGAGAGGTCAGATAACGGTGCAAGGCTGGCTCAGCAGTCTCGTGTGTGGACGATGAGGATGCTGTAAGCAGGACCATCACCCCAGCCTCAGCTCCTCATGCCATGAGCATCAAGTAGGGCTGGCACCACCATGTCACAAGGCAAGGCTCATAACAGATGTGCTTGTGCAAGTGTCCCCTACCTTCAGACCTGTCAAATGAGGGCAGACCCTTGCAGGGTCTCCTATTCCTTGTGGGGTCTACCCTCAACCCACAGCTTGTCCAACAAGGGATGCAGGTCATGGGGAAACCACGCTCTTCACAACCTTCCTCCTGAGGTGAAGCACCTTGGGAACGGGCTCTCCATGACTGCCCAGAGGACTAATGCATCTGGCATCTGTCCACTCCCCTCCCTTAACCGCTGTGGCTTTTTCCATCTTCATAAGCAAGGGAAAGCAATCACCGTAACGAACGTCTCTAAAGCTCTCACCACGGCACTCAGGATGTGCTAAATGAAATAAACACACATCAAGAGCCCATTAATGGAGCTCTCCTCATGCCCAGCAGCCATGGTCAGGCACGAGGGGGATCAGGAAGGGACACTAATGTACAAAGCAGAAACTCTCGGAAAGGAAGGGCTGAATTCTTACCTATTTCTTTCCCTTTTTCCCCCTGTTTTCAGATCACTGAATCTCCACTGCCAGCACACAGCTGTGTCCAGTGGCAGGACAGTGCTGGGAGGGAGGGGCAGTGGGACACGCTGCAACACAGTGATGCTCCTCATGGTATACCTTCCCCTGGGTGACCCATTCTGCCCAGCCATCCTGTCCCAGCAAGCTTTCCTCTCATTCCCAGTCTCCCAGACACACAGAGGGATTTCGGAGCAAGCCAGCTGGCTGTGGGTGGTGGTTATGGTGTGGGACTGTGGGGCAGAGACCCCCGGGTTGAGGGGCGAATGCTCCAGGTCTGGTGGGAGCATGAGAAGGACCCAACTGTCCCAGGGTGAATTTATAGGACAAAGCCACGCCAGCAGGGCAGCTCCAGGCTGAAAAACAAGGAGTTGATCCTCCTCTTTCAGGGTCATATTGGGCCCCTTAATCAGGAGCAAAATTTTTGCTCTGATCAGAATTGAGTTGAGAAAGCTCGGGATGATGCTGGAGAGGCACAAGCCACGGTGCAGGTCCACGGCACGAGCAGCCCCAGCCTCTTCCCGCTCCTTCCTTCCCCTCCTTTTCCTGCTGCACGGCCTTTGACTCAAGTTAAAGCAGCAAAGGATGCCCGCCGGGAGAAAAATAATAACCTGAACCTCTGGCTTTGTGGAGGCAAACACACACAAGCCCCCTTCCCCTCTCCTCCCAGGTAGAGCTGCTGAGATCTGGACAAACACAGCGGAGCTGTGGAGGCTGTTGGTGTTGGCCGCGCTGCGCCGCGAGGCTGCCAGGTCTTTTAACGGGGATAGGCTTACAAACGAGAGCAAGAGCCTGAGGGAAAGCAGGGCTGGGACAGGGGCTGATTAATAATAACAGCCCTCCTGCTCGCTGCATCGACGTATATTAGATCTACTACCAAAGAAAAGAAAAAAAAGAAAAAAAGAGAAAAATTAAATGGCTTAACGCTACTAGCTCTTCAGTGCCAGCGCTGAATAACTGCCACGCCAGTAGACACACAGGCAGTTAGACACAGCCAGAGACACAGTTCCAATCTAGATTGTTAAAATTAAGCATATTGCAACCAAATTTTAATGTCACGTCTTCTGCTCGTTGGAGTTCTCAAATCTGTTCCTTCAGCTACCGAAATTAAAAGACTGCTTTGTAAGCTGTGCAGGCTTAGAAGTGACTTTTTTTCCCCACAATTAATTAGTTTGAAACTAGCAGGGCTAGGTCGCTACAAGTTTCAGTGATGGAGGTATTGGGATATGTGTGCATATATATATATTCTTTTTTTTTCTTCTTCTTTTTTTTTCCCACTTCTGAGCTGCTCCTTCTCATGTGGCAGCAGGCTGCCAGCAACTGAGTCAATATTATTCGATGCCTGCCTGATAGCTCACATGAAATGATCCAAGCACCCCAAGCAAAGCCCCAGCAGCAAGCAGCCACATCACAGGAACCTCAGCCTTGGCTCCGTGGATCCATCCCAGCCGTGGGGCCGAGGAAGAGGACACAGCCCTGCTCTCCAGAGGGGCCAAGGGCTAAGCTGGAGGTGGCAGGGAGGGCTGTGCCTCGCCAGGTCGGGTTCTCTCGATTCTGTTCTTGCACCTTTTGCGGAAATCCTACAGACGTAACATGGGAATTGAGTGTAATTTATAACCCCCACGTCCCCAAGGGCAGCGCGGACCAGATGTTTCAAAGTTTGCTGCTGGTTTTGCCACCGGAAAAAGCAGAGGGGGGCTCAGTTTTACCTCCACAAATGCGGTTGGCTAATTAATTAATTAATGTGACTTGAATACCCAGGTCCTGGAGGGCACCTGCCACCAGGGCGGTGTGGACGCCTAAATGACCTTAAGTGTATTTGCAGAATTGCAGGCAGAAAGCTGCCCAAGCGAGGCCGAGTCGCAGCAGGGCCCTGTACACAAAACAATGCCATGATTCATCTGAGATTGCCATAACCCATCGCATTTCATCAGGATGCTGTGGCATTTAAAATGGCATTTCCTCCCATCTGCTGTGCATTAGCAGACAAAGAGAAAGGAGGAGGGGGGAGAGAACAGCAAAACAAAGAGGGGGGAGAAAAAAAAGACACAAAAAATCCCCCAAAAATGGGATTCCTGAGTCAGACTGTTCCCAAAGCAGCTCCTTGTCCTTGCAAAGCCCAAGCCCACCGGCCGGGCAGAGGGCAGTGAGATTGCCTGTGGACAATTTTGCCTCCGGTGCTGCCCGGGGCCTGGCTGCAGCCCAGGATGTCCTCCCCAGGCGGGTGGTGGGAGATGCTGGTATCGGCTGTGACTCAAAGCCTCGCAGAGCAGTACCTGGCAACACTCCCTCCACACAGCCAGAGCCAAGGGCTGGCACTGCCCCCCAAGCTAACCACGGTCATTTCCTCGTCTTCTCCATCTCTCCTTTGATTTTCTAATTGCCCCTTCCCTGCCTCATCTTCCCTTGGAAATGAGAACCCCTTCCTGCATCCCTACTTCTCCCTTCCTGGCTCTCCTTCTTCTCTCTCTCTCTCTGTCTGTGCTCCCACCTCCTCTCCCCACTGTCCCTTAACACTTTGTCATCCACCTCCTTTCATCTCCATCTACCTCCTGCACTTCCCCCTGCCCTGACCTGTCCCTAACTCCTTGATACTCTCCTCTGCTCAGCCCAGGTGGCATCCCTAGGAGGGAGAAAGCTTAAAGTCCTCTTGGCAGGGCACTTGGAGCAGGGAAATTCAGCTCAGCTTCTGAACTGGGCCATGAAGATTATCCTCCTAAACGTGACTTGCGCTTTCAGCCAATGGTCTGACTTGTGAGAGACATCAGAGTTATCTGCTGGGGGTAACAAGGGTCCTGTCCCAGGTCACCCATCCCACTACTTGGCTGGGGGGGCTGCTCCAGAGCCAAGGCAGAAAGAGGAAAATGCCTGCAGATCATGCTCTGGCTGGTACCAGCAGCCATGAAATGGGTCAGGTGAGGAGCTGCACCAGCAGAGAAGCAGGCAGAACACTTTTTCTGTTGTCCCTGCTCCACCACCATGGGGTAAACACCAGCCACCAGAAGCAAAGAGCATGGGATCCCCCAGTAGCTGAACCCCACGGGTGCTGTGTACCACCCTGGCATCCCTACGGATCGCAAAGTTCCTTCATTCTGCAACCCCACCACAGGCATCAGCCACCCCACACGCACCAAACAAAAATGTCAGACCATGCTGGAAGATGTGTCCCCCACTGCCACAACGCACTCTGTGCCAGAAACTTACGGGTGGACAAACACATTAAATTGAAGCTTGCAGAGCAGTAAAGTGTCCCTGCAAGCCCAAGGGTCCAGCAGACGTGCCTAAGAGGCTGTCAGCTCCCAGCAGGGACAAGGGAGGAAGGAGAAGGTCTCTCCAGCCTGCAAGCACGCTCCCTGAACCCGGGTTTGGCCGGGACACAAGCAGTCATTCAGAACGGAATAGGTGTGGACAAGTTTGACCCCAAGCAATAACCAAAGAGCATGTGAAAGTGGCAGCGAGCAAAGCTCCCGGCTTGTACAGCTGAGGGCAGGGACGGGGCTGTGCGGTTATTAGCAGACTGAGCTGAGCTGGCTACTCAATTACAGCTGTTTTATCCCCTGTCTGGATTCGAAACAGCTTCCTCCCATCTCTTCGTGACTCAGTGTCTTGGCATGGTGAACACATACCCGAGAGTTTAGCTTTTGAAATCCACCAGGGACGTTTCACCTTCCTAAAATAAAGAGCGGGCAAAATATTTTCAGCCTGCCTCCAAAAAATGTACACACACAAAAAAATCACTCCTTAATAAGTGTATGTTGTTGGGTCTCAGCTGGCTTTGGGCTGGGGTAGATTTTCCTATTTATAATCATGCAGCTGTTTGCTGACTGAATGGCTCTATTTATTATTTGGCATGTTTACTAACCGCCTCAAATACCTTCTTTACCTGTAATTGTGGTGCAGTACACATATTATTTTTTTTCAGATTTCTTCATTCAAGTGGGTTGTATTTCTCCCAGGCCCCGTGCTGCGGTTTGCTGAGGGTGTTCATGGTTTGAGGGTGTGAAGCTTTGGACTCAAGTGACCTCAAACTGTAGCAGACCTGCAAAGAGACACTTGGGGGCAAAAATGGAGTCAATTTTTCAAGCCAATTGTCCATGGGCACTCAAGGCTTTAACATACTCTATTTGCCTTTCTTAAGAGCAGTCTCTCCTGAATGTGTTTCCTCTCACCTTTGCTCATCTACCTTCTTCCCTTTCATGTTTTACTGAAATTGCTCAAAGCTTTATGCTGTTTTATCCCTTTATGCTTTCTAGAGCGTGTATGTCCTGAGTCTTAGGAGAGGCAGCCTTAAAACACAGTAGAGCAGGGGGTTGTTGGACTCTTAGTACCCTGACACCCCCAACAGGGGAAAATAGTGCACCCAATTTTCCAGGCACCTGGCAAAGCACAGGGAGAAGAGAGAGCTCTGGAAAAGTTGGCCATACACCTCCAACCGAGACACAGCTCACTGCCACCATGCCCTGCAGGACTTGGCTCCCTTCTCCTGCCTGTAAGCTGAGCTGTATTGTCCCACCCCTGAGAGTTTGCAGGACCTACTCGCCCTCCTTTGTCTCCCTGCTGGCATCTTGATGACTTACTAATCGGGTCACCTACCATCCTCCCAGCCCTCCTCCTGCCAGTGCTAAATGTCCCATCTACCCTCCATTCAAGCCCAATCTAAACGGTGCTATTGCAGCTCCCAGCGTCACACAGGCCTCCCTTAATGGTGCACCATTTCTTTGGAGAGACCCATTGCCCAGGAGGGACCTTCTGCTTCCTCCTGCCTGAGGCTTGGGCAGCACCTCCTGCAATCACCAGGCTCCTGTACACCCTGGAGCAGGGGCAGGGATAGGGGTGGAGGAGAGTTGGTTTGGTGTTAGGCTGTGGGGATGGTGGGTTTTTTTAATAAACAAAGCAAACAGAACAGTTCTTGGAGGTATAAACCCATTCTAGAGCATGTCAAAGTAGGTCAAGTTCAGTATACCACAGGCAGTGCCGTTTCCTGGACCATCGGGGCTGAATCTCCACCCCACTTCATTTTCTGAAGCCCATGAAGTCAGCATCCCGAGGCAGAGCCCTTTCCCAGGTTCTGTCCCCTTTCCAAGCTTTTCCTCAGTCTCTGTCCTTCCAGCCCTGGTCCACAGCCTCCTCAGGAAACTTCACTGCTCTCCATCCCAGGATGCTTTTCCCTGGCTCTTCCTCTCCAGTTAGGAGAATCAGGTCTCCAAACCAGGCCACCAGCTGATCAGACTTGTACCTTGGGTCATCTCAGAGCAGTGGTAGTCGCGCTGGGACACCATCCCAGGCCAGCTACCCCGTCTTGGTGCATGCCACGGCCACATTTACACCAAGCATCAATGACTGTTTGTGCAGGGAGAGGTCAGCCCCAGAAAGGACCAGTCAGGTCTGCGTTTCATTTACAGGAGCTGTAAAACTGCCACCTGGCCAGTGGCTTTACTGCTTTGGATGATGCTGGTGTCAAAGACGTTTGTTGCAGGAGCCAGCTGGAGCCGAGCCAGTTTTATATTTAATCTTGCCTTAAATACAAATAAAGGGTCTGTATTTTGAGTGAGCGACAGGCGCACCACGGACATTATTAAACTTTCCAAAAATAAACCGCTGCCAAAGTGAAGGGAGCCAGATTTTTCCTGGAAAGTATCAGCGCGGGACAGGGGGTAGCAACAGGGCAGCCCCTCTGCCACGTGGCCCCTCTCCAACAGCTGCTCTGCCTCAGGAGCTCCTTCCTCCGTCTCGCTGTTTGCTTATTTTAGCCCCCAAAATGCCTGAGCAACTCCTCAGAGCAGCTTAATCACAGAATCATCGCATGGTTTAGATTGGAAGGGACCTTAAATCACTAAGTTCCAACCCCCTGCCCTGGGCAGGGACACCTCCCACCAGACCAGGTTGCTCGAAGCCCCATCCAGCCTGGCCTTGAACCCCTCCAGGGATGGGGCAGCCACAGCTTCTCTGGGCAACCTGCGCCAGGGCTTCACCACCCTCACAGGAAAGAATCTCTTCTTGATATCTAACCTGAATCTCCCCTCTTTCAGTTTGAAGCCATTACCCTTTGTCACCCCATCACTGCATTCCCTGATAAAAACTCCCTCTCCAGCTTTCTCGCAGGATCTCCCTAGTTCAGGTTAACGTCCACTCAGCACTAAATCAGCCCTGAGGGTTCATCCCCAGAGCACTGTAAGAGCCAGGCCTCCGCCTTCACAGCTGGAAAGTCGAGCTGCTGTTGCTGAAGTATTCACCGCCCTCGGCTAGCGGCCTCTCCCCAGCTTTGCCTCCCCCCTCGCCCCGATCTCTCCCTGGGGAGGCTGCGATGGATCCCAGCCCTTCCCGCCATGAGGGGCCAACCCCATCCCCTGCACTACATTTCCCAGAGGGCCGCGCGCGGGGGTGGGAAACGGAAGCGGATGTGACGCCATGCCCGCGCGGCACGCGGCAGTGCCGGGGGGCTGCGCCGAGTGGGCCGCGCCATGGCGGCGGATGGCCGCGGGGGGCGGGAGCTGCTCGCCCTCATCCACCAGCACCTCCTCCGCGCCGGCTACGCCCGGGCGGCCCGCGAACTGCAGGCGCAGATCGGGCAGGTAACGGGCAGCGAGGCTCGGGCGGGGCGGGAGGCGGTGGGGGCTCGGAGGGGTGGCCCCGGCGGGTCACGGGCCTCGGCGGGGCCGCAGGGCCCGGTCCCCCCCCCCCATCGCCCACCGGGCCTGTGCTGGTGGGGCCGTGCCCGCCGTGAGCCGGTGTCTCCGTGCCGGTCCGCAGCTCCACGCCGGACCCACGTGTTGTCCTGGTACGGAGAGTGTGTCCCCTCCCCGGTGCCTGCGCACCCACCCGGCCCTGGGTGGGTCACCAGAAGTTGACCGGGGAGAAGGGCTGAGATCGGCGGCCCCCTGCCTAAAGCCGTCCGGTACCGGCGGGCAGCTGCTCCCCGAACACGTGCTGCTGCGGGTGAAGCACCGCGGGTGCCGCCGAGGGGAGGACACGGGATGGGAGGGCTTTACCGGGAGCGTGTGTGCGACGAGGGGATGTTCCCGTTTTTCCGGGGATTCTTGGAGGGGCTTCTGCGGTCTCGTTCTCCTGTCTGGTGGCCTCATCCCGAAACGGGGCCGATGCCTGACTTGTGTTCCCTCTGCTTTCACAGAAATTGCTCCCTTCCCTCTTGACCTCTCTCGAGGACATCTTCACCCACTGGCAAAAGTAAGTCGAAGGAGGAAATGACTATCAAATAGATTCCGAAGTGTGTTAGTGACCAGGCTGCATGACACGTGTGATCTTTATTTGCTGGAATTTCCCATTGTCAGAGTGTTTCTGATGATAACTGTGCTGAGCAGGCTTTCCTCCTAGCCTCTGCTTTCAGACTGATTTGTTTCAGATGTTAAAAATTACTTTGGTTTAAAATTTCCTGAGCTTGGCGATAAGTTTCTACTTTAGTTTTGAACAGCTGATGTTGTTCTTGCCGGTTGGGGTTAGTACTGGAGTATTGTGGGGCTCGGAGTCATGCTTTGCTGCCAAAAATCTTTCCCCTAGTTCTGTTTCACTTTCTTTTTAAAGCCGCGTGCTTTAGAGGAATATTGACCCAAGAGCAGAGAATTTGAGCAGATGCTGAAATGCCAGGCCTTTTACAGGGATGTAAACCTTGGGGTAGATCACGTATTTTCTGACTCAGAGGAATACTCTTGGTTTCAGCCTGTCCTTTCAAGTCCTTACACGTTCTGTGCCTTTCTGTGTAGTTATTCCACCAAGTAGCTCGTGTGAAGGTCTGCAGCATGGAGCCTTCCCATCTGTGGGGTGGGATGACGTTCACACCCACTCTGTGCACCACTCGCTTTGGTTTGATGGTGGAGCTCAGCGCCACAGAGAGACCTGGTGGCAGCCCCCGAGCTGGGTTATCAGGGAATCAGTGGGACTAGGCTTCTATGCCCATGTTGAGAAGCACTGGAGTAAAGATGCTTCTCAGCATGGCCGTGCCAGCAGCCTCAGGAAGCGGGAGTTTGCTTCAAGGGCATCTTCTGCCAGAAAACCTCTTGCCTTGGCACTACCCCAGTTCTTGTTCTTGCATCTCCATGATTTTCTTGAGCAGGAGATCTAGGTGAGGATGTAGCAGAGTAGGAACAGGCTGGCAGTTCCTCCATCTAACAGTTTATTGCTCTCTTGAGTGTCTAAGGTGACCTTTCTTTGTGTGAGTTATCCTGGGTGCTACTGCAAACTCTCCCAGACACTGCTGCTTTTAAAGCTTAGGGGGGTAACAGGGCACTTGCATCACGTTTAATTCCTTTTTCTGCAGTGTCACCCTTCTGTTGTGGTCCCACCCCACAAGTACACCTTTTATTCCTGGCCCCCTGAGTTATGACTGGTTTGGAGTCAGAATGAGGGATGTGGTGACCAGTAATTTTGTTTTTCGAGAAGGTGCCCTGCCTTGTTGGAGTGCTTTCATGTGGGTGAGCTGTGATTCTCGCGTCTTGTCGCTTTGTAGGCTTTTGACCTGAAAAAGTCTTTCCTCTGACTTCTCTGTGGCTCTTTCCCGTCCAACTGAGGCCATCCTCAGTGCTGTCCTTGAGAAACTCTTTCAAAGTGAACCTAACAGTTGAGAATTCCTGTTACTTAAGAGCAGCTGCCCTTCAGGGCTACGTTTAGTCTTGGAAGATGCTGGGATGGGGTGGAAGGGTGCCTGAGTGCAGGTGGAAGCTGGAGCAGCCTAAGCCCTGCAGCCCTCAAATGCTGCCACAGGGCTGGCACCCACAGACACTGCTGTTTTCCTTCACACCGTATCCCTCAGTGTCTGGTCACTCACAACAGATTGTCAGAGCAGAAAAAACTTGCCGTTACAACTATGCTACTGAAACGCTTGTAATAAGCACCATCTTTACTTGAAAAATTGTTACATGAACCTTGTTTTTCAGTTAGATAGACAAATATAATTAGCTAAACTGGCACAAAAATAAGGGGTCTTTTCGCCTCTGATAACTGCGGATGTCTCCGGGCTTTTACCAATTTAGAAGAAGTATTGCATGTATGAATCACACAGAGACTTGTTCCCACCCAATTCTATCCTTGTAATAAAGTGAATGCATTACCTATGTTTTTATTTGCAAATTAACGATAACTTTAGCCACATCTCTTCTGCTGGTACAGGTAGGATTCAGAGCCTGGAAACATATCTCTCCAGCTTAATGTTTTAACCCAATTGAACAGCTTAAGTGTTTACTAGTTTTCTGTGGCCTCTTCCTCCCCTTCTTTCAACACATCTTCTGTAGGTTCAGCCACTTCCTTTCTTAAATCTCTGCAACCTGACTTTTCTGACCTTTTGGCCTGTGAGCCAAAGTTCAAATGGCTTTTGCAGCCTTTAGGTTCCCTTCTCACAGCTTCATGGAATACCAAGACCGGTTTGGGGATCACTGCCCAAATCCTGGGCCTGCATTTATTGACTGTCTGGCTGTAGCTGCCTCCTGGAGACAGAATTGGTTCTGTAGGATGCCTTTGTGCTGTAGTGAGCACAAGCCTGACCAAATACATTTTTACTGCTCCACTAAAGGAAGAAAGACACTGTGTAGGGCACAGAAAAAAAAGTCTTAGGTTCAGTATCTCTTTGAGTATTGCAAGGGTATGTTTTTCTCTGGAGTTACCTGAGGAGGACTGGAGATGTCCCTTGCAGGTTAGAGAAGTATTTCTCCCACCCCCTTAGGAGCTTCGGAGGAAAGGCACTGCATGTCCTTAGGCCAGAGCCTGACTTGAGAGTGGATGAATGGTTGTACTCCCATTTGTTCAAAATATCTTTTGTCCATTTTGACACACGTTCTGTTTCTTCAGAACTCCCTCGAATTCCAGGAGAAGAAAGGCGAGTGATGAGGATTCAGCCATCCCAGAAAAGATCAGAGTTCCTGATCCTGTGAGCAGCTCTGAGAGCTCAGAGAAAGAAGAGGATGAGAAAGAGAAGGCGAAAGCTGCAAATGGTAAGAGCCTTTTGTCTCCCTGGCGTTGACAGAGTAGGACTGGAGGGTTGTGTAGGAGCAGCATGACTTGTTTGGCTAGAGAAAATGCTTGAAAAGTGATGGCTATTCCCTTGTGCTCTATGAAAAATAGGACAACTAATTTAGCAGCCCCTTCTCATGTGGAGTTTGTGAGGAGCACAGATGTCTGCTGAAGCTAGAAAAAACCTGTTATGATTCGTGGGGGAGGGATGGGTGTTGTCACTTGGATGAAGCCTTGGAAAGCCAATGCTGCCCACTGTGGAGCACCTTCTAGTTGGTCCTAGGTATCTGTTGGGCCAGCAAAGGCAGGCCTGTTTCGTGGGTGAGAGAAGGACTTGTTAGTTGGTCTGGAAATCCAGTGCCCTCTGTCTGAGAATGGGGATAGATCCCTGGTGCAGCTGATGTGGGAGACGTTGGCTTGCATAGTCTAACAAAAACCCATGTGTCTGATGCATTTTGGCTCAGTCTCATCTGCTGTAGACCAGCCCTTGGGAACATGAAGATCTTGGCAGGTTCCTTGTCTTGGTGGTGAGGAGAAGGATGGGGTGGAGGAGCAAAGCACTTGTCTGTCCCAAAGGCAGCAGCAAAGGTGTTGGGACAGGTGTGAAGGTCCTGACCTGCCTGCTGGGGCCTTGCTGCAGACCAGAGGCCATTTTGATGTGAGGGGCTCTCACACAATTCCTCTGGGGTTCTCTTTTGTGCAGCAACCGGTCTTCCCCTGGCCACCAACTCAGGAGTGAATGTAGAAAGCAGTGAAGATGATGACTCTTCATCAGAAGAGGAGACACCAGCTGGAAAAGGTGCAGTTACGGTAAGGCAATACTTCTCTTGGCTTTGAAGGCTGATAGTACTCTGAGGCCAGGACTGTCCCAGACTTGTTGGCACAAGTAAAATTGTGGTCTGGAATTCGTATTTAAATAACCCTCCTGTGCAGGCATAAACCTTCTCTTAGATATCTGTCTCCCAAGTGCTTCCCTAAAGAGCTCTATGGCTTGCCCGGCTGCCAGATTGCTGTTAAAGGTATGCGGTGTCCAATTTACCCTCTCATCTGCCTATAGGTTTCTAATTTCTTTTGTTTCCTGTAGGTGACACCAGCTGTGGTGAGTGGCAAAGCTGCCAACTCCCTGCATTCTCCTCACAAATCCACCACCCCAGCGGGCAAAGCAGTTGCCCTTTCTGCTGCCAACAGAACTGTGGTCTCAAATAAGCAGCAGCCCAATGCTCCAGCTGCATCTGCAGTTCCGGCCAAGGCTGGGCAGAAACTGCCCGGTGCTGGGAAGGCTGGTCATGCCGCAACAGCCCCGGCCAAAATAGGTCAAAGCAAAGCACCATTAACGACCAAAGTATCGGAAAGCTCCAGCAGCAGCTCCTCATCAGAGAGTGAAGAGGAAGAAGAGGCGCCAGCCGTAAAGACTGCAGCCCCCAAAGTGGGTAAGGAGCCTGTGGGGTATGATAAATGCATCCGTGCTCCAGCTTTGCTGTGAATCAGGTCTGAGCCGTGCCTTCAGCGTGTTCCCTTTCAGTTCCCTTGCTGGAAAGCTCAGAGTGATGCTTGTTCCTTGGGGAGGCTGCAAGAATACTGCAAAGCAGCCAGCTCCGGAGCTCTGTGGGATGAATCCAGCACGCTTGCTCCCATTTCAAGCAGCAGATTCTGTGCTAAGATGTCTGTCTGGCAGCACCCAGCACTATCGGGACTGGAGATAACAGTGTAGCCTCTCCGGAGGAGATGCAGTACTAATATTGCAGATACTTTCAGCTTTTTGGGAAGACACTGCAGTATCTTCTCTTTATTCCCAATTGCAAAGCGATTGGTTTTGGGTTTTGAAGTCTTTAGAGAAGTCTTTTACTGCTTTGAAGTTTGTGTGTCAAGGAGGGGTGAGGAATAGATTGTAGAAGCTCTGAAAATAATCCTTCTCTTGGCTCTTTTCCAGAGGAGGTCCAGCCAGGTTGGGTGTCCCTGTAGGGAGCTGTTTGTGACTGGGCATCTCCCCGTAGGGCTAGAAGGTGGCTAGGACGTATTTCCGATCTCTGCCTGCACTCGGGGGAGTGGTGTCTGTAGGCCAACATTTGTCTGGAGAAGCTGCTCCCAGTTGGCCACTGATGCTTTCAGTAGGGCTAGGTCCTCTTCCCTGCAAATCCCCTCGGCCCCCTTTGTGGCTTGCTTTGTTTTCCTGACTTCAAAAGCTGCATTAGCATCACGCTCTGGGAGCTCGGAGCAGGCAGCAGCTGTGACATCTCCTCGCTTGTGTTTCAGAGCTGAAGCAGGCAGCTGAGGCTGCTGAGAGCAGCAGTGAGGAATCAAGTGATGAGACATCCTCTGAGGAGGAGCTTGCAACTCCAACGGTTCAGGTAAGCTCTGAAGCCTGGGTTCCTTGTCTCTAGGAAATCCCTTCACTTGAAGGGAGAGGGAGTGCTGCAATTCTGTAGTCTTACACCCCCTTCCCTGGGTGCACAGGATCCCCAATCCCAAGGCCAGAGAACTACACAGTGTGGCTGAGAGCCCTGCTAACCCCTCCCAACGTTAGCCATTCCATCCCAGTTCCTCCTGGTGCCTGAAGTCAAGGGAGATGCTTTTATTTGTAGGAAGTGATTGATGTGCAACTGCATAGATGTAGTCAGGCAGTCCGTGGAGAAAGTGGCTTGCTTCAAATAATCCACAGCCTGTGGGTCTGAACAAGCTTATCCTGGTCAAAGTTAACAAGGTAGCCTTCTAGGCTACCATACCAAAGATGCCATACGATTACAGCTCTTAGCCTGTTTCTTGTGAGATGTTACCTACTTCTCCTGTTCCCTCTGTTCTTAGGCCAAACCAGCTGTGAAAACACTACCGGTTAATGCAACACTTGTGAAAAGTGCACCTGCTGCTCCAGTGTCCAAGAAGAATGCAGTCAGGCAAACAGCAGTGGCACCAAACCAGGCCAAACCCACGTCCACAACGGTTCCTGGGGCTGCAAAGCCCGATGACACATCAGACAGCAGCGACTCATCAGACAGCGAAGATGAGGAACCTCCATCATTAACCCAAGTGCGTTTGTCCAAGACTCTGTCTCTCCTTGCACGTCTCTCCTGGGCTAGGAATTGCAGTGGAAAGAAAATGTTGTAAATGCTTGTAGTACACAACAAAGTCATGTTGCGGGTGGGAGGAAAGAGGCATGGGGTGTTAAAGGCACTTCACTGTCTTTGCTCTGAGCTTTAATCAAGCCATTGTGCCTTTCTTTAAAAAAAAAAAAAAAATCCATCAGTTCTTCTAAATAAAAAAAAAAAAAAGCCCAGCAATTCTTTTCCCACCTGAAGAGGCAAATCGTCGTGGTTGAATTTGCCTCTCAGCTCTAAATTGCATTAAATAGTGTCTAATTTGTGGAACTGTAGCGCAGCTTTGCTTCCCTGCTGTGGGGAGTGCAGAGTGCTGCAGCGTACCTCACTGGAGGGGACTTGTATCAGTAGGCTGATGAAGGATGTCTGGTTTTGCTTTCTCGTCTTGGGAGACTGTCCCCACACAGCTAGATGAAAGGATGCCTTGTGTTTCCTGCCACTTGCTAATCTTCCTTCAGCATTTGTCTTTCCCAGGGGGCTCTGAAATCTCTTCCCAGTCTGAGCAAATGAATTGCAGTGCGGTGGGATTTGCCTTGTTTCACGCTGTTCTTGTCTTGTCCAGACAAAGCTACCTCCAAAATCCTCCCAGGCCATTCTATCCCCGGCGAAACCTACACCAGCACCATTGCTCTCTAGCAAAGCATCTCCAGCAAAACCACTTCCATTGTCCCAGGGGAAGCCAGCACCAAAACCAGCAGTGCCAAAGCAGGCCAAAACCACACTGGGAAGGACTGTTGCTCCCACGAACCTTGCTGAAAGTACGAAGCCAGTGGAGAGCTCTGACTCCTCAGACAGTGAAGAGGAGGATCTCCCTGTGCCTGTCAGCCAGAAGGTAGGTGATACCACATCCAGCTTGGTGCCTAGGGATGGGACACACAAGACAATTGTTTACCTCTTAAATGCTGCTACTGATCTCCTTGAAACACCCATAGAAAGTAGTATTGTTGTGTCTCAGTCTTTCAGAGAGGAAGATCTTTCTTTATACTTGCAAACAAGTATAGCCTAACTCTTCTCACCCAGCTGTATCAAAGGAGGGTTAGGGGGTATTTGTTACCAACTGGTTCACTCCAGTGCTTTGCCCCTCTGGAGTGGGCCTTGTGTGCGGGGTCACAAATAGCTCTCCTGTGAGGGTTGGCTTAAACTTCTCTTGAGAGAAGGACCATGAGCTCAAGACTAGATTCAGTCTTAGGTGGCTGAGCTTGTAGGGAAGTAAATCCCTTCCAGAGAGCATCTATAGGCCCATTGTATGGAAACCTTCTGCATTGACTCAGAGCTGCAAGGATCTTTGCAAAGTGCCCTGAAAGCAGCATTCCAGAGATGGCAGCTATTATCTGCTAGGGAGGAAGGGAAGCCGGGGGCAGAGCCTCACGTGTCCTCACAAGGAGGCTCTTTGTCAACACGTCCTTTTGCTATTGACAGGCAGGAGCCAGAGAGGCTCTACATTTTTGTCTTTATAGCCTTGGTCTGCTCAGGTGGGTGGAGGGGGACGCATCTTAACAGTTGGCTCCGAGCTGCTCTCTTCCTGCGTGATTATATGTGAAGATTCAGCTCTGGGTGGCAGGAGCAGCTATTCTGATGGCTGTGCCATGGGGTCTCACTGTAAAACTATTGAGACGTGTTTCTTTTAGCAGGGGTTGTAGGTAAACATGCTGGGGTGGGTTTGGTCCCCCCACAGTGTTGATTTGAAGCAGGTAGCCATCTTCCCGATGGCCAATTAATCACTTCAGCGTCTTTCCCGTTGCAAACTGGTGATTACCCCTCCATAGCCACAGTCAGCAAGGAGGAGCTTGTCATCAAGGGAGCTCTATTTTTGCCAAACAGGCTGTTTCTTCCCGTATTAGTAGCCTGCAGGCAGAGACCACGAGTGAAGCCTGAAGATAAACCATTAGGCTTAGCTGTGTCCACGGTCCTGTCCTCCCAGTCAAACTCTTCTTAACTCATCCTCACCATCTGCTGCTTGGGCATATGCTAACCACTGACTTACTGTATCCTGCAACTTCCTCTGGCTTCTGTGCAAGATCCAAACAGATACTGAGCGTTGGAAGCTGCTTCATCTTTCCTTGTGGGGGTGGATTAGCACAATTAAAATGAACATCATGCCTAAATTGAACTGCTTAATTGGTATGTTTACCCCTGAAGACTCAGGAATATTTAGTCAAAGAAGTTGACGAGGTGTTTGCATTTTTTGTGGGGAGAAGGAGGGTGATGGGGGACAGTCTGGATTGACCTTAAAGGTGCTGTGAGCTGCTTTTCTTTTGCGACTGCTAATTCTGCTTTGCTTCCTCTTTCTGGGATGTTTTGGGCCAAAGATGGCGCTCTTCGGCTTCTCTGTGAACACGCTTTGGCTTCTGCTTACCAGGGCTGGGCGTGAGCTGCACATGGATGTGTATGTTGGGAACCCATGCCTTCCTTGAGCGTCCCAAGAAAATCCATGTGGGCTGCACTGGTAAAACGTGTACCTGCAAGTTTTTATCTTGCACTGCAGGCTCCGTGGGGAGAGGCCAAAGAGATGGAGTGTCTCGATACGCTGGTGGTGGTTCTGCGGTGCGCAGGCAGCAGCGGAGTGTGGTTGCTACACCGTGCTCGGTGCACGTGGCTGGGTGTTGTTTCCCCCTCTTGTCATGCAGCGCGGCGTGATGCGAATGGGCCCAGCGGAGTGGCAGATGGGTTGTGCAGGAGCTGAATCATCACACTCATACTGAGCCGCAGGCAGCTCCTGGTTTGGGGGCTGGAGAGAGGGAGCAGGAAAAATTATTTCCTCTTGAATTATTTTCCTCTTCTCTGAGTTACTTCGGCACCTGTGATTCTTCAGTTGTCAGAAGCTCTCTGCTTGTGTTATCCCGCTTTCTGGTGGTAACTCAGTCCTGCCTGGGACATGGTGGTTGTCGGTGACCAAGATGAGCTGGATGGAGGGAACTTGGCCTCCTGCCAGGAAGATCTGAGGAGTCCCCGGGCTCTGTAAAGCTTATGGTGGTTTCTGTGTGGATGCTGTTATGTTCTTTCTGTGTCAGGATGCTTCTCTATGGCAGCTCTTTCCCAATCTCTTGCTAAGTTAGGAAATGAAGCAGCCCTTGTGCCGTGCATCCGAGCAGGAGGACAAGCCAGTCCTGTTGCTGTGAAGGTCCTCAAAGTGAGTGAGTAGGGTCTGATCTCAGTAGACTGTTCCTTGGCACAGCAGTGCTTGGGACAAGAGGGAGAGGATCTAGCACGTACAAGTGGAGCGTGTGAATTCTTGTGTCTGCTTCAAGGAGTTCTCTCCTTTCAGCATTGCAAATCTGGCCTCTCTCCTGGAGATAGTGACTCACTGGTATCAAAACAAAACAGACAAGTGAGGTTTGCAATCCCCCCTCTCCCCAAGCGCTTGTGGAGGTTTCTGTTTCTCTAAGCAGAGTCAAAATGTGCTTGGCTTGTTCGGAGAGCTGTTCTGTAATGGGATAAACATGCAGATGCTGTTGTCTGTTTAGTGTTTGGCTTGGAGATGATAAACACTGCCCCAGTGGCAGCCCTTAGTGGGGCTGTGCCAGGAAGCATGCTGAGATCCATCCTCTCGGGAGGCTGCTGGGCTAGTGCTCTCGGCTGCTGGCCAGGAGCAGCCCCCAAGTCCTGCTGAAGTCCTTCTGGTCCTTTGCTGCGAGGGTATCAGTGCATTAGCAGCGTGGCAGGGGGGCTGTGCAGCCAGGCAGGAATCTCTCTCACCTTCTCGCAGGAGGCCTGGAGATGGAACGCTGAAGTGGGCTGCCGTCACGTGCGGGTTGGATGGGGTCTGCCCGCCCTGGCAAGCGTGATGTGCTCTTTGGCAGAGCAGCCCGGAGATGAGCGATGAGTGGAGTAAACTGAGTAGGCGCAGAGCACTGCGAGCCTGGAGAAAATCTGCGGGTGGTGAAGTTGCCAGATCTCTCAACAAGTGCTCCCTCTCCCTCTGCTGTCGCCACTAGCCTTCAGCAGCATGCAGGAGGGGTGTCTGCAGCCCTCAGCCCGAGCTGGGAGAGGGGCTGGGGAGAGATCCTCTCACCTGGCAGTTGTCTACCTGGTGCTGTGATAACTGCAGCTTCCTTGTGCTGACACATTAGTTGCTTGGGGCAGTGGCTTGTGGCCTGTCCTGGGACATGACAGGTGCTGTAGAAAGGTACATCCTGAGTGAGTTGCAAGGTTTTTTTTTGTTGTCTGGAGACTTCTA
This sequence comes from Gallinago jamesoni, assembly GCA_025769975.1. Lineage (NCBI taxonomy): Eukaryota > Metazoa > Chordata > Aves > Charadriiformes > Scolopacidae > Gallinago > Gallinago jamesoni. Next base: position 45,817,596 of record JAOQGH010000051.1, read on the forward strand.
AATTCTTAGACCTGTTGACAGATCGGTTTCCAAGGTGCTTAATCATATCTTGGGTCCCGATCTGTCTCTGCCTCTCCTCCATGTTCCCAAACCTTTGTGTCAGCTGTGTGTCTGTGCTGGGTTCTCCAGCAGCTTGGGGATGTAACTGCTTGTGATACTGTCTCTGAATCTTGCAAATGTTCTGGTACAAGTCTTCCCAGCTCCTGCTGATTCCCTAAGCTGGGGTGAGATTGTGCTTAAATGACATTCTTCCTTGGAATGGGGGTCAGGATTGTGATGCTTCTCCTGCCCAGCCAGTATCTCTCAGTAAGGAACTGCTGTTATGAGCATGTGAGCACTGTTAGCCCTGTGTGCTCGTGTGGTGAAACACACTCAGGCTTCCTGTCAAAAGCATACTGCTAAATGCAGTGGTTTGTCTCCTCAGCAGCTCAGTCCAGGCAGTAACTGAAGCCCCTTCCAATATCGACACGCCAAAGATAGAGTGAGTGTTAGTAACAACTGTGTTAGGGTAAAACAAAACCCAGCTTGAGCTGAAACTGCACTTAAACTCCTAAACAACACCTGTACTAATACCACATTTTTGGGCCTGTGTTTCTTTTTTGTTAAGAGGTTAACAGAACAGCCTGTTCCCAACCTCAGCCAGGCTACTCATGCTGGGTTGCCTGAAAAAGCCGTGGGAAGCACCTTGAAAAGCCAGGCCTCAGAAAGTGAGAGTAGTGACTCGTCTGACAGTGAAGGGGAGTCCCCTGTGGCACAGACACAGCCTCCACAAGCTGGTAAGTCTCCTGGTAGTGGCCAGGATCCGTCACCCGCATCTTCATGTGTTTCCTTCTCTCTCCTGCGCGTGGAATGGCCCAGCCTGTTGTGATAGCTCCTGCTCTGGAGAGCAACTCTTTGTGACAGTCTTTAATGACAAACTCTTACGCTTTTCCTGCAGCGAAAATCACTGCTGTGCCCCAGCCAACAACTGTGAAGAAGGCACTGGCTCCAGCACCAGCCCCAGTCCCAGCCCCTGCACCTGTGGACAGCAGTGATGATTCCAGCGAGGATTCAGAGGAGGAAATAGTTCCCCCTTCGCAGGTGAGGGCCCACTGACCTGCTGGCTGTGGACACTGTTAGCCCACGTGCTCAGGAGGCCTTGGGACTTGCGAGGTGGTTGTTGGGTGGGTGATGAGCGGTGCAGAGAGGAGCCCTCCCGTCGGCTGGATTGGGTTTTCTTGGCAGCATCCCTGGATCTCACTGGCCCCAGCTCTGGGTGCCCATCTTGGCTGCAGCAATCTTGCAGTGTGTGAGAACAGTGGAGAGTATGGATGTTTTGGCAGGAACGTGAGTTGACGTGCGAGCCCAGACCTCCTCTGGGACTCTGCCCCCTTTGCCCTGCTGCAGGGAGTTAGACTGGAAGAGCAGGCATGTTCTTTCAGGCAGAGTATTTTCATGAGCTGGAGAGCTCCAAGGCAACTTGCCCCTTGTTTCTTCCCAAACCCCTGGGTGTGGGGTGCAGCTGGAGCTCTCTAGACTCCCCCTCCACAAGCCTTGAAAGGCTGGAAGGATCTGCTCTGAAGGGTAGCACAGTGGTCCTGCTGCCTTTCAGCTGGAGGAGCTAGGCCCCTGCCTTGGAGAAGAGAGGTGACACCCATATCTGTGCAGAGACACTTCTAAGTGTCACGGAGCCAATCCCAGCTCTCTCATCTGAGTCTCTTCATGTCTCCATGCCAGTCCCACGGGGCCGTGACTGAGCACCCTAGCACACCTTGGTGTGTGGCTTGAGTGTCTCTGCACATCTGCTGCAGTTTGAGCCTGAGAAAGAAACCACATGAAGAAGCCTTCACTGAGAAATGGTGGCTGCCATTCCTCCGTGAGGTGGCTTGGCTGGTGCTCTGAGCCCAGGGCTTAGTGGCCAAGTGTGCTCCTTGTCCCGCACACGTCTTCGATCTGGCCAGAGCCCTTGCTGGGAGAGGGAGATTATGTACATTCAAGGAAACCCTTCACCATGTTGGCCTGATGCTGTGGCTGGTGGAAAGGCTGTCTCCCCCCCAGCTGGCGGGCAGGCAGCCAGCCTGAGCAGTCCTTGATTAAAGCGTGTTTATAGTACCGAGATTGTATAAAATAACGCAGTTGCTGTAACTTGAGCTTTGTGCAAGACGGCTGAGAGCTCACGTCGGATCGGCGGCTCTCTGCGTGGTGGAGAGTGGCTTTCCTTTCTGAAGGCCAGATGTTGTGTGAGGGAAATGTCAGCCCACAAAGGCCCGGCTTGTCAGAGATCTGGAGAGGGAGGGCTGCTCACGTAACCTCGTTTGTAACACAAACCAGGAGGGTGAGCGCTCCTTCATTGCTCCTGCTCCCTCCTCTGCTGGCATTTGTGTCTTGGACCTGATGTCAGTGTCTGATTTCCATGCCCCTGGCTCTTCTATTTTTAACCCCTCTTACGTTTAATTTGATGGGAGGTTTCAAATGTGAGGCAACAAAATCGCTTCTCGTTAATTTGTTCTGTTATCTGTGGCCTGTGATTTATTATTTTTTTTTTTTAAGAGTGCAGGAGACATCCTGAAGTCCCAGTGCCCGCTTTGCAATGTAGAGTTTGCAACTGCAGTCTTGCTGGTGCTGCAGTGGATGGGGATCTCACAGCCCACAAGCACATCGCATTTCCCCTGCCTGCCCTCAGGATGGGTGCCTTTGGGGTGCTGAGCTAATGCTTTAAGCGCTCCTGGGGTGCTGGCCCTTGTTTCTCTCCTCCTGGCTGTGCTGGAGGCCCTGCTCAGAGGCTCATAGGAGACAGAGCTGGCTTGTAAAGTGGGGAAAAAATAAATACGAGCCTTGGTACTGTGCTGAAAATGATGGAAGGGCTCAGGAGCTAGTGGTGGATCAGGGTACGCTTCTGTCTCTCTTCCCTCTGAGCTGGGCTCTGTCCTGATTTTTTTTTTTCCTCATCTATTTTAGAGTCTGTCCCAGCAGAACATCAAAGCAACCAAGGTTTCGAGCGCAGTGGCTGCCAAGGCTAATGCCACACTGCCTTCAGGGAAAGGGATAAAAGCTCCTGCTGTCCCTCCAGTTAGCAGAGTGTCTGAGAGCTCCAGTAGCGATTCCTCAGACCAGGAGGTGCTGGTGGGAGAGGTAATGACGGAGGGGACTGAAGTGGGGAGCTTCCCTGGGGAGAGTGGGCAGATGGGTGTGCTGGAGCCTGAAGCTAGTGCAGTGTCCCCAGCTGAGAGAGCATGTCCATTGAGGGGGGCTGCTCTTTTAACCACTGCTTTTGCACAATAAGTTGAGGCAGATGAGCAGAGGGTAGCCCTGGTACCTTTGCTCTTCCTGCCTCCCAGCTGGCTGGCAGGTTTCTTCCTCCTTTCGTGGTGGCAGTGCACTGTACAGTCAGTTGTCTGCTTCATCTGTGGGCTGTGGAGAGATGGGGGGTTCTGCGCCCACCCTGCATGAGAGATTTGTGTGCTAACCTTGACACGAATTGGAGCTGTACAGGTGATGAAGGGCTGAGGTGGTCCAAGCCCATCTACTCTGGGCTCCTTCTTATAGGATAAAGAAGCATAAACAGTTATTCCTCTTTCCAAATTCATTTCATCTTCTTCTCCCCAGGCCACCTCCTCTCCTTGCTTGAAGCAAACGGTTCCTGTGGGAAAAGCTCCTCCAGCCAGCGCTGCTACCCTTCAGGCTGCTTCAGTTTTGGGAGGTCCCACTGCCAAATCAGGGAAGCCAGGCCTGCAGCCAGCCCAGGATGCCAGGCTGAGCCAAGCCGTGCCACCCACCCAGGCAGAGGAGACCTCGAACAGTAGCAGCTCCTCAGACAGTGACGAGGAGGAGACGCCCAAGCAGCCCCCCAAACCTGGTTAGTTCTCCCAAGAAGGTGCTCTTAGTGCTGCTGGCCAGGCCAGAGTGGGGACATTTTGTTATCCTGTGAGAAGTATGTCACCTTCACCTAGTGGTTGGAGAGAGGTTCCTCCTCTCCAACTCCTCCCCTTCCCTTGGAGGCAGAAGCCCTTTTGGTGGCAGTAACTGTGCTGGGTAGGTGAGCTCAGCCCCATGTGGCAGTGATGGGTTTAATAGGATGAATTTTGCTTCTCCAGCAGGCTCGCAGCAGAAACCAGAAGGGACCCAGCTGGCCCACAGCTCCTCCTCAGAGTCCAGTGAGGAGGAGGAGGAGGCAGTGTCACAGGTATGGTACCTGAACAGGCTCTCGGATCTTGCACCTGGCTCATAAGTTGGACACAGAAGATTGAATTCTCAGCCATAGCTAATGTGGTGCTAAGTGGGTTTGTCAGCACAGAAGTGGGGGTTCCCCAGTGCAGTGCTGTGAGCGGGGCCTTTTGGTGGGGGCAGAGAGAGGTTTTTGAACCCAGAGTGCTTCCCCTGGCAGCCAGGCCTTTGGTCCTGAGCTCATGGTGCCATCTCCAGGGAAAGGGATGGGAGGAGGTGGTGCCTTGCAAGCGTTAAACCAGGAGGACTGGTGCACAGTGCCTATAGCAGCAGGCTTTTTTTTCTTACTTTTTATTTGTAACTTAACCTGTGTCCAAGCCATTAAATTCCCTTTGTAAGTAATGTGCAAGGCGTGCAGCACATCTGCAGTGCATTAGCTGTGCGTGGGTGCATGCTAATGGCCAGGAGCCTCCCCCAGGCTCGTTTTACTGGGCGAGAACAAAGAGGAGACCCTCTCCTGTCAGCTCTTACTGCTGTAAGCTCAGCCAGTGTCTGTCAGTGCTGGGCCCCCTCTTCTGGCAGCCCTGGCCTCTCTGCAGGACTGGCTGAGCGGTGCAGGATCATCCTGCAGGTGGCCAAAGGTGGGCCCTTCGCTTGGAATATGGGGACAATAGCAGCAGAGGCAGATCTGTGTGTCTGGTGTGTGGGAAGCTGCTTTGCTGTGACTCTTCAGTGTGTCTGTGCTGTTTCAGTCCCTCCTTACAGGCTATCTGGGCCTCTCCAAGACCCCAGCAGCACCCCAGGCACCAAAGACGGTTACCTCCCAGCCTGTGGTCAAAGTGGGGCAAGGGAAAGCAGCCGTCACTGCTGCAAACTCCCTTGCCAAGGCCACTGCGAAGGCGACCCCAGCTGACAGCTCCAGCAGTGACAGCAGTGACTCCGAGACAGACGTCGAGCAGGTGGCCACAAACCACAAGGCAGGTGGGTCTCCTTTGGCAAGGCTGGGAATCTGCTTGGCCCAGGAGCAAAGCCGTGCTGGCACAGGAGGGTGACACTGGAACGGGGCCCTGTTCCCAGTGTGTCTCCACCACACTCCAGTAGCACGGAGTGCTGCTGCCGTCTGCTGGTTTCTCCTGGCCACAACAGAACCCCTCGTGCTGGCTGGCTTGTGAGCCTCTGCGCTTTTGGTTCTTCCAAATTCTGCTTTAAACAGTTTTAAACTGCAAGAGGGAAGATTTAGATTAGATACTAGGAAGAAATTGTTACTCTCGAGGTAGTGAGGCACTGGAACAGGCTGCCTAGAGAAGTTGTGGATGCCACATCACGGGAGGGGTTCAAGGCCAGGCTGGATGGGGCTTTGAGCAACCTGCTGTAGTGGGAGGTGTCCATGGCAGGGGGGGTTGGAACTGGATGATCTTTAAGGTCCTTTCCAACCTAAACCATGTATAGGTTCAAGAAGGCCCAGGTGCTGGGTGTAGGCCATTGGTGATTAAATGTGGTGGTACGGATACCACCTTGGGAAGTCTGTGGCTCTACTGGGGATGGTGTCCTGGGGAAGGACTGGTCTATCTATGCTCACCTATGTTGTGCTACAGTTTCCTGTACCTAGTCCCTGTTCTCCATGAATGTGGCCAAAGCTGTTGTGGCTTTTGTCAACCACTTCCCTCACTAGATACTTTATCTCAGGCTGAGACATCTTTCTCTAGCTGTGCTGTGGCTGGGATGGCTTTGCTGTTGAGAGAGAAGTAGATGCTTCTCTTCAAACTCAAGCATATTTCCATCTTCCAGTAACTCTGTGGTCTATGTAACAAATGCTCCCTGAGTCATCTTCTCTCTATTGTCATTGTTTCTGCAGAAAACAACCCCCCTCCAGGGCAGGAAGCCACAGGAGCCTCCAGCAAAGAGAAGGTGGCAGGAAAAATGGAGCCAGGTCATGCCAGCCTGAAACCTTCCCCAGTTAAGAAAGCCCTGGCTGTGAAAGAGAATGATGTTGGGGCAAAAGGGGTGCAGGTGACCCCCACATCATCTGCAGTGTTCTCTGTCCCGCAATCAGAGGAGTCAAGCTCAGGGAGTGAAACTGAGGTCACCGCTGCTGCCAAAGTTCCTGCAGTGCAAACATTGAAAGGGTCGGAAGAGAAGAAGAAGAAGAAAAAGGAGAAAAAAGAAAAGAAGGAAAAGAAGAAGTCTTCCTCCACAGCGGACAAGGCTGTGAAAACATCAAAGAACAAAGACAAAGAGAATAAGAAGCAGAAAACATCTCAGAAGCGGAAACTGCCAGGAGAGGATGGGGCTGCTGGGCAGCCCAAGGAGAAGAAGCGGAAAGGGCAAGCTAATGAAGAAGTACCCAAAAAGAAAAAGAAGAAAGCAGCTGGTGATCTGGAGAAGTTGCCAGGCAGCAAGGAAAAGAAAAAATCAGCTAAAAGTAAGCATACCTCACTTGGATCTGCATTTGCAATAGGTTCTTAAAGCTGATGTGTGTTCAGCCTCTGGTTCAAGGCCTTATAAGTAGCACCCACTTTCCCGTTAGCTTCCTGCTTGGCTGCTTCTCTCTTGGTCCACCTAAGCCAGTGCCAGATTTTTAACACCCCACTTCAGTGTTTTTCTGCAGTCTCAGCACTGGGTGGTGTTGCAGACAGCAAGCTGGGTTCTCCTGCCCCTCTGTCCTGCGTCCGGCACTGTGGGAACTGCGTTAATACTCCCTCTGCTCCTTGCTGCTTGCAGAGCAAGCTGCTGTCCCTGTGTGTCTTCTGTGGCATGACCTGCTTTTTCCTTTCCTGGCCTTTACCCTGGCTGGAAGCAGCTGTGTAGCTGAGGGCTGGTGAAGGGTTGAGGTGAGTCTGCCTTGAACCTCCTGAGGCCTCTTTGCCTGACTCTGCTGGGCTTGGAAGAGTTCTTGCTGGTTGTAAGCCACAAGGCCTGTGTTCTGCCTGGTGTCCTGCCCTGCAGCTGCGGCACGGAACGGCTCTGCCAACCCAGCTGGCTGCCTTGGCTCCTCTGCGGCAAAACCTGTGCTAGCAGAGAGCCAAGGTGAAATGTGGCTGAGGAATGGCAGGCAGAAGGTCCTGTGGACATGGCAGAGGAGGTCCAGAGTTCTTATGTGCAGGATTTTGTGTTAGTCAGAGCTTCCTGAACATGGCCTCTTGCTGCCAGTATCTTTAGAACAGATCAGCCTTGAAATCTGCTCTGTCATCTGCCGTGTCAGCCACTGCTGTTCCCCATGGGGTGACAGTGCCCCTTCCTGACCTTGCCTGATCAGTGTCTGTGCTGCAACATGGTGAGCAGCTCATTCAGCTCATTCAAGAGCTTTGACTTGGGGTTATCACTGCTGCTTTCATACCCCTGGAGAAAAGAGGAGGATGGTCCCAGCCTCCTGCTCGTTGCTCCCAATTAAGAATGTTTCCTGCCCCTCTTGTCTATGTGCCCCTCTGTAATGCTCTGTTTGCTGCCCTAATGCAAAGGCAGTTATTTTTCTTGCAGTGCAGACTGCATTTGCAAATTGGAGTTAGTTCTGTGCTGGATCTTGTAGGCTTTGGGAGATGGAGATGGCAGATCCGGCCCTCCCATCTCCGGGATTTTGGTTCCAGAGATGCAGGCTCCATTTTTTTGTTTTGTTTTTTTTTTAATGTGGTTGGACTCAATGATCTCAAAGGTCCCTTCCAACCACTAAGATTCTGT
>JAOQGH010000051.1:45825513-45857289 GCA_025769975.1 Gallinago jamesoni
TTTTTTTTTTAATGTGGTTGGACTCAATGATCTCAAAGGTCCCTTCCAACCACTAAGATTCTGTGATTCTGTGAAATCTTGGACCAGGGCAGGTTTGCCTGTCAGCCCTTGTGGGGGCTGTTGCACGGGGGTGAGCTGGAGCCTCTTGAAGCAGTTTGTGCTGTGTCCATCCTGTGTTAGTAGCTCGCCTTGCTCTGATTTCTGGCATGTGCCTGGCTACTCCAGCACTGGAGAAGTTCCTCGGAGTGGGTGGGCAGCAGAAGGTGGAAAGAAGGGGCTGGAATGTAATTCTGCCCACACATGTGCATGGATGGTGGGATGAAGCTGCTCCAGCTCAGAGATACCGGAGAAACAGCCCTGGATGCAGCTGCCTTATAGCAGGGCTCTGCCCTCACACAGTTACTGCTCTGGAAAGCTTTCTCATGTTTGGAAGTGGCCAAAAACTTACTGGAGATGCTCCTACCACTCTGTACTCCATCTCAGAGGCGTGCAGTACCAGAGTCCCTCTCTTAGTGGCATTTTCTTTCCCTCTCCCAGAAAAAAAGACTGGAAAAGAAAAGAAGAGGAAAAAGGGGTCTTCAGAAGGGGAGCCTATAGCAGATGGCTCTGCTGAGGTTCACAAGAAGAAGAAGAAGGTATGTGCAAGACCCTGGGATGGGGTACCAGGGGGAGAGCTGTTCTGAACCACGGTGGTGATGCTCATCCCTGCAGTGTGCCAGGCTGGTGAGGAACAGAGCCATGTCCTGGCCTTGCTGGCTGTGCAGAGGAGGCTGCAGTTCATTGTGGCCAGTCTTGAGACACCCTCACTGTTGGTTGGTTGGGATTGGGGTGCCTCAAAGAAGTGATCATTCCACTATTGCTCCCCCAGGAGAGGTCCCTTTCCCTGGAATAGTCAAACCAAGGGGCCCTTTTGGTGGCAGAGAACCTGCCCATGGAGTAAGTGCTGCTCTTCAGCTCTCTGTTCATCTAGTTTTCGGCAGAAACTGGAGCTCCTGAGGGCCTGGCAGGCTACTGCATCCCATCCTAAGGGTAGAGGGTACACTACAGTGTTCCTTTTAATGGCTGTGTCCCTGTAGAAATGGTAGCCAAGATGCCCCTGTGGCTTTGGTGGGTCCTTCACGTTTGTGGTGTGGATGATACTGATTTATTTTTCATCCTTTTCTTTTTAGAAGAAGAAAACAGCTGAGCCTGAAGGATTGTGAGAGAAGGTACATGGCCTGTGGGGACTGTCAGTTGGTACCTCTGAACGGCGGTAACCTTGGCCAAATTCAGTACTGCTGGGCCGGTCTGGGGAAGACAGTGTGCCCGCTAAATGCTCGCTGAGTCAGCCTGGCCGTAGATTAGAGGGCCAGGGAGTGGAGTGATGTAAGGAAGGTCACGCAGCAGCGTGCTGGCTTCTCTGGATGTGTTTGACCTCAACTCTTTAGCTGCTGAGAACTGGATGTCCAGCCTGGATGTTGCTGTCCTCTGTCATCAGCAGAGATAAGCGGCCTCTGGTAGCGTCTCTCTGTCCCTGCTGACCACAGGGAGCTTGGAAAAGTAATGCGGAGTAGATGGTGATGTTGTAGCCACCTGGAAATGGACCAGATGACTCTGCCCCTGCTCTGCTCAGCTCTAAGGCTGGTATCCTCCTCCCTATCCCTAACTCTTTTAACTCCTCTCCCCAAAGGTACCGCATTCCTGTGATTAAGGATTTATGGGTGAAGATCAAACAGAAGAGAGGAAAAGGAAGCCCATCATGAGAATTCCAACTTTTTTTAAAAATAAAAGTAGTTTATAACTTCTTTTAACTGTGACTTTTAGAGCAGAGCAGTGTAACTTTCTGCCTCCTCCTGCCCTGCTGGGGCTCAGAGACGTGTTTTATTGCCCCTTCCGACGTTGCCCATTGCACAGGAACTGAACTGAAGGAGGCAGTTTGACCAGCGAAGAGCCAGGTTGCATAAACTGCTTTCCTCCTGGTTGACACTCAGCCATCTCTTCCCCTCTCTCATCACAGAGATATATTTTTAAGAGAAACTTGTTTTGTTTTCTCCTTCCCCCTTCTGTGATTTGTGGTGTCAGTTCTTTTGCTACTATGGAAGAGAGCTCTTGGGTTTACTTTTTATTCTAATACTGATGGCAGTGATTATTGTTTTTGTTTCCCTGGAGTTGCACTGAATGGCTGTGTCCGGCAGCTGTTCTCAGCCAAGGCGGCACAAGTTTTTGTGGGTTTTTTTTATGGAATACAAAATAAATATATTAAAAAAAAAAAGGTGAGATTTTGCTTCAGCTGCTTCCAAGGGAGGTGAGAAGCCCTTTGGTTCAGGGCAGGGCTCAGCTGGCTCTGGAAACTTCATAAGCACTGACTGCTTCAAGCCCTGGGGAAAAAATAACTGCTTTCTGACCACTCCCCAAGGAGGAGCAGATGCTGTTGCTCCTCAGCTTTGAACTGCATGTTCTTCTAGTGTTGGTTTGTATTTTTTTCATTACTAAAATGCTATGTAAGGGCCAGTGCTAAGAACAGGCTTGTGCATCACCTGCTGCCTCTGCCTGGGCTCCTCGCTTTCTCCCAGTCCTGGGCTTTGGCAGGTGGGGAAAAAGGGAATGGATCCCCTTGTGTTCCTCCCTCCCAGGCTCTGCAGCCTGGCTCTGGGCTTTGCTGGCCAAACACAGCTCCCGATTGCCACCCTCACACCGGCACAACCCGGGAGCAGGAGGAAGATGGCTGTGGCACAGGGGGCTGCTCTCCTTCTCTCCCCCCCCACACTCTGACGTGCTTAAAGGTGACTTCAGCCTCCTGAGCTGTGCAGGGGGACCCAGGGTGTAGAGACTGAACAAGTGATGGGCCAGGAATGGGGCAAGGAATCCTGGGTGTGGGGGGCACAAATATACAAGTGGCTGCAGAGATTTTTCTTTTTTTCCCCTTTTTTTCTTAAGATCAATTTATTTTTAACCTAGGACAGCTGCAAAGTGAGTGCCAGCACTGCCCTGCTAGAGTTGCTTACAAGGCTTTCTTATTCAAAAGTTTATTTGAAATAATTTGGCTTGTGAGGTCATCTTATAAAGGAACTATCAGATATATTCAGGAAAATTAGAAGCCCCTCTGCCTCCAGGGTCAGATCCTCTGCCCATTGTTACCCACTGCTGTAGCTGTTCTCCAGCCTGAAGGCAAAAGTTGAGCATCTCTCTACAAAATGTGTGCACTCCACAAGAAAAACCCTCTCTCCCAGGACTTCCACCTACGGGGGGGGTCAGTTAAGAAGCTGGTGGAGGTGGTTTTGCTGCTTTTAATGTTTGTTCAGTGTAAGAAAGGGTTAGTGGCTCATTCTTCAGCAGGGGTGAGCAATGCGCCGGGTACTACAGCTGCCAGTGAGCGAAAGAACAGGGCTGTGGGTCTGACATTGCCAAAAATAATTTCTCAGCCAGTTTTACCCACCCTCTGAGGAAACATTTGGTCTCCAGCACTAATCCTGGTGGCATCTCAGCCCTGTCTGGTGGCCCGCAGCAGGGGAAGGAAGGGGCCCAACCTATGTCTAGAGGAGCAGGAGTGCAGAGGGGTGCCCACTGTTAATTGTCTCAAGAAAGCAACATAAGAGCAGAAATGATACAGAGCAAAAAAAAATTAAACCATTGGAGCTGGGATGCTGAGGAGGGATCAGGCACCCACTGGTGTCCTCTTCTACTCGACTGTTGGGGGAAGAAGAGGAGGGAGTCAGTAAGGTGGCTCCAGGACTTCCCAAAGCCCAGGCTGCCTTTGCTCTGTCTCCATCACCACCTCCCCAGCAGTGCTTTTGTGCTGCCCTGGCTCTTGGGGCTGGACCTGTGCCCCCCCCCTCGCCGCCACCAAGCACTGAGGACTTTCCCCAACGCCCACAGGACAAGACTTGGCCTCTCACCTTTCTCCGCCCCCAGCTTGAGCATGTCCACCCCGGAGAACATCATCTCCTCTGGCTCTGCCGTGGCAGCAGTGGCATCTGCGGGAGGAGGGCAGGAGATGGGTGCTGGCCCCCTGGGGCTGCCCTATGGCCCCCCCACCCCTCTAAGGGCAGTGGGGGAGAGCCTGTGCCCACCCACGGGTCAGGGGGAAAACCTTGACTCTGCACCTCTGCTATTCACTGCACCTCCCCAGGGACGGCTGGGGGGTTTAGGGTCCCCTCCAGCCTGAACATGTGGGGACCAGAGAGGGGGTGAGGGATGGTCTCTACATCTCGGGCACCTTCCTCTCCTCTCCCTAGCAGTTCTCCTTAAATCGCAAGCAAAACAGGGAACAGCATCCATGCATACTTCTTGTTCCTCTTCTCCTTCCCCACCCTGGCGACCTACCAGGGCAGTCCAGCTTTTCCCGAGTGGCAGTGCCCTCAATCTTGGTGCCATTTTTGTAGGAGCACCAGCAGTAGCCCGTGGAGGCATTGCACTGCTTGGGCAGGTAGTCGCCGTTCTCATCGCACTGGGGACGGAAGTGACCCGGCCGGACACCCCCAAAATTGGCCTCCGCCTGGCACTTAGTTTGCACTAAGGGCAATAAAAACAAAGGGGAGACACCGTGAGCCCCCCTTGGGCCCTTCTGTCACCCAGCAGCCCCAGAGGGAGCTTTGTACCAGAAGCAGCTAAACTAAACACAAAAGGAGAACAAGCCCCATCCCCGTGACATTTCTAAAGCTCTTGGGCTACCCAAGGACCTGGGATTTGGTGTGGTGCTCTGGCTTCTCAGACATTTCCTGAACCCAAATACCCTGTGGGCACAAGCTCTGAGATGTCTTAAAGGCCCCCAACCAGGGCCCACACCAACCAGGTGCCCCATGGGATGAAGAGGTCCATGACCAGTCAGGGGATGGAGCGTTTGGTGGCCTTTGGGATGCCCTGTGCTGCCACCTCCTGGGGGGTGGTTGCTCCCGAAGGGCCAGTCCCAACCCTCCCCAGCTCAGCAGCCCCATCCCTGATACCTTTCTCCGCTGGGATGGCCTTAGGCTCCTCACCCTTGGGGTTCTTGGCCATTTCAAACAGCAGCCACTTGTGCATCCAGGACTCAAAGGCCTGCAACAAGGGGAACCGGCGTGTTAGCCCATGTTGGGGGGGGTGCACCACAGGGGAGCTATGAGCTCCAGCTTGGGCCAAGGAAGGTTGTGGAGCACCACCATCTTCCCTAGGGTGGGAGTAACCCAAGCCTGGCTCAGGCAGGACTTTTTGTTTTTCCAGGTGGGGACACCCCAGACCTTCCCCAACGCAGAGTGCTCCTGTAAGGGGAAGAGTAGGATGGCAGCCAAACACTGACCTTCCAGTCCGCCTGAGTCATGGTGCTCTTCAGGCGCTTCAGGTTATCCATCAGGTTGTCCTTCAGCTCCGGGAACATCTTCATGGGGTCTGCTTGCTGCAAAGTGATCACCACGTTGAGACAGGGCAAAGAAAAAATGAGGTAGCAGGGGAGAAGTTCTGCTTATATCAGCCTGATGGGCATTGCAGGAGGCCAGGAGCTCCCCAGCAGACTCCAGACCCAGCCAAGAGACAGCTTGGAGCTGGAAGCAGAGGGGTCCCATGGCCTCCTGCAGCACAGGGGGCAGCTATGGGGTGAGAGGGGGAGTGGGGGACCTTACCAGCAGGATGTGCTTCACTTGGTCCTCAGTCTTGTTGCTAGCAGGGGCCATACCCTCGAGAGAAAAGGCAGAGGAGCAGTGTGAGGGCTGGCAGCAAACCCCGGGGGCAGCCGGCAGCAGCCAGTGCCAGGCAGTGGTGGGTATCTCTTACCATGTTGCCTGCAGAGGGGGCAAGAGGCAGGACCCTCATAGCCAGGGGGGTGTTCACCATGGCCATCTTCATCTTGTTCACCGGCTTGGCACCTGCAGAGGAAGGAGCAGAATGAGGGCTTGCTGAGTTGGGTGGTCCAGAGGAGGACCTGTCCCCTCTCCCTGGCCACCCCCACCACCGCGCTGGTGCCCGTGGGGCTACTGACTGGCGGGCAGCTTCCTCTGGAGTGCCTCCAGCTGCAGGGTCTGGGAGGTCTTGGTCAACTTGCTGATCTGCCCGTTCTGCTGGTAGACAAAGTAGACGGTGACAGCCTGGCCGGCGATCAGCAGGGCCACCAGGATGGAGAGCGAGGAGAAGGCGGCTTTGCGGCCCAACGCAGACCTGCAGGGCACGGAAAAGGAGCTCAGCCCCAGCCACCAGCAGCAGGAGATGCCCTCATACCCTGCCATCACTGCTCCCCCCCCCCCAAAAAACGCCTTCTGCAGCCCATGTCACCCCCTGGCGCCTCCCCAAACACCTCCCTCCCGGGGGGGGGTTGCAGCCAGACAAATGCAAATTCCCCCGTCGTGGTGTGGAGAAGTGAAATCTCAGCGTGAAGGTCATTCCTCCCCACGGAGGGAACTGAAACCCACTGCGGGGGCGAGGCGGAGGGGGGTACTGGGGGGGTACCTGAGGAGCGGGTGGGCACAGGGGGGCTGCAGGCAGGGCGCTGCCAGGGGATTTGGGGGCACAGCATCGCTCTGGGCATTGCCGGACTGCAGTTAATTTTTAAAATTTGGTGCAAAAAGGAAGCAAAAAGAAGGTGGGGGCACCCCGAGCGCCCAGGCAGCAGCAGGGCCGGGGGGTGTCACAGTGCTGCCATCGCACTGGGACACCAAGGGAAGGCAAAGCCAAGCCCCGTGTGGCCACCTGCCGTCCTGCCAAGGCCTCCCCGGGACAGATCCTGCCCCCACCGGGGCAGACGGGGTGCTGAGGTGCCCCAGGGAGACCCCAGCTGCCCCCCCTGCCCCAGGAATCGGGAGCACCCATGGGTGCTGCCCGGCTGCCACCGCGGCTGCAGGCAATGTCCCGAGCGGGGACTCGCTGCCCGCACGTCTGCCTAGTGACTGATGATGTCAGAGCCTTCCGAGCTTCTGATTGGCTGGAAGTATTTGGGCGAGGCGCCCCCCCCCCCCCCAAGGGTGTTGAGGGGGCTGGTTGGGTCATGGTGGGGTGGCCCCACAAAGCCCTCTGGGCTCTGGGTCCACTCTGCCTGCCCCATAGCCATCCTCTGTCCCGCCTGCCCCATAGCCACATCATCAGCCTGCCTGCCCCACAGCCCCATCCACCCCATAGACACATCCTGAGCCTGCCCCATGGCCATCTTGTGCCACAGCCACCCCATAGCCGCACCTTGAGCGAGCCCCCCCTGCCCCACAGCCACATTGTGCCCCATCCACCCCACAGCCACACCTTGAGCCCCCCTGCCCCATAGCCATATTGTGCCCCATCTGCCCCATAGCCACAACTTGAGATGTCTGCCCCATAGATGTGCTGTGCCCTCATCTGCTGTACCGCGAACCTGGCCACCCCACAGCCATGCCACGTCCCCATCCGCCCCAGAGATACAATGACCCCCACCCTCCACCCCATAGCCACCCTCTGCCCCTGCCTGCCCCACAACCATGCTCTGGTTCCTTCCACCCCATAGTCACGCCACAGCCCCCTTGGCTCCACAGTGCCCCATAGCCACAGCGTGACCCCCCACCTTCTGCCCCACAGCCACTCTAAACCCCCCTTGGCCCAACTCTATCCCCTACCACCCCACGGACACACAATGCCCCCTCTGCCCCATGTCCCCATCATGCTCGCTTTGCCCTCCCTGTGCCCCCCCCTGTCCCCACACCCCCGTGCACCCCCCCGTCCCCACACACCTGCGGGTGTCCCCGACATTGACCACGCCGCTGCCACGGTCGGAGATGAGGTCCCGCTGCTCCTCGGCCATGGCTCCTCTGTGGGCACCCCGATGAACAATGTGCGCCTCCAGTGCTGCTGCTGGAAATACCCCCCCGGGGTCCCCACCCTGCCCCGCCACCCCCGGGGGGGCCAAAAAAAAAAACCAAACGAAAAACCCATTGGCTGCCAGCACCCGCATCACCTGTTGCCAGGCAGACCTCTCCTCAGCAGGTCTCCGATCCAGAAATTATGCTGGATCTGGTCGGGAGAGTGCTGGCCACTCTGTGGGATGTCGCTTTCCACCCCACTGCCATGGGCAGGTCATGGCCCCCAGCCTGGTGACACCCAGTGCCATGGGCCTGGGGGGGCTGTGGTACCCTCTGGGTGGGGGGCAGGAGGTGGGATATGGGATACAAGGTGTGAGGAGTAGGATGGAGAGGTGGGATGGGGGACGTAGGAGGCAATGCAGGAGGAAGGAGGTAGGATGCCGAGGTGGGATGCCATGAGGTGGAATGCCATGGGGAGGTCTCCCCACACCAAGGGCTGAGCAGGACCCTCCATGGGGGCACACCCCTCCTCACTCACCTTCACGCCCAGGGAAAAGCTGCACTTTAGCCAAAACTCCTCCTTGAGGGGTCACTTCGGACCCCCCCTGGGTGGGGGTGCTCGGCCAGCACCCCTCAGGCTGAGAGGGGCAACGATTAAAGGGCCACCGAGTGCCCCCCTCTTCTTGTGACACCCCCCTCGCCCTGCCTGCAGCAGCTTCAGGGGGCTGAACCCCCAAACCTGAGAAGCATCCCTTCGAGAGGAGTGAGCCCCAAAGCACCAGTAGGAGTGGGGCAGGGTGGGGGGCAGCGTGGGTGTCGTCCCCCCCAGCCCCACTGGTGCTACGTGGGTGAGAGCAGCCATCCACCTCCATAATGCTGGTTTTAGGTGATTTTATACAAGTACCCGGGGCAGCCCGGGGGGGTAAGACATCCCTGACGCCGCGCCGTGGGGCTCGGCCTTGGTGGGGACCCCACATGGAGCTGGCTCCATCGTCAGCACCAGCACGGCCCTGAAAGTGAAACTGCGAGTGTGAAATAAAAAAAAAAAAAAAAAAAAAAAATCATTGCAGGCATCACTGGTTACCAGGCAGACCTCCCCGCCGGCAGCCCGAGGGACGGACATTGGCGGGGCGAGCACGGGCAGGTTTCCCCTGGGACTCCATCCCTTCTCCCGGCTCCTTCATACTGGCGGCACGGGGCTAAGAAAGAGTCTAAAAGCATTTGCAAAGAGCCACGCAGGGTTTCCCGGCAGATGCTGCTTCTTGGAGGAGAAGCAGGCGCTGGTGGAACGATGCTCCAGCTCCCCGGGTGGGAAAGCGCAGCCCCCACACAGGGAAAGGGCTTGGGAGCACGGTCCCATCCTTGGGCTCCCACGAGCCAGCTGGGAAAGCCGCCGGGCAACCATGGGTGCTCGAGGGTGTCCATCAGCTTTGCCATGGGCCACCTGCATGCCCAGCTCTTGCCCTCCACCTGCATTCCTCCCTGCAGGCTATTTTGAAGACAAATAACCAATCTGCTGCTTTTTAGGTGATGCTGCGTTTAGAAACCATCTGAGGTGTTAAAAAAAAAAACAACAGAAGGGCAAAAAAAAAAAAAGGAAAAAAAAAAAGACATAAACCCCTTCCATAAGTTTTTTTAGCTCCCCCCCTTGCTCTCAGCCCACAGCAGCAATGGGGAGCTTGGGGAGTTTTTCTCGCTCCTGGCTGGGGCCACAACCCCCCCCCACCCTGGGGCCACACTCCGGGCACATTCCGTGACCTTTGAGGGGAACTAAGGAAAAGCCTCAACAGGAACTTGGGGAGCAAAACTCCCAGCACCTTCATGGAGCTGGGCCCGGCTCTGCAAACCACAATGGCAGGCAATAAACTGGGGGGTGGGGGAGAGACCCGCTCCCCCTCAGCCCCGGGCAGGCTGAGCCTTCAGCCAGGACTCTCAGCACCAAACCAGCCCTTGCTCTGCACAGACCTTCCCATCAGCTTCTTCAGTAATTTTTACTGCCCCCCTTTCTGCATCCGAAGTGTTTTAAGCCTATAAATCGATTTTTCTGGGAAGATACAGACCTTTTTACAGAGCAGTTTCCAGCCTGCCTCACTCCCCCCCTCCCCCCTTTCTTTCCTAGCCCATGGCTAGCAGCCATCCCAGCACAAGCTCATTGCCACCCTGTCACACACCCCCCCCCGGCTTCATGCTTGTGCTGCCCATTAAAAATGTGACAAGCACCATTGCAGGAGGCCGGGGAACTAGCTGGCTTTTTGGGGGGAAAAGCAGCCATCTGGAGCCAGGACCCGGCTCAGACTTGCCAGCCCCTGGGGGACGCCAACCCAAGCTGATAGAGCGATGATGGGAGGCAGGGAGGTGGAAATAACCCCACGGGTGTTCATGTGAAACCATTCGTTACCAGCTGAGCCCCTACCTAGCAGCCCTCAGCCCACAGCCCACATTTGGTGGACAAACCCACATCTCCCACAGCCCATGGGATGACACCCCCGGCAGCACGGGGTCGGCTCCAGGCACACACAAAGGGAACAGCCAAGCCACAGGGCTCACGGGCAAACACAGACCCATCTCCAGGGACTTTGTAGGCTAGGGGTGTGCTGCAGCCCCTGAGGAGCCCCATGCCCTTGGCAGGGTGAGCAGTCATACGTGTCACCCACCCACGCAGCCATCACCCAGCTGCAGGGGGTTTGCAGGTAATGCAGTTCCTCATGAATCATCGAATAGTTATGCTGGAAGGGACCTTAAAGACCATCGAGTTCCAACATCCCTGCCCTGGGCAGGGACACCTCCCACCAGACCAGGTTGCTCAAAGCCCCATCCAGCCTGGCCTTGAACCCTTCCAGGGATGGGGCAGCCACAGCTTCTCTGGGCAACCTGGGCCAGTGTCTCACCACCCTCACAGTAAAGAATCTCTTCTTGATATCCAATCTAAATCTCCCCTTTTCCAGTTTGAAGCCATTACCCTCCTTGTCCCATCACTACATGCCCTCATAAAAAGTCCCTCCCCATCTCTCCTGGAGCCCCTTTAGGTATTGGAAAGGGCTCTAAGGTCTCCCCAGAGCCTTCTCTTCTCCAGGCTGAACAACCCCAACTCTCTCTGCCTGTCCTCACAGCAGAGGTGCTCCAGCCCTCAGATCATGTTTGTGATCATTCAAGGTGAACCAGCTGGGTTCAGGAACCAGGGAGAGCCATGAAGACCAACCATGCTGCTCGGCCAGGAGAGTTCTGCCCTCCAGCCAGCCCTGGGACACACATCATGCAGCCCACTCTGCAGAGGGACTCATCTGGCTCCCCGGTTTCTCTTCCTCATTTGCCATTTCTCCCCTGGGGGGTTTCACACTGACGCGGGAAGTTGTCTCAAAGATGTCAGATCAGCTAATAAAAGCAAATATTGCCATTAATTGTGCAGCGAGCCCAGGGAATACCATGGTGAGGGCAAGGAATGGCCTGGACAGCCCTGTGCACCCAACAGAGCTCCTGCTCCCAAAATTAAAGGCCAATAAAGCAAATCCACCTTCCTGCACTGCACAAAGCTCCTGGCACCTGGGCAAACCCCAGGAAATCTACCCAGGGGAGGATACACCAAACAGGGTAGAAGGGCTGCGTTCCTCCTGCCTCGGGATGGACATGAAGGTGCCAGCTGGTGCTTCAGCAACTTGTTCTCCAAGCCAAGCATAGCCAATGCCACCACAAGGCTTAGTGCCATGGGGTTCCAGCCAGGTCTGTGCCGCCTGGAAGTCAGTCTGACCCTGCTATGCCAGGGGAAGCCCCCAGCCACGGGAGGATCTGCTTTCCTTCTCATGCCCTCAGAGTATTAGCAGACACCTTCCCATTGCCACATCTGCCCTTAAAACCAGCAGGGAACATCAGCCTGGGCAGGGGGGCTGTGGTGGGCAGCAGAAGGGAGACCCAACCCAGCAGAAAACATCACTAACTGAACCCAGAGATGGGTCTGTTATATTTGTACCACTGATAAGGTCCTGCCTCAGATTTTATGACAGTTTGGGTCAGAAGGGACCTTTAAAGGTCACCAACCCCCCTTCCATGAGCAGGGACATCTTCAACTGGATCAGGTTGTTCAGAGCTCTGTCCAACCTGACCTGAAGTGTTTCCATGGATGGGGCACCTACCATCTCTCTGGGCAGTATCTCCCAGTGTTTCACCACCCTCATTGTGAAAAATTACTTCCTTATATCCAGTCTAAATCTTCCTTCATTTAGTTTAAAACCATTACCCCTTGTCCTATCACAACAGGACCTGCTAAAAATCTGTCCCCATCTTTCTTACAAGCCCCCTTTAAGTACCACAAAGCCACAAAGGCCTCTCCAAGCTCCTGGAGAGCTTTCCCCAAACGTACCCCATGAAGCAGCCACACTAACGTCACCTGGGGCAGAGTAACACCCACCAAAACAGCAGCAGGTTCCGCTGTATCTGAGTATCTAAAAAAAGAAAAACTGAGGAGAGCTGTTAGTAACACGCCACCCCTTCCCCTCCCCTGCCCGTTCCCCCCCCAGTTCAGCTCCACCTTGGCTGAGCTGCCCCCAGTTGCGTGTTTTCAACACCTTCTCCACAGAGTTCAAAGAACACTTCAAGTACAGGATAACAGCCATTTGAACTGCAAATAGTGCACTTTTAAGGCAGTGAGAGAAGTTTATTCTAAAGTTTTCCATGGTCACCTATAAAATTACAAATAAAACACCACGGCTGTGCCAAGGGAAATGCTGGCTGAGGAACATCTGTCCCAGCAGAGATTTTTTATTTTTCTTTTCCACAGAAAGGGGAAGTCATGTATTAAGCAACAGTTTGCAGAAAACCCAGCAGTGTTCAGCCTGCTCACAAGCCCAGCTTTCTTCTCTGCAGCAGGGACGCTTCCAAGAGATCATGACTCACTTCGAAACCACAAGCATCCAAGCAGTTTTCACTACAAAGGCCTGAGAGGCACCACGGCTTTGGATCAGCCAGCCTGGTTTCCTCTGCTGTGAAACTCATCCCCTTCCACTACCAAAGAGCTTGACAACTTTGGGACCAAGCGTGACAGGAGCAGCGTGGCCTGGATCCAGCCCAGCTGAGGAACCGCAGCAGAACAGAGGCTGCTCTGAGAGCTGAGTGTCTCCAGAACCGAGGGAGCTGAGGAGTGGGCAGGTGAAGGGATCCCTCAGGAAATGTTTTTTAGATGTAAAGGTGAGGGAAAAGGCACACATGGAAGTACTGAAGTTCTCAAGATGTGCAGCCAGACCCTGCCCCAAGAGCCCATGACATCAGAAATGAATCAAATGAAGCCTTCCAGCTTCATTTTAGAGCTCACACATCATCACGTATAAGAGTATTCTTATTTGCTGTGTAACTGTGCTAAGAATCCTGAGGTTTTTCAGCCAATTCTGATAAATAGCCACCCAACTAAATTTAACCCAACTCCTGGCCATTTTACCAGCTCATTTTCTCACTGCCAAGTCCCACCAAATAGCACATGACCTGCAACCCAGGAAGACAAAGCAGGAGTTGAAGGTGCCCCCACAGTAGACTCCTGCTGCCCGCACACTGGCTGCTGGGGGATCGCAGGCAGCATCACACAGACCCATGTCAAAACACTGCACTGTCAAAGGGCAACATCACCACAGCACAAGAGGAATTTGGACAATTTCATCCCTCCTGCACTGTAGAAGCCACAGCCATTCTAACCATCACCATGACACTACAAGGATAAAGAACCCACCTATCTTAAACCATCCTTCTCAAATACTCTATGTCAATAAACCTATTCTCAGTCTAAAATCCCACTACAGCTGGAAGTGACAGGAACAGGATTGATTCTCTCTCCTGGAGAGCTGGGAAGAGAATATTGGCAAAGGTAGAAACAGGCATTTATTCCAGGTGATGGCAGCACATTCCATGGAGGACAAAAACCAGCGCAGGAAGCAGGGCGTGACTAAGAGCGAGGAGTCATTTTTCTTAAAAATATCTGGAGGTATAACTATATTAACAGAGTGTCTGAGGGAGCTGTAATTCCACTGCTTTTGGAAGCTCTTCACATTAATATTCAAACCCACAACAATCCCACCAGTAGCAGTGATTCCCTGAAGCCACTCCACTCCTGACCTCACCTCAGTAAGAAAGCACACAGCTGAGACGAGGTTTAAAAGAGAGCTTTAATAATGAAAGGTGCAGCTTTGTTTACAGACGACGTCCACGGCGCCCACCCTTTCTGCGAGTGCTGTCAGAGGGGATGGGGGTGACATCCTCTGCAGGGAGAAGACAACCCAAAACATTGTTACCTCCAGAAGTACCCCAAGAAATCAACTGGGCAAGGCCACCCAACCCCAGTGGTCACCCTGACACCCTGGAGCTACCCCTCGCAGGCAGAAGTAATGTTCCACAGGAGCCAAGGTATTTGTGAACTTTCCAAGGGTTGGCCACCCCAGGACTTTTAAAGCTTAGGAAGCAAAAAATCCCCACCTCCCATCCCATTTAAATGCCACCAAGTAGCCACAGCATTTCCAAAGAAACAGAGGGTGCCTGATGCAACTTTCAGAGCAGCCAACACCACTGCTTCTTGTAACTCTACAAAAGTTTGGGACTCTCCCTCAAACAGCTGGAGGAACCTCAAAATTATTAAGTCAGTCTTAAACAGAGACCAGCACGGTCTCTCTGGGTGACGGCACAGCTCTGGAACAAACGCTGCTATGTCAGAGGGGCACCAGCGCCCCGCTGTGCAGCTGGGGTTTATCCTGCTGATGGAAACTCGGTTTCTGAAGCCTGCTCACGCCACCTCCCGGTCAATCTTCACTTTAAGAATTTGTTTAAATTAAATCATGGCCACAGCGCCACCTGGACAGAGGCCAAGCAGAACGGCCCTCAGTCATACCAAGTGGCTGCAGAGCTCCTCTTACTAAATAATTCCTTAAAAATTGATTTTGGAGGTTCTAGACTCTGCACTGATAAACCATGACACAGGCCTCTAGCGATTGCTTTCTCCATCACTCACCAATGCGGCCGATCTTCATTCCGGATCGGGCCAAAGCTCTCAGGGCTGACTGGGCACCGGGTCCAGGAGTCTTGGTCCTGGAGGAGAGAATCAGAACCCATCATCCCTTAAGTAATTCAGAACTTGAGCACAATTCACAAACAACTGTCAATGCTAAAAATCAGTTTCCCCACCTCAAAACATCCAGATACCAGAACTCATCCTCCTTCTGTCCCCAAACCCCTCACAATGAGCAACGAGACACTGTCACTCTGAGGTAACACACCTTCAAGTTGACAGCACCTCCCCATCCACTACCAGGTAAAACAGAACTCCATCAACTGCAGACATCCCTTTCGAATGGGTTCCAGCAAGAGATGACATCAGCCAGTCACCAAACAAAGTGACAAACATCCCTGGTGTTGTTTAAAGTCAAATTCCTGGGGTGTATCTACTTTCTCAAGGGAGCTGGTGCAAAGAAGGGATGTGGTGCAGTCTGGTGTGGTTCTGAGACTGGACACATCCTCTGGGAATGCCTGGGCACCCCCTCCAACGTACCTATTACCACCAGTGGCACGCAGCTTGATGTGCAGGGCAGTGATGCCCAACTCCTTGCACCGCTGGGCAACATCCTGGGCAGCCAGCATAGCCGCGTAGGGAGAAGACTCATCTCTGTCTGCCTTCACCTTCATGCCACCAGTCACACGGCAGATGGTTTCCCTACAAAAGGGAAAGGAGACAATCAGAAAAAAGCCCTTCCTCTTTCCTCCCCACAAACCAGCTCCTGGGCACAGAGAGAACCTGTTCTTTTGAACGTTACTGGATCAACAAGCTGCCACCCAGCACCTTGAGCAGAATATTCATCACAGAGGAGTGCCCCAAGCCATCCGGTCTGCTGAGCCATAGCTCAGCAGAAGGTCAAGGATTTCAGTGGGACCTCCAGCCAAATCTAATTTCTGTTTTCAAAACAAAAGGAGTCAGGTACTACAGGGAGGTGACCAACGTTTCATACTCACTTGCCAGAGAGATCAGTCACATGGACAAAAGTGTCGTTGAAGGAAGCAAAGATGTGGCAGACACCAAACACATTTTCTCCTTCAGCAACCTGAGGTCCCAAGCTGATGACCTGTTCTTCCTTCTTCTCCTTGCCCTTACGAGGAGCCATTTCTGAACAACAAAAAAGAAGTATGAAAGATGGTGGATTTCTCAGCATCCTCTTACCAGATTTTACGAAGTTCCCCACTACTGCAACCTTTTACCAAGCAAGACAGACACTGGCAAAACACAGGTGGCAACTTCGGGGTACACTGGACTTGTTATGAAGCCCAAGGCTCACAGCTTTGCCATATGCTGGCAGGCAGGTCACCACCCACAACTGTTCAGTGGAGTCTCTCCTGCTGCACTTTACAGCAGGAGCTACCCAAGCTGTGCTTCATGGCAGCTGATGTCCCCAGGCTCCACCACAGAAAAGCACGAGGGAGCCCCTTTCCTTGATAATCAATAATGCTGAGCGCTTCCCCTTGCTCATTTATACGACTTTATGAAAAGAATATACCTAACCAACCAATTATTCAAGAGCTGGGTACTGTCACAAAGCCCTGACTCTGCAGACCTTTAAAGTACTAGTCGGGGCTCTTCTGTGTTAATGGTCTAGTCCTAACCACGTCCTCGGTACTAGCCCCGGTCAATCTTCTGCCTCTAGAGTCTATACCCAGCTACGGGAGAGGGCAGAGGTGACTCTGGCAGTACCCGGGTATCCCATGCATGTGCTCTGAGCAGGGAAAGGCGGTTCCCTATTGCCCTCTTCTGCCAAATACCAGCCACGACTGGCGCCTTGCACAGGAGAGAAGAGAGACTTCATTAAAGAAATCATCCCAAGCACGACCTACTTTCACCCACAGGCCGTATCCAGGCGGTCCCTTCTCCACAAAGGGCAGCACCGACTGTTTAATCAAAACAACACGCCCGCTGCTCTCCGGTACTCGCCTGACACCGCACAGGACGCGACCCCGGCCGCTCAGGGAGGAGGACCACACCACCCGACCCGGAGCTGGGCCAGCCCGCCGCCTCGCCCGAGCACAGAGCCGCGGCCTCCCCGCTCCTCCACCAAGCCCGTCCCGGCCGCCCTCCATCCCCACCCGGGACCGCCGGCCCTTCCCCGGCCGCCCAGCTACGCCAGTCCCCGGCTCGCTGCGGCCTAGCGCCCTGCCTGGCCGGCCGCACCTCCCCGGCGGCGGGCGCGCTGCCCCGCGGAGCCCTGGGCCCCGGGAGGTGAGCGGCAAGCGGGGGGTCGGCGGCGAGACGCGGATAGCAGCGGATGGCGACGGATACACCACAGCCCCGCACTCACCCGCGCCTCTACTCCGGCGGCCGCCTCTGGAAAGGAAGTGGCAGGGGTCAGGGGGGGGAGGTCACCGCAGCTCACCCGGAAGTAGTGGCGGGAGGTGGCCGAGTGCCACGGGGTGGGGAAGCGGCGTTTCCCCGGTCGCCGGCGCAGGATTCTGCACCCTGATTCTGCCCCTTGATCCCGATCCTGCCGCGCCGGCCGCCGCCGTGAAACCGGGAGCGCCGCTGCCGAGGGCAAGCCGGGCCGACCTCCTCAAGATGGCGGCCTCTTCCTCACCGAGGTCCCTTTCAAGATGGCGGCGACCGCGGGCCGAGGGTCCCGGCCCAAGATGGCGACGAAAGATCCTGACAGAGCCGTGCCAACAGGCGCTTTGGAAACGCAGGCCTGAATCGGTTTTTAAAAACAAAAACAAAAACAACTGGAGGAGAAGCAGTATAATGGCAGCACGGAGCCCACTTCCTCTCGGCCACACAGCCACAGTCAGCGCCTCCTGGGTTCAGCTAAAGCCAGACCATTCCCCCTCGTGAGGTGTCATGGGGGTCCCTGGCCTGACCTCAGTCAGGAGCCCTGCCTGCCAGGAGACGCTTGGGAATTTACCCATACAGGGACGCACGTGCAAGTCTGGACTATTTTCTCTTAAGGAGCTAACGAGAAATTTTATTACACATAATTCTGTGTCAGGCGGCTCATGTGAGTGGGATAGACTTTGCAGCTGTATGCGATGGTGGAGGGACTGCCTCCTAGAGCAATCAGTGGGGGAGATTTGTTTTGCCGCTGCAGCAAACCGAATGTAAGTCCGTAAAGTTTAATGTGAAGTTGGTCCACCAAGTGAATATTTTCCGGTTCCAACTGATTTAAAGGGGGCTTAGGAGGGTTAAGATGGGAAACATCAAAGATCTTTGGAAAAAGGTCTTATCTTAACTCTCTGGGGATGCAGAGAGCTTGGAGCCCAGGGGGACTGGGTGGTGGTGGCAGAGTGGGAGCCCACCTGAGGGTGCCTGGGCAGGGAAGGGTGTTCAGATTTCCACCCAGGAGCTGTCTTCGGAGCTGGTCTGACCGGAGGAGAAGCCAATGGCTGAAGACATATTGAGGGAGACTCCTTATAATGGCCCTGCTGGTAGGATTACTCAGTCCCGATGCCTGAAAACACACTGTCAGGAAGGGTCCAGCCCCTCTGCTCGACTGACAGTGTTTGGTGCTGGCTCATAGGAACCTTCTGACCCTCTTCTTGGGCCCATCAGCTTCGCAGCTCTGAGGTGCTGCGTATTTTTAGGGCAGTATCCACATGCCCAGCAAAGCTGACATCTTTCAGCGTACCTTTTCCTGGCCAAGCATCAAAGAATCATTTTGGTTGCAAGAGACCTATAAGATCATTAAGTCCAACTCTTAACCCAACACTGCCAAGCTACCACCGAAGCATGTCCCTCCGCACCATGTCTACCTGTCTTTTAAATACCTCCAGGGATGGCGATTTCACCACTTCCCTGGGCAGCCTGTTCCAATGGTTGATAATGGTTCCTTTTGGTGAAGAAATTTTTTCTAATATCCATCCTAAGCCTCCCCTGGTGCAACTTGAGGCCATTTCCTCTTGTCCTGTCGCCTGTTACTTGGAAGCAGAGACTGACCCCCCTGGCTACACCCTCCTTTCAGGTAGTTGTAGAGAGGGATAAGGTCTCCCCTCAGCCTCCTTTTCTCCAGGCTGAACACCCCCAGCTCCCTCAGCCGCTCCTCACAGGACTTGTGCTCCAGATCCCTCACCAGCTTCATTGCCCTTCTCTGGACTCAATGTCCTTCTGTAGTGAGAGGTCCAAAAACATCCCTCCCAGGTCCAAGGTCCTCCTTTACTGAGGAGCTCATCCCAGGTCCCATCCAGGATGCAAACCTCCAGGGAGAAGAGGTTTGGGCTGTAAGACTCCCACCTCCCCTGCACCCCATTGTGCTGGGCTTCTTCTCCAGAAAAGCTGTCTGTGCTCATGGGTGCCACCATAACACCTGTCTTGACCCCTGGGCCATCTCCTCCTGCTCCTCTCTTTGTTAGCAGTTTGCTGCTGCGTCAGGGATCTTCCTGTTTAAATATTGAAGGAGAGGCTTTTAAAATATACATTGGCAGGAGTGCTGTAATTCCAGCCGGGAGCTCTGGTGACACCAGCCGTGGCCTGATTTAAAGGAAGGGGCTGGCAGCAGGCGAGCACTGCAGAGCTCAGCCTGCCTCGGGCCATGTGTGCTGGGATGGCTGCGGATGACCCGTCCGAGAAGGAGCCATGGGGGAGAGCCAGGCAGGGCAGGTTTGTCCCCAAGAAAGGGGACAAGTTGTGACAATCCTCCACAAGGCTCGCACCAGCCCTGGAACAGATGCAAGCCAGAGGCAAGGAAATGGGCAAGCTTCCACTTATGGGGTAACAGCCTGAAATAACCTCATTAGAAGATGAGCTTCTAAAAAAAACACCCAACCCAGCGGTTCATAATCCACCCCAAATCAGCTGGGAGACAGGCTGCTCCTGGTCCCTCCCAGCTCTGTGCAGCATGGGACTTTCTGCACTCCCCGGGGTGAATTCTTCCCTTTCTCTTTGCTTTTCACCAGTCCTGGAGTGTCTGCAAGGGAACTGCCTGCCCTGTAAAATGTTCCTGGGGCTTGAATGCCAGCTCCGGCTAGGTTGTTCCAGATGCCAAGGACAGCGCTGAGGACCATCCTGGGCTGGGATAGGCAAGAAAGGGAGACACCAGGCAGGGTCTGCAAGGATTGTGTCCTCCAGCCTGGCCAGGAAGGATGCTCAGGCCACAGTGGGGTCAGTGCCAGAGACGATGTGTATTTGCTTTCAGAAATCCCCCAGATTTAGTTCCTTATTGGGTAATTAACATTCCAGCTGCTCCTTGGTAATAGTCTCTCCAGCCCATGGGAAACCCACAGGCACAGTGACGCTGCAGGCAGATTTCATAACTCAGCCGGTGACTAAACAAAAAAAGAAGCCCGAGAGCCAAGGCAAATGGAAATGCTGCTCTTGACCTCTTCTCCTGCCTGGAATTTGGCCCTGGTGTAAACTGGTCCTGGCTGAGAGGGGTCAGTGGGAAGCAACTGGCCTGACCTGTGAAGCCCTCAGCTCTGGGCTTCCCGCAAGGAGGAATTTTTGCTGCTTGGATGTCACTGTTTCTGTGGCTGCATCTCGTTCCCACGAGCCACCGGTCCAGTGGCCTTACTGGTGTCCTTGAAACAGAAACTGGAGCTGGAAGAGGCCAAAACTCTCCCTGGAGGCTGAACTCTTGCCTTTTGCATGGTGTGGAGCAGGGTCTGCGACCGAGGCTCTTGTGGGGCTGGTGGGCGACAGCTCCGGGCCCCTCAAAACCAGCATCTTTCCTCTAACAACCCCAGCAAAGAGAAAGAAATTCAGGACCCCAAATCCCATCATTCACAGGTAAAAAAAAAATAATGCAAAAAGCAAAGTTTTCCATTCGCTTTTAAGCCTGTTTTCAACTTCAGAAAGGCCATTTGTGCATGCACACATGTAAAATGATGTGTCAGAACCAGGCGTAAGAAGATTAAAAAAGAAATATCCAATGCTGAAGTTAAAGCACTTAAGGAATTGGCAGAGACTTCAAGAGCCGGTTTCTGGCCCTAACGAAGGTGGTGGAAGTGCTGCCACGGACTTCAAGGGGACCATAATTTGGCTGTAACTCAGTAGGAAGCTGAAAGTGTTGATTAATAAATTGGAGACAATGCGGAGGAAGCGCTGAACGTCTTTCTGACAGATGTGCTGAAGAAGAACCCATAAGTTAAAGCATGCAGGAAAGGAATTGGTTTCCTTTGTGTTTGCAAACAGAAGATGGGGGTGGAAGCGACCTGGTACTCATGTAAAATGGTAGAGCTGATATTGATAAATACCAGTGCTTTTCTGAGCAGCCTTCTGTTTCCAGGGAGTAGGTCATTCTTTAAAAAAAAAACCCAACACCAAAAACGTATTAGCAAATGCCAGACCAAGCATTCAACAAATTCCTTTTTCTCAGAAGTAATTATTCAGTGGAAAACTTTACCACTGGAGATTGTGGATTCTGCAGATCGTCCTCGGAGTGTGGTGTGTGCCTTTGATTACTCATCGCTGGCTTTTTTGCTCGATGATTTGTGCATGAATCGCCTCTGCTAAAACTCTTGACAGAGGTTAGCATGGCCTCAGAAAGCCGTTCCCGGTGCAGATAGGTTTTCAGGCTGAGTTTACAAATCATTTAAGGTTGCAAAAAACCAATAAAAAATATCCCTTTAATACCCTTTATGGCAGTTTGCAGTTGAAAAACTTCCTGCTTGTCCCTTTTTGTTTTCAGAGCTTTCAAGTAACTTTGGCTTAGGCAAGATATTCAAAGATCTTCAGAGAAAAGGCTTGTGAGGGAAGTGCAATGTTTAAGGATAAGACGTCTCTGACTTCAATGGGTGCTTTGGAGTGCGTTAGAAAATTTGCAGCCATAATTGTCTGCAATTCTTTGTGTCTCCTTCCCTACGATTTCCTTTCTTCTTTTCTTTTTGTTTGTTTATCTGCCTGTTTCATTTGATTGAAATTGCTTCCTTCCCTCCCGTTGAGTCGGAAGCTCTCCCAGAGCTGCCAAAGCCAAACCCAACAGACCTTCTGCCGTGTCTCATCTCCATGGACTGGACACCACACTTGTCCCTGGGGGCTCGACATGAAACCTGGTAGGGTCTTCTTCATGCATTCCATTCCTCCTCATGCAGGCGGTGAGATGGAGCCTGGCGGCTTGTGCTGGTAATTAACATGGACCCGAGCATGTCCCCACATGCCGGTGGAGCCCCCGGCAGCCTCCGTGGGGAGGGCAGGGGCAGGAACGGAGTGGCTGATCTGTGTCAGGCTCATTTTTCCCCTCTGGGAGGAATGAAGGGAATTCTGTGTGTGCATTTGCAGGTCCAGGGGCAGCCCGTGTCTCAGATGTGTGCCCTGAGCTTGGAGTCAGGGTGGAAAAGCTGAAATGATGTGATGAATTGGTAGTCTGAAATCACACTGGGGTTCTGTGTCTGGGGAGGAGGATGGGGATGACTTGAGGCTGAACTGGCTTCAAAAATCTGTCACAAGGGGTGCACGCACACTGGAAGAAGCATAAGAGAACTCCCTGTAGGAGATGTCAACCTGGCACCCCGGTTACACCAAAGGTGCTGCCTGAGCCTTATGATTTGGGACAACCCATCATGCTGGGGAGAGGCTGAGAGAGCTGGGGGTGTTCAGCCTGGAGAAAAGGAGGCTGAGGGGAGACCTTATTGCTCTCTACAGCTCCCTGAAAGGAAGATGTAGCCAGGGGGGGTTGGTCTCTTCTCCCAAGTAAGAGGTGATAGGACAAGAGGAAATGGCCTCAAGTTGCACCAGGGGAGGTCTAGGGTGGATATTAGGAAAAAATTCTTCACCAAAAGGATTATCAACCATTGGAACAGGCTGCCCAGGGAAGTGATTGAGTTGCCATCCCTGTAGGTATTTAAAGATTAGTGGCCATGGTGCGGAGGGACATGGTTCAGTGGTGGTTTGGGCAGTTAGGTTAATGGTTGGACTTGATAATCTTAAAGATCTCTTCCAACCTAGGCGATTCCATGATTGTATGATTCTGTGCCTGCCCTGGGGAACAACCTGCCCTGGAGAGCAGGCACCCGGTGGGACCATCCCTGGGCAGACCATCACACGCTCCCTGCTCCCGGGAGGGATGAACGGAGCCCTCCCCCGGGAGATGATGGCACGGCTCCCGGTCATCCCCGTCCCTGGAGGACCGGATGGGCTCCCACCTCGGGGCCGGGAGCTGTGCCAGGCGGGGGAGTGTGGGGGGGGAGATAAACGGTGTAAGGACGGCCCCGGGGATGCGGCGGGTGGTGCGGGGATGCCGCTGCCCTCCCCGGCCCGGCGGGGAGCCGGCCCAGCGCGGCCCCCGGGGCGGCGCTGCCGGGCGGCGGGGCGGTGCCTGGCCGGGGCGGCGGGCGGGACTGCGCCGAGCGGGGCCGGGCCCGGCGGAGCCCAGCGGAGCGGAGCCCAGCGGAGCGGGTGGCGGCGGCGGCCTGGCGGAGCGCTGCGGGCCCGGCCGGGCAGGCAGGTACGGGCCGAGCGGGGCGGCGGCGGCGCAGACAAAGGGCGGGCGGCAGCGCGGGCCGGGACCCGCCGGGCTGGGCTGGGGGAGCCGGGCCCCGCCGTCCTTCTCGCCTACCCTCGGCGGATTCCCCCCGCGCCGACCCGCCCCTTCCCCTCGGCGGGTTGCCTGGTGTGTCCCCCCCGCCTCTCCCCGCCTCAGGAGGAGACGGCTGGGGCCGGGGGTCCGGCGGGGCCTGCCCCGGGGCGGCGGAGCCCACCTCGCCTCGGCTCCGTCAGGCCGCGCGTCCCCCCCCGCCCCGTGTCGTCCCACCCCTCCCTCCACCGGGAACGGGGGACTCTGGAGGAGGAGGTGAAGCCGTGCCGGGGTTCCCTCGGCCCGGGCATCCCCCCTGGGCGGCGGGCGGGGATGGAGGGAGGGATGGAGGCACGCTGGCCGCTGCCCGAAAAGTCGGGGCCGAGCTGCAGCAGGGGCGCCGAGGGCGAGGGGTGCGAGGCCTAAGGCGTCCCCACGCTTGGAGGAGCCTCAGTGGCGTTAGTTAAAAATAATAAAAGGATTGCAGGAGATCAGGGCAGCGTGTCCGAGAGGCAGTTTTACGGTGCACACCTTTCACACGGCTTGTCCAGTCTGGCTGGAGTCCCCGTAAAGCACCTTATCTCTCTCTCTGGAAGGGCTCCTAGCAGTTACCCAGCCACCGGTCAACTCCTGGGCCTTCCATCTGTGGCTGTTATTTATTTTTTTTCCCCCTCCCCAAGTCTTTTGTTTTTTGCTTCCACCGCTTCACAGGCAGGCCGTCCCCGTGATGCCCGGCGGTGCAAAAGCCAGCTTGGCCACCTTTCGGCATCACCTGGAAGGCTCTGCATCCCTCCAAGGCTGGTGCTTGGTCCCAGCCCTGCCATCACATCCTCACGCCGTGGCTCTTCCCCTTCTCTCCCTGCTGTCCCGGCCAGTGCCACCACAGCACAGCTGGTCTTTCACCAGCGCTCGCAGGGTTGGGAAGCCGGCGCCTTGCAATGCAGCTTTGTCACCGACAGCCTTGAAACGGCAGTTCTTCCTGCAGCAAAGCAGCATCTTTGTTACTTTAATCTCGAGAGTGTTTTTTAGCAGGGCTGGGCTGGCGCAGACGGGGGAGGCGAGCTGCCCCGTGCCTGCTCCTCTTGCCTGTGCACGGGGACCCTGGCCGAGGAAGTTGTCCTTTTCCAAATAAAACAACCAGGACGAATTCAATAGGAAATAAGTTCCTTGCTTCTGAGTGAACTTGCCGTGGGTGGAGAAGAAGGAAATTAAACAATAGAAAAAACGTGTGGGGCTTTATACGGCAGGAAAAAAAAAAAAAGCCCCTCAAGCTCACTGGTCTCTGGTGGGATGGCTGAGCATCTTCCCTTCGCCTGTCTTGGTGCTTCTTTTCCCAAGCATGACGAAGGTGATGGCAATGTTCATGCTTCCCAACACCCCTCTGTGGGCCATCCAAGCCAGGACCTCCTGTGTTACCATAGGGCTTGCCCCCAAGCCACCCCGCAGGGTCACCTCACTCAGCACTGGTGCATGCCATGCCACCCCACCACCTGCAGCCCCCGAATTCTTCCCTTCCCACCTGGAGCGTTGGCACCAGATGCTGATGGGAAACCTGATGTTCACAAAGCCTTTCCCGCTTCCTGCACCTTTGGGAAGCTGATGGGTCCAGCTTGGTTGTGTTTGGGTGGGGATGGAAAATCCATCCCAGCCAAACAGGCTTTTTATTGCAGGTTGTTGTGGGGTTTTTTTCCCCCTCTTTTCTTCCTGTGCAGTGCTGTCAGTACTCTGGAACAGGACATATTCAATGCGCTGTTGGTGGTAATTTAAACAGAAGAAAAAAGACGCCTCACAAGTCAAAAACTAGGCTGGAGCAAAGAGGGAATGATTAATATTTTTTTCAGTAGTGTGTCATAGTGAAGTATGGCATGGCTGAGTGTGTCCCTGCTGCAGAGTGTCACCAGCACTGCCTGCTCCTCTCCGCTTATGGCTCTGGCTTTTATAACCAGGTTTGGTTTTGGGGGTATCTCTGAGTGCCTGGGCTGGGGAGAGAGGGCCATGGTCCCACCGAGTGTCCCGTCTTGGGGGCTTCTGGCTGGGTGCTGGAGATGGAGTTGCTCTCTTGGCTGTGCTCTGGGACAGGGTCATGGAGAGCTTTGCTTAAAGGGAGTTTTGTGGAATTTTGCCTCTTAGATGTACCTTATTGAGTTGTTTTTATGTTTTTGGCTGTTGAGGTAAAACCTGCTAGAATGAGGCCAGATTTAAAGGCAGAGAGAGAATCAAGATATTAAGCTCCTATATTTTGTGGTTGCTTCATGGCTATGGCTGGGGTTCCCAGTCCACCTTGCCGATGTTTCCAGCCCTGCTCTTGAAGGCACTTTAGGACCTCAGGAATGCCCTTGGCTTCCTTGTGTGGTTTTGGCCGAGGTGGTGGCATTGCTTTGTGCATTTTTCCAATGTGCCATCGTCACACGTGCGCCAGTGGCTTCAGAGCCAGAGACAGGGAAGGAGGACTTGGGTGGAGGGAGAGCGTGATGCTGCTTTCCTGGAGACCAGCTCAAAGCCTCGGGGGCTGTGATAACTTGGTCTCCAAGTGATGGTCCCACTCTGCATGCCCCCTCTGTGCCTGTCCCCAGGTGCGGAGGAGCAGGACAGCCCTCGTGCCGGGACCCTTGGAAGGGCTTGGTGAGTCATGCAGCGCAGACGTGGGGAGAGGGCGGCCTGCAGCTTATGATTCATGTTGTTTTCCTGCAAAAGCCACCGGCTGCAATGGCAGAGCTTGCAGAAGACGAATCAATATTGAGCCGTAAATCCCACACGTGACTGCCGGCCGGGCAGCGAGGGGGCTGGTGTTGGGAGCACCTTGGTTGTCGTGTCTTCCCCAAAAGCAGAAGGACCTTGCTGCAGAGCCAGAGAAGGGGCTGAGATCCTCAGTGTTGCCTTCAGGTGATTTGAGCCTTCCTGGAGGGGTTTAGGAAGGTCCAAGAGATTCCTGAATGTGAGGTATCCCAGGAGGAGCTGTCCTGGAATTTAAGAGGGGGGTATGCCTGCAGTTTGGTCCTGCTGCTGGTGTGGTCCAAAGCCATGGAGATACAGGTCTGTTGGAGAGACCAAGTCTCTCTTGCG
Source organism: Gallinago jamesoni (assembly GCA_025769975.1). Lineage (NCBI taxonomy): Eukaryota > Metazoa > Chordata > Aves > Charadriiformes > Scolopacidae > Gallinago > Gallinago jamesoni. The sequence continues at coordinate 45,851,720 of JAOQGH010000051.1, forward strand.
GGGGCTCTTGTTGACAGGGAACCCAAAATGTCTTGGAAACATCATTGCCTATGTAAAGCAGGGAAAACGTAGTGTTTTCTGTCTCTCTGGGCTCGGACATGTTGAGTGTTGGATGTAGAGCGAGGGGTGTCCCTCTCAGCTCCCTCTGCTGTGTGGGGAGATGTGTGTCTCACTCGACAGCTCTGCGTATGGTCCGGAAGGATGGCAGTCCCCAGGTGTCCCTGCTCCTCGCGACAGCATGCTGCTCTCTTGGCTCTGCCTCCTGTTCCTTGGACTTGGCGAAACCCACATGCCCTCTGGCTACTTGCGAGCGTCTCGCCGAGTGTCCCCCTTCCTTCCCGGCCACCATCTGCTTCTTCACAGCCTTACACAGCCCTGCAACTCCAGGGCCTGGAGCCTGAAGAAAAAAGGGCTGCGTTAAAAAGGGTTAATGGCTCAGTCCTGTAATAAGGCTGCAAAATGCTATCGATGCCTGAAGTCTAAAAGTATGGCTCAGGCCATTTTATATCTCCTCCAACAGCCTCAATTTATCCCTTGGCTGTGCTGGAGCAGTGCTGGCCTCGTGGATTTACATCGGAGAGGGGAATAGAAACCGGGAGGGAGGGAGAGGGGCTGTGTGTGGTACCTGGTATGGGTTGGAGATGCTTTGCCTGGCGGCTGGATGGGGACATGGGAACCCACGTGAGGGGGAAATGTCCCCAGGAAGATGTAGTGATGTGTGGTAGTTGGTCCCCTGGCCACAAGCTCGTGTGTGTGGGGCAGGCAGTGTGGCACAGGCATGGAGGGGCAGGTGGGGCATCAGAGGTTGGTTCCTCAAACACTTTCTTTGCCTTGAGCCCCTGCAGAGGAGAAGGAGAGGACAGGGCTCACGCTGTAGCCTGGGAGCCGGTACACTAAAGAAATCAACGGGCTTCCCAGGGAAATGCTGCTCAGTTTGTGCAACCTCAGACAAGGACCTGGACACCGGGGAGGCAAGAGGCAGCCCCGATGCTGGGCTTGTAGGGGGCAAGCATGGGCTTTACCAGGGGTGAAGAGACCAGGGGTGTCTTAGAAGGTGAAAACAAAACAGATCTTGCAAGCATCTCCTGTGCTCTGTGCCTGTTCCTGCTCTCTGAATTTCTCCTGGGGTGGTGGGTATTGCAGCCTCTGGTACTTTTTAAGGGTGGCAAAGTTTGCGTGCAGAGGTAATGTCTTTTATTAGCCTAACTAATACCTTTAGGAAAAAACAGATGTGCTCTTGGGCCCGAGGAATGTTTGCGCGCCCAAAACGTGTCGTTTTTTCCAACTTGTGTCTGTTGGTCTAATAAAAGATCTGACCTCCGCCTGGCCCGGCCATGACCTTGGAGTGTGCTGGCCCTGGGAGCATCCCGGCCATGCGTCAGTGAGCATCCCAGCCCTTTCCCAAAGGACCTGCCAGCCCAGGAGCCGTCGCAGGAGCATGGCCATGCTTATCTGCCTCTGAATTCAACACCAGCTGCAAGCACCCAGTGCTTTGGGCTCCCAGTGGGCTCTGTCCTGGCAGACTGTGGGAAAGCAGAGGTTGGCTGTGGCTCAGCAAAGCGTCAGGACATCAGGCAGGATGGATGCGGTCCAGCGGGAGCATCCTGGGAGGAGGAGGCAGCTCCATCCTTGCAGGGATTTCTCCTGATGCAGGTGCTGGAGGGTTTGTTGCTCTCCGTGAACTGGTTCTCGCCGTGGTTTTATGGATGCTGCTGTGCAAAAGTGCTGTTTTGGGGCCAGGTTAGCGCTCGGCAGAGGAGTCTGTGCTCCCCAGAACAGCTGGTGGTTCTTCTGTGGTGGGCAGGAGCTGCTCTCCTGCTGACTTCAAGTTCCCTGTAATGGGAAGGTGTTAAGAAAATGAAGCAGCCGTCCCATCCCATGGGACTCACAGCACTTGCGTGGCTGAGGGGGGGTAAATTGCTGCTGCCCCACAGCTCTCCGTGATCGAGCATCACCCACTCACTCACGGCAGGACCAGCATCTCTGCGGGGAAGATCCAACCAAGCAAAGTGTTGGACGCAGCAAAAGGTGGTGTTGAGGGGTTTTCGGGTGGTGTTTTTTTTGGGTACGAGTCCTCGTGTGACCTGCCGGTGAGAGCGCAGACTGCTGCTCCAGTGAAATGTAAAAATTCACGTGAGATTGTTTTCCCCTCGTCCTTTTGCTTTTTGAAATACTTGAGATTCAGGCCCTGCTTATCCAGAAAGGCTCTCGGGCACTCGGAGAGCCGCAGGAACCGACACAGCACATTTCAAAGCAGGAAAACCCGATTCATTGAGTGGATTCCCCCCCCTGCGAACCCACTTAAAATTCATGGAGAGTTTTGTCAGTAAGAACCTGTTTCAATTAACAGACAAAAGAAACTCTCCTCGTTAAGAGCCTCTTTCAATTAAGGTTTGGGAGAATTCCCCCAGCTCCCAGCCAGGCTGTTCCCGAGGATTCAAGGGCAAAAAATACCCATGAGGAAGAGCAACCTGTGAAGGGCTGTGGCTTTTTTGGGGGGGGCAGAGGTATGGTCCAGCCTGTAACCTGTCCATGAGGTGTCAGGGTGTTTGGTTGGGACAGTGTTGGGGAGCAATACTGCTGGGGGGAGGGTTGACTGCCCATCCTGGCGTCCCTGGGGTGTAGGAGAGCTAATGACTGCTGCTAATTGCTGGCCTAGTTTATGGAGGAGGCTGAATTCATGTGGGTGTTGGGAGATGGGGGGGAGCACACAGAGGTGCTCTTCCAGATCAGGGTGCTGGGGACAAGGGAGGTGTCAAGAAAATGAAGCAGCTGTCCTGGTGCCCAAGGCTCAGAAGCAGGGTGACCTCCCTAGGGGGTCCCTCTGTACAGCCTCACTGGTGGGGGCCTGTGGCACCTCAGAGCTGGGGAAAGGGGTGGGAGATAGGGATTAGTGGGGTGCAGGACCTGGGGAGTGGGGTTAAGGCATGGAGTTTGCTAGAGCTGGTCTTTAAAGCCCCACCGGTCACATTTGCCGGATGCTCTGCCACAGAAAAAGTTTTAATCATAGGCTTCCAGAAACCTCACCCAGTTCTTTGGGGCTTTCGGTGGTTTTTTTTCATTTGTTTGGGGTTTTTTCTCCCTGAAAAATTCAGCAAATATTTGCAGCGATTCGCCACACAGCGAACCTTGCCTTTCCATCTCTCTGCAGGGGAAAAAAAAAAAACCACCACCATTTTCACCATTGTTTTTTTTTGAAAAAAAAACCAAAAAACTCAAGGAAAGCATTACTTTTATCTTTTCGAGTAAAACTGAAGTGCTAACAGGGCTTTCTGGGTGAAAAACATCTCCTCCAGAGCTAGACATTTTGGCCAAAAATAACTCTTTTTGCTGGGTGAATCACTCATCTTGGTTTCTTTCCTGCAGGAGCGGGCAGGTGATGGACCGCCGGAACCGGGAGTTTTATTTCCAGAGAGTAAACTCGGTTCAGCAGCAGCAATTCAGGTGGATGCTCCAACTGCTTATTTCTGGCCAGGCTTTATAAATCAAATCTTTAAATAAAGGGCTGAGGAAAAGGGAGGATTTTAATGCTCCAGACCATGAATGAATCAGGGATATATTTTCCCAATATTCCCTTTTGTTTGCCCCCGTCCAGCCTGTGCACAGCGGGGAGAAGCCGAGTTGGGCAGGTTTATGGTGGGAGCAGCACTGGTGGCTGCCTGTCCCAAGGGTAGATCGGGGGCTACCATTGTCCTTCTTCAATTTCACACTTTTTGGGAAGCGGAGGAACACTGGTGTCCTTAGGAAGGCAGGGATTGTGCTATCCCCTTCCAGCAGCAGGGTGTTTTTTTTTTTCCCTGGCATGTTGTAACTACTGTTTGGAAAGCACTTAAGCAGCCCATGTAATCTATGGCTAAGACGCTCCTTATCTGGCATTATAAAAGTGTCCTGGTGGTACAGGGGCAGACTTGGCGAGAGCGGGAAGCCGGGATGAGCTTGTTTCTGCTCATTTCTGTCCTTGTGCTCCTTTTCCCCTCTCCATCTGCCCCGCGTCCCTCTCTTCTGCCTGGGTTTGCAGCCTGGCAGGAGGCAGTTGGACATCGGTATGGCTCATCCTTCCATCCGTGTCTCTTTGTGCCCGTCCTTAAGGCTCTCCTGGGCTGTCAGTAAGTGGGGATCACAGGAAAATCCCCAGTTTTGCAGCAGCTGAAGCTTTTATGCTGGATTGCGGCTTTGTCTTCTCCAGTGCAGGGCTTTGGTCCCTGCTTGAGGAGCTCCTCAGTGGGATGTGCTGTGACCTGCTGCCTGCTGTGCTTTGATACTGGTGTGCATTTTCACACCACCACACACCGAAGCAAAAGAGTTCATCTCCTCCTGATTGTGCTGTCTCCATCTGTGGATCCATTCCTGGCTGTGGGAGGGAAGTGATGGGGACAGGGACAGGCAGTGGTCCTTTGCACTTTGTGATAGCTCTTCTCCCTTGCCAGTACTCCCAAGTCTTTGCAGATATTTCCAGTTGCAGCTGGGATCGCTGCCATTCAGAGCTGATAAAGGCAGCAGTGCAGAGGTTGGTGTTTAAAGGCAGATTTTTCACACCAGTTACTTTTAAATTTTCAAAGCAAGCCCCCCTGTCTTAAGCTCACAGTTGTCTCTTGAATAATGTGCTGGCATTAATCTCCTCTCTAAGGACATGCTTAGCTCAGTCATTTTAGATCTGCAGCCCTCTCTAAATATTACCGGCGGTCTGAAGGGGATTGCTTCTAGAGGGAACTTAAACCTATTAATAATAACTCGGCTGCCTTTTGTACATCTTTTACAGGTGGTTTGTGATTTCCTGGGCTTCGGGGCACTGGGTAGTGACCACTGAGGATGCTGGCGGGGATATTTGAGGCATGGGAGAGACAGCGGGCATGGTGGGATGAATGCTGTTATCCTGTTGGAGGGTCCTGGGTCCCAGCCTGGCCGAATTTAGACCTTCCAGTAGCCTTTTGCCGTGTCTGACTGGGAGATGAAGCAGGTGCCTTGGTGGGGCCAAGCCGGCTGCACCCCCTGCGGTGGCTGGATACGGGAAGGGAAGCCTTGGAGCGAGCAGGAGCGACTGCAAATTGCTGAGCTGGGCCGTGCAATTTAGCATCCTTGCCTCTAAATCCTCCTCCATCCAGGCTTAACCCCCAGGGCTGGCTTACGTGGGGAAGGGGAGCTGGAGTGGTGGTGACAAGGTGATTACCCAGAGATGCCAGCATGATGGGGCTGTCTCCACGGTGGTGGGGAGTTGAGGGCACCCAAAGGGTGCTGGCAGGAGAGGAGCAGGATGGCCCATCTGGCTGCAGCGTTCAGGATGTGGCTCCATCTCTGTGGGTTGAATGCTGGGGCTGTGTGAGCCACCAGAGCCAGGGGTTGAGGTCTTTGTTCATGGAGCAGGTTTTGGGGTCTCTTCTCCACAAAGGTGGATGCTTTCTCCTTCCCTCGGAGCCCTTACCCAAGTGGTGCAAGGGAGATGCAGGAGGAATTCCTTGCCATGTCACACCTGTGGTTCTGAGCTCACCTCCCATTCCTGGGCTGCGGGGTTGGGACAGTTGATTTATTTGACAGCCAGGACTTGTGAACTGCCCCATCTTCACTGCTTGGAC